>JAMXBD010000997.1:0-532852 GCA_024138025.1 Combretum micranthum | reverse complement strand
AAAAGAAAATTCTTTTGGAAATGATTTTTATACTTATCTTGTTGAAAATGATCCATTAACCTTCTCGGATGCAATTTCCTCGTGTGATGCACCTTTTTGGAAAGAAGCTATTAAAGTTGAAATTGATTCTATTTTACAAAATAAAACATGGGAATTGGTAGATTTACCTCCTGGAGCTAAACCTATTGGTTGTAAATGGATCTTTAAAAGGAAATTAAATCCTGATGGTTCAGTTGATAAGTTTAAAGCTAGATTAGTTGCTAAAGGATTTACTCAAAAGCAAAATATTGATTATTTTGACACTTTTGCTCCTGTAACTAGAATTTCTTCTATTCGAGTTTTGATTGCCTTGCTTCAATATATAAACTTGTTATTCATCAAATGGATGTAAAAACAGCCTTTCTAAATGGCGATTTAGAGGAAGAAATTTATATGGTACAACCTGAAGGTTGTGTTGTTCCAGGACAAGAAAATAAAGTTTGTAAACTTCTTAAATCATTGTATGGTTTAAAACAAGCTCCTAAACAATGGCATGAAAAATTTGATCAAGTTTTATTAAATGATGGATTCTCTACTGTTGAAGTTGATAAATGTGTTTACATAAAACTTATTAATAATGATTGTGTTATCATATGCCTATATGTAGATGATATGCTTATATTCGGTACCAGTCTTGATATAGTGCTTAAAACTAAATCTTTTCTTGCTTCCAAATTTGATATGAAAGATATGGGTGAAGCAAGTGTTATTTTGGGTGTTAAAATCATAAGGAAGAATGATAGTATTATGTTATCACAAGAACATTATGTTGAGAAACTTCTTAAGAAGTTTGGACACTTTGATGTCAATCCTGTGAGTACCCCTTACGATGCTAATACTCAATTAAAGAAAAATAGAGGTGATATTGTTGCTCAATCTGAGTATGCACAAATAATTGGAAGTCTGATGCATTTAATGAATTTCTCAAGACCTGACATAGCATATGCTGTGTGTAGATTGAGTAGGTATACACATAATCCCGGTTATGATCATTGGACTGCATTGGTCAGATTGATGAAATATCTCAGAGGTACTATGAACTATGGTATTCTATATAGTGGATTTCCCGCTGTATTAGAAGGATACAGTGATGCCAACTGGATATCTGATTCAGATGAGACAAAATCCACTAGTGGTTATATATTCACCCTTGGAGGTGGAGCAATTTCATGGAAATCAGCCAAACAGACTATCATAGCTAAGTCTACTATGGAGTCAGAGTTTATTGCTCTGGAATTGGCTGGTAATGAGGCTGAGTGGTTAAGAAACTTCTTAGCAAATATTCCATTAGGTTTAAAACCTACACCATCTGTGTCTATGCACTGTGATTGTCAAGCGGCAATATCTATTGCCAAGAATAAGACCTTCAATGGAAAGAATAGACATATTCGTTTGAGACATGAAGTAGTGAAGCAGCTGCTGAAAGATGGAATTATATCAATAGATTATGTGAAGTCAGAAGTGAACTTGGCCGATCCTCTGACTAAACCTTTGGGGAGAAAATTAATAAATGAAACATCGAGGGGTATGGGACTAAAGCCATGTTGAATTATCAACAATGATGGTAACCCAACCTATGTGATTGGAGATCCCATGAAATAGGTTCATATGGGTAATAACAAGTCGTTGCTTGATCTGTGTAACACTAATAAATGATGTCCCTCCTATGATGTGCATAGTGCTAAACTGCAAAGAATGGGAGGTTGAGCAAAGCTCTTAATCAAATACCATATCCTTTTAAAGGTAGTGTATTCTGCAGTATACGCTTGATGGAATGACCTATATGAGTGTGAAGTGAGGCCGCTTCTATGAGATTGTGGCAAAATCTCTAAAGCACTCATGAATTACCAGGCACGCGCATGGCCTATTAGCGCAAAACCGCGATGAATAGCAGAAAAAATGTGGAGTATGATGTGATCAATGAGAATTTTGGCTTACTATAAAATTCTTGGTTCATAGAAGCCTTAAGCTTCACCATTTATTTTGTAAGTTATATTCATTTTTCTAGGTCTGGTTCATAGTCTTAAAGACACCAGATTCGAGGCATGATACTCATTTGAGAAAACCCAGCATTTCTTTTTATCTCTTTGTTTTTATCCTTTTGAAATATGTGGGGATTGTTGTGTATATATATATTTCAAAAGGAACAAGTCCCACATTCCTTAGATTTTACTCATTGTCCTTGTTTATAAACCTCCTTCTCTTAGTGGGCTTGTAAAGAGTTGGTGGAAAGGCATGAGCTCGCGCGCACAAAGCCTAGACCAAGCTAGTGTAAATTCATCGATTTGCACCCCCCCCCCCCGCGCGTGTAGTTATATGTGTTTGCCCGGTTCAAAGGAATATTTTATTTTCGTGTATATCATTAATTTTAAATAAAATTAATAATAATAATTAATTTTAAATCTTATCTGGATACGGGTCTTTTGAGCGTTTCAAATTTTAATTACCAATCGTTGTGTTTTTCGGGTACTGTCAAACCAATCGTTGTGTTTTTTTCGAACCGTTGTATCTTTTCATTTTGAAAAGACATTTCTTCAACATACCCGTTACAAATACAAATTCGTTTTATATATATTTATCTGTTTTAATATTAAATACTTTACTTTTCCTTTCCTGCCTTGTTCCTCGCTGGGTTATTACTTCTTCCCTGCTATTCCTGTGTCCTAGATTTTCTAGAGGACTTGTTGAATCCTGGGGGATACGCCATTCTTCAATAATATTGGCGAAATATCCTTAAGGACAGTGCCTAGCACGCCTCAAGTATTTTCCTTCTCATTTTCCCGGATTTTTCCAACATTAATTACTAATCTAATTGTATCAACTTGTCTAATTATTTCCTGTAATTCATTTGATTCATTTAATCTATCTAAACTTAATTTCTAACTTAGATGAATGTTTGAGGTATTTCACATATATAAAACAGGTTATCCAAAAAATTTATACACTAATATATGGATGCTATTTATGATGTTTGGAAACTTTTTAATTAGTGGAAATCGATAGAAATAAATAGAAAAAGAGACTAGAAGTGGAAATGGGATGAATTTTTATTTTATGTTTGTTAGGTTATAAAGGAAATGGATGCAAAAAATAGAACTGAGTTTAATGACCGCCTAAAATGCCTGAAAGTTTAAAAATTATTTAAGTTTAATTAAGGATATTTTAGTAATATGTCAAATTTTTTCCTTCCATTTCTTCGGTTTCTTCTCAATTTTGGGCAGAAAAGAAGGGGCTCTCTTTTCCCCTAATTTCTGCACCTTTCGTCCCATTTCAGTGGCATTTTAAATTACCCAAACATCAATTTCCATTGCGTTTCCACAGATTTCCTTAGAATTCTGCTTCTTTCCCTCAATCCAAACACAGCGTTAGGAAGCGCAATAATGAGAGTCGTTGGGAAAAGAAAAGGAGAGAGGAAGTGTATAATAATTTAATAAGCTGAGTTGTCAGGAAGAAAGAAGAGAGAGAGACAGTAAAAACTAAGGGCTGCTCTTGGTCAACTCGCCCCTGGGACAAAAGTAAGTTAAAGCAAACTTCTTCTCAAAAGTGTCGATCGACGTTCCAGACGACATTGCTGCTTCTTGTTCTTCTTTCTCTAACCGAAAAGTGAATGCACCAAGTCATGAAGTCTTTATCAGTTTCTGAGGTGAAGATACTCGCAAAGTGAATGCTTATTTTACTGAAAATTGTCAGGCAAATTATGTAACTCAAGCCATAAAGCTCGACAGACCTGGATCAGAGAATGAACTTAGACGTAATAATGCCACTACAAAGTTCAAACGCCTTCGCATGTTAATGGTCCGCGATGCATATTTTTCTGGTTTTCCGGGATATCTTTCATCTTCTACAGCAATGGAAATTCATCATAATGCCAGCTTTTCTGGATATTCAGTGTATAGTGACTTCCCAGATACTTCTGAAATTGGAAGTCATTCGGGACATTCTGAAGAATCCAACATGAAAATCACGGCAAATGCCTGAAATGATGCAACAAGAAATCCTGTGCAGAATTTGGTGGGTTCATTGGTTGGCCAAAGAAGAGGTTTTCAAGGAGAAAATAACTTAAAGCGCCTGCCAACTGTCTCAAAGAAAGCAGCATGAAAGCTTGTACAGCTTGTCACGGGTCCATTAGAGAGCTACTTCAATAATCGCAGTTCTGAGAGGCAAATTAGAGCGCTAAATGATAATGATACAGAGGTAAGAAACTCATATACAAATGTAGCACTGAATTGTTATTTAAGCTTTTGACATGTAACATGATTTTCTTCATTTGTGCAGCTATGTAGAAAATTTGATTTTAGAAAGATATGTCGGTCCACCAACAACTCCCATGTCAGCAATCTGATTGGTAAGGGAGGCCGTAGTTCTGTTTGTTAAAAACACAATTTGCAATTTTGTAATATATGTGGCTTTATTATCTCGCACGTGAACCATGCAATTGCTATGAGTGCGATGTAGTTCAAGAAAATGACACATACAAGCCGCAATGCAAAGATGTTTGACTAATTGCAAATTGTATCTGGAGCTTTGTTCGTGAATGGCGGCAGTGAATGGCGGCAAGATTTGCTTGAATATAAAGCAAGAAATGGAGGCTGATTATAATAGCAAATTCTAGAATTTCTACGTTAAGAATGAGTTGTTATTTTTGACTTTTCAAATATGTATTACTGTTTAACTTTGCTACTTCACCGCCTGATCCTTGTAGCATTTGTAACCGCCTCATGAAGCTCTATAAAAGAGCATTAGTATCATTTGTACATATAGAATTAATTCTCAATAAATGAGATATGCTCCTTTTCATCTTTATTTGTTTTATATAATTAACCTCCAATATCAAATATAAAATTTGCACCCAACATATTTTTGGTATCAGAGCCAGACCCCTTTTCCTATACACATACCCAAACACTTAAATACTATATACACAAATATTTGCAATGGCATCAACAAGTAGTAATGCCACATTTAATTTTTCCCAACAAGGTATTCCTATGTTTGTTGGAGAAAAATATGATATATGGAGCACGATGATGAAGACATTATTTATCTCACAAGATTTGTGGGAAATTGTTGAGGAAGGTTATGAAACCGCTATTGCTAGTCCAGAGGTAAAAGCAACCTGGACAGTACCTCAACGAAAAGAGCATAAAGAAAATGCTATGAAAGACGCCAAAGCATTGTCTTTCATACAACAAGGGGTTAGTCAATCAATATTACCACGAATTATGGGTGCAACCACATCACATGATGCCTGGGAGATTTTAAGGAAGCAATATGGAGGCCATGATAAAGTTATCTCTATCAAACTCCAGAATCTATGGAGAGAGTTTGATAATTTATTTATGAAAGATAATGAGGAGGTGCAAGAATTCTTCTCAAGAGTTACAATTATTATTAATCAAATTAGAGGCTATGGAGATACAATTCCAGATAAGAGAATTGTTGAAAAAGTCTTGAGAAGTTTGCCAGCAAAATTTGAGCATATTGTTGCTGTTATTGAAGAATCCAAAGATTTATCAAAATTGTCTTTGGATGAACTTATGGGATCATTAGAAGCCCATGAAAAGCGTTTGAGTAGATTTTCTACTCAAAATCTCGAGCATGCCTTCCATTCGAAGGTTAATATCAATAGGCAACAAAAGAGCTGGCAAGATAGATATGAAAGTAATTATGGAAGTTCATCGAATTCTACACGTGGACGTGGTAGATACCAGAATTCCCGAGGTTGGTAGAGGAAGAGAATTCAACATGAGAAGCAATACATCTCAATGCCGAATATGCAAAAAATTTGGCCATGAATCCAAGGATTGTCGGTTCAAATGCAAAAGATGTAGAAATCCCAATCATTCTGAAAGGGATTGTTATTATAAAGAACGAGATGATGACAAGAATGCGAATTTTTCTGAGGAAAATCAAGATAAACAGGTATTTTATTCTTGCATGAATGCTGAACAATCATTTGAGAATATTTGGTATGTTGATAGTGGATGTAGCAATCATATGACTAGGAATAAGAAGTTGTTTGTTGTGTTTGATGATAAATTCAAATCTGAAGTAAAGCTTGGAGATGGCAAGTCATGAAATTATGGGAAAAGGAGCTATTGCTGTTAATACAAAGCAAGGTAATTCCAAATTTATTTATGATGTTCATTATGTCCCTAAATTGACTCAAAATTTATTAAGTGTTGGCCAATTATTAAAAAGAGGTAATATGGTGAATTTTGATAATGGCGAATGCATTATTACTGATAAGAAGAAGAATTGTATTGTTGCAAAAGTAAGGATGAGCATGAATAAAGTTTTTCCTTTATCTATACCTCTTAGTGAAGAATATGCTTTGCAAAGTGTGAAAAATGATGAATCACACTTATGGCATTTAAGGTATGGCCATTTGAACTTTAAAGGACTTCATTTGTTGAAGAAGAAAAATATGGTTATCGGGTTGCCAAATATTTCATCTCCTGAAAAAGTATGTGAAGGATGCATCTATGGCAAAATGCATCGATTGCCATTTCCAAAGCAATCTTATAGAGCTAAAGCTCCATTGGAATTGGTTCATTTGATATATTTGGACCAACAAGAACCTCATCTTTGAATGGAAATAGGTATTTATTTTAATGTTGATGATTATACAAGGATGATGTGGATATATTTCTTAAAGCAAAGTCAGAAGCATTTCATTTTCCTAAATTTAAAGCTATGGTAGAAAGGCAAAGTGGATACAAGTGAAAATTTGAGAACTGATCGTGGAGGGGAATAACCATCACATGATTCCAAAATTATTGCAAAGATGTTGGAATTAAAAGGTAGCTGACTGTACGACATACTCCTCAACAAAATGGGGTTGCAGAAAGGAAAAACAGAACGATTGTGGAGATAGCCAGAAGTATGTTAACACAGAAAGGACTTCCAAATAGTTATTGGGCTAAGTAGTCAATACTGCAGTATATATATTAAAAGATCACCTACAAAAGCAGTTCTCAACAAGACTCCTTATCAGGCTTGGCATAAAAGGAAACCACAGGTTTATGAAGATTTTTGGATGTTTAGCATATTCTCTCATTCCATCACAAAAGAGAGAAAATTTGATGAGAAAGGAGAAAAGTATATTTTCACTGGTTATAATGATGAATCTAAAGGATATCGCCTTTTCAATCCAGAGAAAAATGAATTGATTATTTCAAGAGATGTTATATTTGATGAAGATGATACTGGGATTGGAAAGAAAAATCTCCTATGTTGAAAGAATTATGCCTCCAGGATCTAATGTAATACAGCCAGATCCTCAATCCAATTCAGATCATGATACTCCTAACACATCAACACCACAAGGTTCACAAGAATTTTATCCAGAATCAGAAGTCCAATAAGAAAGGTACTTCTTTGCGTGATATTTATGAATCTTGTGAATTTGCATTTTTCACTTGTGAACCACAAAAATATGAAGAAGCACAAAAGAGGAAATTTGGAGAAAGCCATGGATGAGAGATGGCAACTATTGAAAAGAATCATACTTGGGAGCTGT
The DNA here is from genome assembly GCA_024138025.1 of Combretum micranthum. Lineage (NCBI taxonomy): Eukaryota > Viridiplantae > Streptophyta > Magnoliopsida > Myrtales > Combretaceae > Combretum > Combretum micranthum. Next base: position 525,291 of record JAMXBD010000997.1, on the reverse strand, counting down.
TGATCTTCCATAAGATAAGGAAGTTATTGGATTAAAATGGTCTACAAGACCAAATATAGAGAAGTGGTTCAATACAAAAGCAAAAGCTCGTCTTGTTGCAAAAGCATATTCACAGCAACCAGGTATTGATTTCAATGAAACTTTGCACCAGTTGCTCGCATAGAAACAATTAGAATTGTTCTTGCATTAGCAGCTCAATTAAATTGCCAATATATCAACTGGATGTCAAATTAGCATTTTTTTTTAAATGGAGAATTGCAAGAGGAGGTATATATAGAACACCTGAAGGATATATTATAAAGGCAAAGAAGATAAAGTATATCGCCTACACAAGGCATTATATGGATTGAAACAAGCACCACGGGCATGGAAGCAAAATGATAGCTATTTCCAAAAAATGGTTTTCAAAGGAGTCAAAGTGAACCTTCACTTTACATCAAAAAGGAAGGTACACATGATTTCCTTATTGTATGTTTGTATGTGGATGACTTGATCTATACAGGTACAAGTCAATCCATGTTAAATGGATTTAAAATGATAATGATGAAAGAATATGAGATGACTGATTTGGGTCTTATGAAATATTTTCTTGGCATTCAAGTTCATCAATCAAAAGGAGAAATATTTATTTCTCATGAAAAATATTTGGATGATTTATTGAAAAAATATCAAATGAACAACTGCAAGCCAATTGCCACACCACTTGCAACAAATGAGAAATTGCAGATGGAAGATGGAGCACCAAAAGTTGATGGGAAGATGTATAGAAGTTTAGTTGGGTCATTGATTTACCTGACAAACACAAGGCCAGATATTTATGCAAAATCCAAGTAAGCTACATTATGCAACAACCAAGAGAATATTGCGATATTTACAAGGAACAAAAAATTATGGTATTCATTATATGAAAGAAAAAGAATTCAAGCTTATTGGATATACAGATAGTGACTGGGCTGGATCAATTGATGATCGGAAAAGTACATCAGGTTATGTATTTTCTTTGGGATCAAATATTATATCTTGGTCATCAAAGAAGCAAAAAACAGTATCATTATCATCATCAGAAGCTGAATATATAGCAGCCACAGATGCAGCATGTGAAGCGGTATGGCTAAGAAGAATTTTGGCAGATTTAAATCAATGCCAGGAAGCCCCTACAATTATCTATTTTGATAATATGTCGACTATTGCCATGACGAAGAATCCAGTATTTCAGGGAAGGACAAAACATATCGAGTTGCGACATCATTACATAAGGAATTTGGTACAAGATGGAGAAGTTCAACTTGAATTTATCAACACAAAGGAGCAACTCGGAGATATATTTACAAAAGCTGTACCAGCAAAAAAATTTGAGCAATTTAGAAGAAGTTTTAAAATTGCAAATTAAGAGGGGTGTTAAAAATATAATTTGCAATTTTGTAATATATGTGGCTTTATTATCTCGCACGTGAATGATGCAATTGCTATGAGTGCGATGTTGTTCAAGAAAATGACACATACAAGCCGCAATGCAAAGACGTATGACTAATTGCAAATTGTATCTGGAGCTTTGTTCGTGAATGGCGGCAGTGAATGGCGGCAAGATTTGCTTGAATATAAAGCAAGAAATGGAGGCTGATTATAATAGAAAATTCTAGAATTTCTACGTTAAGAATGAGTTGTTATTTTTGACTTTTCAAATATGTATTACTGTTTAACTTTGCTACTTCACCGCCTAATCCTTGTAGCATTTGTAACCGCCTCATGAAGCTCCATAAAAGAGCATTAGTATCATTTGTACATATAGAATTAATTCTCAATAAATGAGATATGCTCCTTTTCATCTTTATTTGTTTTATATAATTAACCTCCAATATCAAATATAAAATTTGCACCCAACACTGTTTACTTGGCAAAATTTGACAGTGAACCACTAGCTGTAAAGAGGCGGGAATACTTTAAGTGAAATATCTGCAACAGATAGTCTTAATGAGCTTCGAATTCAACGCCGACTTCATCATAAGAACATTTTGCCATTATTGGGATATTCTATAAACTGTGAAGAAGTACATGGGGAACGGCACACTTTATGACCATCTACATGGTAGGCATACCACAAACTTCCTCTCATGGTCCCAACGCATCAAGGTTTCTCTAGATGTAGCTAGGGCAATTGAATATTTGCATGTTTTTGCAGATCCGCCAATAATACATCGAGATATTAAGACAGCAAACATTTGTGGCTGATGACGGCACAACTATAATCTTTGATTTTGACGTTGCCATAGATACTGAAGAGCGAGAGCTTCAAGACATACTTGTGGCAGGTACCGTGGGCTACGTTTGTCCCTATTATCTTATGACTGGCGAACCCAACGCCAAGTGTGATGTGTATAGCTTTGGTGTTGTCTTACTAGAACTATTAACGGGGCACAAAGCACTCGTTATCGATGATAATGGAGTGTATCGCACTCTAGTGGATATGGAACGGAGTTGCAAAGGCCAAATTGACTTTCTAGACATAAGAGTGCCTTTGCCTGAAGGATTAGAAATGGAAGCAACCAACCTGGTTCGTGCATTAGCAAGAGAATGCCTAACGAGCGATTACTGGAGGAGACCATCCATGACTCAAGTTGTGAGGAAGTTGGAAGGCCTCTTGGAAAAATGCCAGCCTGGAGAAGCAAACATGGGATCAGAATGTAATCATCTTCCAGATTCAAGAATCTCTTTACCATTCGCTTCAACCTTAGGCTTTCACTCCTCAGAACTCGATTATATGTCCTAGCAGTGCAACTTTTGATTTAATATTTACGTCTCCAAGATCAAAACTCTTCCACGTGCATCCATTATTATCCAAAAGAAATGCAGCTACATAACCAGACAGTTAAATAAGCCGTTACCATGTTTTGTTTTAATGTTAGTTGTTCTTTGTTTGGTTACAATTTGAAGGAATTGAATCATCCGTGTTCACACAGAGATCAGGCCTGTACATAAATTGAATCGTCTCAGTTATTCATGCCGCGGAGCATCCTGTTATTAGACCCTTCAGTCTTCAACATTGGTTCACAAATTGTAGCGAACAATTTAGAAGACAAGCAGTGATCAGTTGAATTAGATGGAATGTCCATTCTATGTAATATGTAATAGACTATGAATCCTTATTTATTCCTTAAAAAGAAAAAAACATATTTTATTCCAAAAATACCCTTAAGTATAAAACAAAAAAATTGCTATTTCATTCTAGTTTTGTTCTATTACAATAAATCAAATGTGAGATTGGAACTGGTTTTTAATTTGTGTTTCAAATTTAATGATATAAGAAATACAACTTCAAGCCGACGTGTAGATCCTTGAATGATATAATGAATATAATGCTATAATGGTATTATATACAACTTCAAATATAATATCATTTATATAATGATATAATGACACACTGACGAAGCGATACAACTTCAATATACTTTCCAGAATCTATAATAACCAAGCCAAACAAACTTTCCAGGTGGTGTCTCTCACTGGCAATTTCCTTTTCCTTTCCCGGTTACAAAAATAGAAAGCGGGCTCTCTTTTTCTCCGTGTCTTCCCAGGAATGTTCTTTGTTGCTTTACTTTTTAGGTCAACGAATTATTGAAATCCGCTTCTCGATCCCTATGTTGTGGGTTTGGCCAGAATTATTTGTGTATATCAAAACAAGTGGGGTACCAATAGAATGTGAACGACATGAAACTTTCCAGTTTTCAATTTCGAAAATAAAATTGAATAGTTTCTCAAAGTTCGGGTGGTTACGCAGCCGAACGAAATGATCATGAACTGAAACAAGCTATAGCAAACCAAATTGCAAGATCTAATTTTATTACAATGTGTTTTGATTTGGTTTTATTTTCTGAATATCTCGACGTAGTTGGAATCTAAAATCCAATCAGTTTGTTTTAAATTTATCCAATATGCAATGATGAAATAAGAGAAATAAAGTTTCAACGTCATATGTGAAAAATCTACCAATTTACTGTGTTCTTATTTTGTTTTATATACCGAATCTAAAGTATCATAAGCCAACAAACTTCAATATATATATCTCGTATTTCATTTTCATTTTCCTTTTTATTTTTCCTCTTCCCGCTTGGATGAAAGGTCCTTGTAGTTGCTAATAACAATGATGAGCCATAGATGTGAAAATTTAATTTGAATGCGGATAAACATTAAATACATCAAGTCAAGATAAAATCATTAATAAATAAATATTAAAAGAAAAAAAAGAGTCCAAATGAAGCTTAAACGACTTTTAGGGTCTCTTTGGATGGTCTTTTCTTCATCTGTATCTGTACCTTTTTCAAAATAATATATACAAATATGTCCGATTTACATATATATTTTATCTATATTTTGATCTAATTGATCTTTTGATGAGAAATACCAACCTTTTTTTATCAATATTTATTTTTTAATAAATAATTTATTAAAAAAAGTTGAAAAAAAGTGTCTGTATCTACTAGAAAAAGCCAAGCAAACAGACCCATGGAAAGAGATAAGCATATTTATATCTTTCTAAATATAACTTTATATGTTACACACTATATGTATGTGCACAAAACACGTGATATATAAAGTTATAACATGCATGGTAGTAGGACTAGGGGTGTCTCTAAGGGGGTTCAACAGGCCCTGCCTCCTAAAACCAAAAATTTTAAATATATAATATATATATATATATATATTATAAGTAATACAATCATAAATATACTATAGTGGTTAGGTATGTGATTTTACATTTATGGGGTCACATTAAAATCTTCTTCTTTTTTTTCATTTTTTTCAAAATGCATTCTGCTTTTGTTTTTTCGCTTTTAACTTTTTTTTTTCACAATAATTAATAGCATTAAAATTTTTTATTATAAACTATATATAATTAAATAAATTCTTGTAAGCAGCTATTTTTCATTTGTAGTACACTACAAATAATAATTGGGTAAGTTTCACTCACAAACATGTACTTTTTCGATTGTAATGGAATTATACCCAAAGAAAATTTCATACAGAAAAAATACCTAAACCTTTTAAAATTTCACTTAAAATACATTTGGATGGAACCATCTAATTTTTCATTCATTTACTGATGTAGCAAGCATACCTAACTAAAATATTATTTCCCCATCCACACCAACAATTTTTTATTTTTTTTTTCTTTTTCACTTTCTCTTCTCTCTGCCCTCTCTCTCCCCCCTCATTCTCCTTCTTCTCCAAAAGAACGCACACCATTAATGGAGCTTGAAAACTCCTTTCTTTTAATTAAACAAGAAACATTCAGATCTATTGAAAATAACTTTAGATTATTTTGCATTGCATTACTCTGTCAATATCTCATAAAGATTCAACAAGTCAAAATCTATTATAAATCAATCCAATTCTTTTCCTATCAAACACACCAATGATGATTTTTCATCCACAATTAGTAATTAAAACAATCTTTACATCCCTCTTTTGAAAAATTTTTAGGAATCTTATAATTTCTAGCATAAAAAGAATGATAAACTTACTTTCACTTTTGAAATTAACTTTTGTTACAAAACCACAACCCACCATATAATTAGATTATAAGTGTGAATTTAACCATGTCTACCTCGTCACCAATGAACTCTCTAGCAATGAAAACTTTGCATCCATTAATAGATCGCGTTTATCGATTGGAATAATTTGCAACTCAAGAGTCATGAATCCAATCAAATGAACTTAAACCAATTGTTATTACAACATAAGAAAAAGTGGGTTTCTCTTGAAATCCCCCAAAAAACCACAAAGTTATGGTCTTTTTCTTCAAGAGCATTGCTAGGGAAAGGTAGGAAGAGGTTCTTAGATTTGTTGTGATTTGATGTTGTTGTAAAAAAAAAATTATATATATATATGTATATTGTATTCGTCGTTCTTCCTTATGATTTTTTAAACTTTGAGGTGTTAACTAGAGCTTTCAAGCTCCATTAATGGTATCCTACCTATCTAGGTTTTTATTTCTGTAATTGATCATCTTAAAGCAATAAAAAGATTTGATTTCTTCATCAAAGTTTCAATCTTTAATGTTGCTCTGATCAGTTACTTATCTGTTTTTTTTAACCCACTTCTTAAATAGAAAAAATGATTGTATTTTTTTTTTTTTTATAGAAAAAGTTTGTTTATGTAGTTGAAATTGTGCTTGTTTTGTCTTGTTGGTAGCTTCCTTAACATCTTTGATTAGCAGTGGGTATGGAGCCTTGATGATATAGGGCTTTTGATTTTAGGTTTTTTTTTTTTTTTGGGGGGGGGGGGGGGGGGGGGTGGGTGTGTGTTAGAAAGAAGAAAAAGAGGAGGAGATGGAGAAGGGAGGAGAGAGAAGGAAAAAAACAAAAAAAATTGTCAATGTGGATAAAAAATTATTTTCATTAATTTAACCTATCATATCAACATTTTGACATAAAAATGGATGAATTCCAACCATACGTACTTTAAGTGAAACTTTTAAAAAGTTTAAATATTTTTTAGCAAAAAAATTTTCTTTAGGTACAATTCCATTACAAATGAAAAAGCTTAGGTACCGTTAATGAAACTTACAAACAATTATATTGTTTGTATTATGAATACTAAATATAATTAGTCATATAATTTGATTTAGTAACATACTAACATGTTTTTTTCCCTTACAATTAATGTTATAAAAATGGATATAGTTTGTTGAATAGCTATGCTATACATATATATTTATTTATTTATTTAAGTTCTCTATGGATAATAATTACTTAAGTGACGATATATTTGTGGTGAAAAGAGAAAGAGATAAACAAAGATAAATCAACGTGAAGAAGCAGGGAAAAAATTTCACAGTATGCTCCTATATTGCGACAAAAAGAGATTTGCATTCAAAATAGTATATCCCGTTTGTGAGACGCAATTTAGGGACCATGTTGAAATATGATACGTCTGTATAACATGATTTATGTGTAGATTTAAGGATTTTACAAATTAATTTGGTTTTTTATTTTCATATCAACTTTATATTCATAATTATTTATTATTATGATCTATTTTGGCTAAAAACAAAAATTATATAGATTCTATATATTAACTCAATATTTTTAAATTAATAATTAAATTCATAATTAATTTTTAAGAAATATATATATATACACACACATAATCTCTTACGAAATGTATAAAATGCCTTTAATTATATATAGAATGAAATTTTTATATACTTACGAAATTTTAGAAAATATCATATCAACAGAATTCTTATAGCGATGTAATTATAATAGTGACCAAATGTACAGTGATAATTCTACTATCAACTTATTTAAGGTCAAGACCCATACATATAATCCAGCTATAAAAAAATTGGTGAATACTTCGTGCTCCTTTCCTTTTCCCTTCATGGAAACACAAAGGGGACCGCGCTTTCCGGGAAGGCTGCCATTTATATATGAAAAATATATATAAAAAAATTGGTGAATACTTCGTGCTCCTTTCCTTTTCCCTTCATGGAAACACAAAGGGGACCGCGCTTTCCGGGAGGGCTGCCATTTATATATGAAAAATATATATAAAAAGATGTCCGCCACCTTTATGTCAACCAATCACATTTATGTCAACCAATCACGTTGAGGAGACGACCATATTCTATAAAAAGTTTGTCGAAAGCCAGTTAGAGCAAACCTCTTCTCAAAAATGTCCATCAACGTTCCAGTTGACATTATTGCTTCTTCTTCCACTTCTTTCTCTGCCAAAAAAATGGATTCACCAAGTCACGAAGTCTTTATCAGTTTTCGAGGTCAAGATACTCGTAATGGCTTCACAAGCCATCTCCACGAAGCTCTCTGCCGGAAAGGCGTGAAGGTGTTTATAGATGACGAGCTCAAAAGAGGAGAAGAAATCTCATGTTCACTTGTGAAAGCAATTGAAGAATCCAGGCTCTCTATCATTGTATTCTCCAAACACTATGCCACGTCCACATGGTGCTTGGACGAGCTCGTTTATATCATGCACTACAAGAAATCGAAAGGACAGATGGTTCGACCCGTTTTTGTTGATGTAGATCCAAGTGAGGTGCGAAACCAGACAGGAGAGTTTGGAGAAGCTCTAGCTATTCATAAGAAGAATGACAAAAAACGTGGGAAGACAAAGGGATGGACGACAGCCCTGAGGGAAGCGGCCGATTTGTCTGGATGGCATCTTCAAAACCAGTTAGTACTTCCTTAAATAAATTAGAATCTCCTCATTTTCATTTGACTAATGACTAGCTAAACTCAACATTGTCGATATCAAAAGAAACTAGCCAGATAAAAACAGATAAAAGTGATTTATAACAGAAACTTGCTAGGTTAACTAGATCGATCCCAACAAGAAGATGATTTTTCTCTTGAAAGATTGGATTTTAACCGCAATGAAGTATAGTAACACTAGATATCATACCCCCAATAATTTTCCAGTCATGAACATATTAAGACTTGCTCTATTTAATTTATGAATCCACTATATGGCTTCAGCTAGAAATGACAAGGTCATAGATAGGCTGCAATTTTCTTTTTGCATAGGTTGTGGGCTTCTATTGATGAATTAGAATTAAGAAACTTTAAGGACCTTAACCATAGTTATCAATTTAAATCTCTTAATATTAATTTCTACTTTAAACTAAAACTTATTGGCACATGGTTGCAGTAGATGGTAGCCAAAAATTACAATACATACAAAAGGTTATACTTGATTTTCTTATTTAGCTTATGAGATGAACTTTTATTCCTTTTTTTTTTTTTAAATTATTGATTTGGTTATGATTGATAGAGTTGAGTCCGAATTCATCCGAAGGATAGCTGAAGAGGTGTACATAATTGAATAATCGATTTTACACATGCTGAACACCCGTATTAGATTCACATGCAGGCTATAAATTCTCTCTTAAAACATTGGTTCAAACGATAATTGTATGTTGGCTATTTATGGGGTTGGTGAATTGGTAAACAACTATTGCAAAAGCTGTTTATGCGAGGTAGCTGATAGATTTGAAGGTAGTTGTTTTCTTGAGAATGTTGGAGAGATGTCTAAGAAGTATGGAATCTCTTGGCTGCAGCAAACACTTCTCCATGAGGTTGCGGGGAAAAGAATTTGAAAGTACCTTATAATTACATTGGTAGGGAACTGATTAAGGCAAAGCTTAGCCATAAAAAGGTTTTACTAGTACTGGATGGTGTCGTCCATTCCAATCATGTAGATGAATTAGCTGGTGGGAAGGATTGGTTTGGTGAGGGAAGTAAAATAATCATAACCACTAGAGAGGCTCTGTTACTCGACAGAGCTGATGCAGTGCATCAAGTAAAGGAGTTAGAGGTAGCTGATGGACTTCAGTTATTCAGTTGGAAAGCCTTCAAGAAGCCTCATCCCCCAAGTGATCAATATAGGCTGCTATCAAATCAACTTATTTCTTTGGCCAAGGGCATTCCTCTCGCTCTTATTGTGTTGGGTTCTTTTTATTTAACAAAAATATTGAGGAATGGAGTGCTGTACGTGAAAAATTATGGGATACGCCTTCTGAGAATATTAACCAAGTCGTGAAAATGAGTTTTGACAGATTGAAGAAAAATGAAGTGTATATTTTCCTTGACATAGCATGCTTCTTTCAAGGTGATGATATAAATTTTGTCATGAAGCAATTTGATCGATGTAATTTACATCCTGAGGAGGGAATCAAGAAGCTTCTCGATGCGTCTCTAATACATATACAGTTTGACAAGGTGTGGATGCATGAAATCATAGAACAGTTTGGTAAGGACATTGTTTTCCAAGAATCCCCTACAGACCCTGCTCAAAGAAGTCGCCTCTGGTATCATCAAGACATTCTTCAAGTACTAGACCAAGATTCAGTTGAGTATCTTGAAAAGCTTCTATAATCCTTTTTATGCTTTATACAGAATCTTTTGATGTTTTCTGGCAAACAAAATATGCTTACTGTTACTGAAAATTGTCAGGCAAATTATGTAACTCAAGCCATAAAGCTCGACTGGCCTGGAGCAGAGAATGAACTTAGACGTAATAATGCCACTACAAAGTTCAAACGCCTTCGCATGTTAATGGTCCGCGATGCATATTTTTCTGGTTTTCCGGGATATCTTTGCAAGGATTTGAAATGGCTTAGAGGAAATGATTTTTCATCTTCTACAGCAATGGAAATTCATCATAATGCCAGTTTTTCTGGATATTCAGTGCATAGTGACTCCCCAGATACTTCTGAAATCGGAAGTCATTTGGGACGTTCTGATGAATCCAACATGAAAATCACGGCAAATGCCTCAAATGATGTAACGAGAAATCCTGTGCAGAATTTGGTGGGCTCATTGGTTGGCCAAAGAAGAGGTTTTCAAGGAGAAAATAACTTAAAGCGCCTGCCAACTGTCTCAAAGAAGGCAGCAAGAAAGCTTGTACGGCTTGTCAAGGGTCCATTAGAGAGCTACTTCAATAAGCGCAGTTCTGAGAGGCAAATTAGAGCGCTAATTGATGATGATACAAAGGTAAGAAACTCATTTACAAATGTAGCATTGAATTGTTATTTATGCTCTTGACATGTCACATGATTATCTTCATTTGTGCAGCTATGTAGAACATTTGATTTTAGAAAGATATGTCGGTCCACCAACAACTTTAATGTCAGCAATCTCATTGGTGAGGGAGGCTATAGTTCTGTTTACAAGGCAAGATTTGACAACGGAGAACTACTAGCCGTAAAGAGGCTGAAAGTTTCTGGTAATAAAAAAGTAACAGATAGCCTTAATGATTTGACAACAGGTAGTCTTAATGAGCTTCGAATTCAACGTCGACTTCATCATAATAACATTTTGCCATTATTGGGATATTCTATAAACTGTGAAGAAGTAATAATTGTGATGAAGTACATGGGGAACGGCACACTTTATGACCATCTACATGGTAGACATAGCGCAAACTTCCTCTCATGGTCCCAACGCATGAAAGTTGCTCTGGATGTAGCCAGTGCAATTGAATATTTGCATGTGTTTGCAGATCCGCCAATAATACATCGAGATGTTAAATCATCAAACATAATGTTGGATGATAACGGAACAGCTAAAGTCTTAGATTTTGACCTCGCTGTAGATACTGAAAAGGTGGATCTAGAATATGTAACTATTGAAGGTACCTGCGGCTACTTTTGTCCCAGTTACGCTATGAGGGGCGAACTAACCACCAAGTGTGATGTGTATGGCTTTGGTGTTGTCTTACTGGAACTATTAACAGGGCACAAACCATACTTTACGGATAATAGTGGAGAGCCTCACCATCTAGTGGATATGGAACGGAGTTGCGAAAGCCAAATTGACTTTCTAGACAAAAGAATACCTTTGCCTGAAGGATTAGAGATGGAAGCAACTACCCTGCTTCGTGCATTAGCAAGAAAATGCCTAAGGCGATGTAGGAAGAGACCATCAATGACTCAAGTGGTGAGGAGGTTGGGAGACATATTGAAAAATGTCGCCTAGAGAAGAAAACACAGCATCAGAATCAAGAATCTCGTCACCATCCTTAAGTACTCTTTCAGCAGAATTCCTGGGGCGATCACTATCGTCTACAACCATAAGTACTCAATCATTATAACTTCAGGGACGGATCTAGTGGGTGTGATAGGGCCTGCATAAACTTGGAAAAATTTACTTACTTTTTTTTTTAAATAAATATTGTGTATATATATTATAAATAGAAAGTGATGACATTTTTTTTTCCTTTGCTATTTTGTTTTAAATCTATCAAGTCATGAGAGTGTTATTATACTTTTTCAACATATATTTATTAGGATGGCTTTTTCTCTCACTCACTCTCTCTGAACTTTTTTTTTTCACAATAATTCACTTATCACCAAATTATATTTAATTAAATAAATTATTGTGATTTTTTTTTACTTGTTGTACTCCATAAATAACAATTACACTTGTTGTCTGTATTATAAATATTTTGATTTTATTGCATAAAGCGTTATTAAATGACACTAATTATATAATTGATTTCATGTTTTAACTCAAAATTTTTAATAAATAGTTAATTTTTAAATAACATATAAAAGTTTCTTACCAAAAGCAATAAATACTCTTAATTGTATCTTGAATGAGTTTTTTCATATGAAGATTTAGAAAATAATACAATAAAAATTATTAACAGATTCTGGTACATATACAAAATATGCAATATAATTATAATAGTGGGTGGATGGATACAAGTAATTCTAATATTAATTTCCTCTTTCTAGTGGTATTATCTTGAGTCCCTTACAATTTAAATCTCTTTTTTTTTTTTTTTTTTTTGCTATAGCAAGGTGCAACTCTAGACTTTACTTTAGTTGTTCAGCATATTTGAATAAGATCATCGTAATTGTTGGTAGCAACTTTTGGTTTAATGTTATATGTTCAATATGTTTGAATTTTTAATTGAGTGGGGATGATTGTAGTATATTTATCACAAGTTTTGGTTTAGACACACTTATTATTTTATCCTCTATATTCTTCAATTAAAATTTTAGAGGTAAATCATATCTGTTACATTCCCACAAGGTACCCTAGAAGTATTGATGCGCCATGTATCAAACTAGAGTAACTGACATTGATATTAAACCATTTGAGGCTCCCAAAGAGACACATGAACACCATATTTGTAGAATACTCTGTTGCGTGAATAGTTATATAAGATCAAAAGTTGTTTAGAACAAGAAAAATTGCACACATATAATATATAAACAAGAATTACATTTCATATAACTTACATTAAGTTCCTAGATATTACATCATAATTTCCTTAGCTACTAAGCTCAAAAACTTCTTTACATAAACCTCAAAACCCTCTTTAACCCATATATGTTCTTCATCTTCCTTTCAAACGCAACGTAGAAGCAAATGAAAACTAGGGTTTATCTTAAGATGTTGAATCGCGCACGATTGTCATCTTGTGATCATCAAAAGCCTAAAGAATTGTAGGAATCTAGGCAATTGGAATCAAATCTCAAGATATAAAACAAAAGATTCGAACTTTGGGGATAAAGAGCAAAGCAAGCTTTGAGAAATTTCATTTAACAATCGATAATCTATTTTTTATATGGCCTAGGGCTTACATATATATAGGCAAGCCTAAAAGTTGCATAACAAAAAAAAAAAAAAAAAAGAAGACTAAAACCTATTAAATAATATTAAATAGCATTTAAAAGGAAAAACTAAATAAAAAACAAAACTATCGAACAATGTACGTTGGCTTAAAGCTAGTGGCTTATAAATCAACGTTGGTGGCTTACATGACAATCACTAGCAGCTTTAGATGACCACCTTTAAATTTTCAAAACTGTGAACACTCCTAGCTGGCTAAAGGTCAGTGGCCTTTACCTATACACTAGTGGCATACCCCCATCAAAGTCGACAGTGTTTAAATAGCTAGTGATAGGAATCAGGTTATCCTGAGTCATGGAAAAGGGACATAAAAAGGAAAAGCAACAAGGAGCAAGTTCAAGAAGTGAAAATGGGCAGCACAGGGGAGATAGGCCGACTCTTAATCCACTGGCCTAAGTGTCAAAGCCGTTGGCCTAAGTGTCCAAGCCATAGGCCTACTTGCCGGCCTACTTTTGACGAATTTTATTTTATTTTTCTTATTTCGTGTTTAAGCCGCCCAAGTGCATTTTTAGGCCACCAGCTTACTTTAGACGACTTTTTAATGTTTTTTTTTTTTATGTCTTTAGGGTTTCCTAGGCTTAATATATATAGTATTTTGTTAGTTTATTTGGATGATTTTTGGGATATAATCTTTGAGAGTACATTGTTGTGTAAGAAAAACTATTGTGGTTTTTAGATTATTGAGAAACAATTTTCCTCATTAATCATTTGTTCTTATCAAATCTTGAGTTATATAGATTTGTGGCGAACACCGTTTTTGAATCTCGTGATTCATTGACATCGTGATTGTTTTATAGATCGTGGAACCCATCGATTTATAAATCAATTACAAACTAGTTTGCTATTGTTGTTTGTGAAATCTATCGAGCGACAATTTCATCCATATCCCTTTTATATTTGCAATTTCATATCAACCAAAAAACCCTAAATCGACAAAAATCAAATTTTTATTGAAGATCATAGTCGGATCCACATCAGTTGGTATCAGAGCAAAGGTCGTGCAGAGATTAAGATTCAACACAGATTTATATGGGTTGGTATAAAAAAATTCTTTTTAAATTCTTCTATTTTCTTTGGGGAATTTATGCTATTTGGTTGTTGTATTTGGATTGTTGTATTGTGGTTGCTGTTTGTAGAGATGTCATCTGACGGGAGCAATAGTGGAAATGAAAACAACCCTAGGGCTAGAAGGGATGGTGGTGAAGGAGATGGTGTGACAAGATAGGATTTCACTCAATTACAAATAGGAGTGAATAGGATGCAAGAGGATGTGCGAAGAATTTTATAAAGATTAGAAGTATGAGATATGAGAAGTCAGAGTGGATCAAGCTATAGGAGATGGTCTAGCGAAGAATCCGATGGAAATAGTAGAAGACTTAGGAGGCGTGATGGTAGGGATGATAGTCGACAAGGTATTGAAAATATAAAATTAAAGATTTCATTATTCACAGGAAGTAGCAAGCCTGAAGAGTTTTTAGATTGGGTGCCGAGGGTTGAAAAGGGGTTTGATTGTTATGAATGAGATGAGCGCACCAAAGTTAAAATGGCCTCACTAGCATTTTTTGATTATGCTAGTTTTTGGTGGGATAAACTGCAAATTGAGAGGCGCAAGGTGGATGAAGAAAAAGTTCGTTCTTGGGTATTAATGAAGAGGTTGATGAAGTGTAGATTTATTTCTAATTACTACAAATAGGAATTGCTAATGGATTTGCTGTTTTAAGGAATTTGAAAATCTGATGTCTATATGTGATATTCAAGAATCTACCTATGAGTCTATAGCTAGATTTATTAATGGGCTTAAGATGGATATAGCCAATGTTATTGAGCTTCGACAATATCACACTTTTAAGGATGTAATTAAATTGGCTAGCAGGGTAGAAAGACAACAGCATAGAAAGTTTCAAAAATCCCAGTATTATAATAAATCTGATGAGGAAGGAAGGAAAGAGGAGAGGACTCCAGATCAGGCTCCATAGAAAAAGAGCAGAGAGGTGAAGTGTTTTAAATGTTTAGGTCATGGACACATTGCTTCTCAATGTCCTAACAAGAGAGTGATGATCTTAAAAGATGATAAAATTGAAAGTGAGGAAGAGAAGTAGGAGATTAGTGTGGAAGGTGAGGTTGAGTTAGATACGCCTAATGGTCCATTGACATTATTGCTTGAGCAAGATAACGCCAATCCGGATCAAAGGACAAATCTATTTTATATTTAGAGTTTAGTGAAGGGGAAAACTTGTCTAACTGTAATTGATATGGACAGCTGTGCTAATGTGATTTCAGCCGGATTAGTTTCTAAATTAGGCTTATAGGTGGAGCAACATCTAAGGCCACATGCCCTTCATTGGCTTAATCATAAGGGGGCGATTCATGTACACAAACAGGTTTGTGTTCCTCTCTCCAATGGTGATTATTCTGACGATTTCTTGTGTGATTTAGTTTCCATGGATGCTATACATTTGATTTTTAGGAGGCCATGGCAATATGATCATCGAGCTTTATTTGATTGGTATAAAAATGAATACACCATTCTGCACCAGGGAAGACTTAGAAATTGCTACCTATGAGTTTTGAAGAGATGCAACAGGCCAAGATGTTACACATTAAGAAGATCAAAGGCTTTAGGAGTTTATTTGCTTGGATTAGCAAGATGACTACTCCAAATGTTTAGAAAAAGAAGAATCAAGATTCGAGGATGAATCTTTTTAAATCGGGAGGTAATGATAGGAATCAGGTTGCCTTGAGTCATGGAAAAGGGACATAAAAAGGAAAAGCAACAAAGAGCGAGTTCAAGAAGCAAAATAGGCAACACAAGGGAGATAGGCCGACTCCTAAGCCGCCAGCCTAAGTGTCTAAGCTACTAGCCTACTTTTGACGAGTTTTATTCTATTTTTCTTATTTCGTGTTTAGGCTGCCTAAGTGAGTTTTTAGGCCACCAACTTACTTTGGACTACTTTTTAATGTTTTTTTTTATGTCTTTAAGGTTTCCTAGGCTTAATATATATAGTCTTTTGTTAGTTTATTTGGATAATTTTTGGGATATAATCTTTGAGAGCACATTGTTGTGTGAGAAAACCTATTATGGTTTTTAGATTATTGAGAAATAATTTTCCTCATTAATCATTTGTTCTTATCAAATCTTGAGTTATATAGATTTGTGGTAAACACCGTTTTTGAATCTCGTGATTCATTGACATTGTGATTGTTTTATAGATCGTGGAACCCATCGATTTATAAATCAATTACAAACCAGTTTGCTATTGTTGTTTGTGGGATCTATCAAGCGACAATTTCATCCATATCCCTTTTATATTTGCGATTTCATATCAACTAGAAAAACCTAAATTGATAAAAATCAGATTTATATTGAAGCTCATAGTCAGATCTACATCAACTAGTATTGGTTTTCCTTCTCATCTTATTCCTCCTTTTCTTTCTGATCTCAAGCCATGTTTCCACATACTTCAATTGCCATCTACTCCATTGCATCGTACTTCCTCGGTTGGACAAAATTCACCCTTGAATTTTAATTGTGTCAAGCAAGATCCATTTGGGATTAATAGAATAAACTACCTAGAAAGGGCTTGATCCAATACTATCGATGATAACATGTTTGTGTTAAAATTCAATTAAATTCACCTTTTGCTCCAAACTTTTCGCATGTTCACCCACAAAGCTCCTTAACTCCTCCACAACATGAACCTTACCATGCTTACGTGACTAATCTACATATGACCGTTCTTTACCTACTGAAGCAAACATGATAATAGATACACACATCTCCTCCACGATTGTCCTATGAGTCATACATGAATTCCTAACCAGCAGAGTCATCTTGTCATCTTCTAACACAATTTCGTATTCATCAGCATAAAAATCAAACAATGATTCACCAACACTAATAGGCTAAAAAATTTTATCCTTCTCATCATTAACATAAGTGTCGAAGATTGGCTTTTCATCAGCCTCAAATATAGCTTCTTCTTCACCATGTTCCTCATCATAAATTGATTCATCATTACTTCCTACTTCAAAGACAACAGTATATTCTTCCTCCTTAATTTCACCATAGTTCCTTAGGCTCTTAATTGAAGATAGACGGCTATCATGCGCGATTCAATGGTTTGTGATATTAAGCAGTAAGTAGGCCGCCTTCCTCAGCATCAACAATGTACAGTACCAGCCTTCAACAACTATTCAACACTTGTTTTTTCGCCCTATCCAATGTTGCTTCTCCAAGTAATTGTGAGCCATTTCTTCTATTGCATTATCCAATTGACGCAGTGTAGAAGCGAATGAAAACTATGGTTTATTTCAAGGCATTGAATCGCATACGATTACTGTCTTTTGATCATCAAAAGCCTAAAGAACCATGAGAAATCTAAGCAATTGGCATCAAATATCGAGATCTACACAAGAGATCTGAAATTTGGGATAAAGAGCAAACAAGCTCTGAGAAGTGTATTCAAATGTCAAAGATAAAACTGTCTAGAATAGGGCTTTATGTTATAAAGGAATCAAAGAAAACTAACAAAAATCTAAAATTGTATAAATCTACACAAGAAAGATGGCGGCCTATAAATGTAAGTTGGCAGTGTATGTGATAAGAGCTGGTAGCTTTGGATAACGGCCTTATGAAAATTTGAACTCTATTAACGTTGAAAGCCGTTGAAGGCTAGTGACCTAACTTCTTACGTCAGTGGCGTAAACTTAGCACCAACAGCGTACAATACCAGCCTTCAACAACACTTCAACACTTGTTTTTCCGCCCTATCCGATGTTGCTTCTCCAAGTAATTGTGAGCCATTTCTTCTACTGCATTATCCTCCCTGGGGTGAACAAAATTTGCCTTTGAATTGTTATTGTCCGAGCTATCATCAATATAACGGATGAGATGCTTCACATTAAACACATTAGATGTCCGAATGTGGCTTGATAATCGAAGTCTATAAGCATTTGGGTTCATCTTCTCAATAATCTCAAATGGTCCAACCTTCCTAGCAGAGAGTTTGTTATACTCTCCCATAGGAACTCTATTTTTGGTGAGTATTACCCATACAAAATCTCCTACATCAAACTCCAAGTGTAGTCTCCTCATGTCAGTATCCTCCTCATACTTGCTTGCAACTTTTTATTATGAACGGTTTAATGAATCTCTAGTGAATTGTGTATAAAATCTACTACTTTTCCATGGACTCTAGTGTCATAAAAAACAGTAAAAGATCAAGAGGACCTCTAGGAATGGCTTAATAAACATTTGGAATGGGCTTAAACTTGTGCTTCAGTTGATGGCATGATTGTAGGCAAACTCAACCTAGCTTAGCTTTTAGTCCCAACTCTTTATATTCTCCCCTACTAGACTCCTCAGAAGGTTGCCCAGTGACTTGTTCACCACCTCGGTCTGACCATCTATTTGTGGATGGTAGACACTATTGAAATTTAACTGTGTGTTGACCATCTTCCATAGACTCCTCCAAAAGTGGCTCAAAAACCTGGTATCATTGTTAGAAACAATAGAAGAAGGCAAACCATGTAATCTATACACCTCCCAAAAATACAACTACCCTACACGCATAACATCTGTTATTTTCTTATAAGGGATGAGATGCACCATCTTTGAGAACCGATCTACCACCACATCTATAGAATCATTACCCCTGCGTTCTTAGCAAACTTAGAACAAAATCCATACTAAAATCTACCCATAGTTGAGATGGCACAGGTGATGTATAGCCTAGCATTGGTTGTTGTCCCCTTAGACACTTGACATACCTTGTAATGCTGCACAAACTTCTTTACCTCCTTTCGAATGGATGGCTAGTAATAAGAAACCTATACTAGATGTAAAGTTCTATCTCTAATCACGTGCCCTTCATAGTGCAATTCCAATATAATCTTAGCCCTCAACTGCAATCGGGTATGCATAAATGATTACCCTTGATAACACTGAATATTTGCTGAAAGATGGATTATTATTCAAGGGTTGGCAGCCTATATGGCAAACACTGGCAGCCTTGAACAATAGCCTTTAAATTTTGAAAACTATAAACGTTTGAGTCGACTAAAGGCCGACAATGTACCCCCATCAAAGCTAGTGGCATTTAAGTAGCTAGTATTGGATTTTCTTCCCATCTTATTCCTTTTCCTTCCCATCTCAAGCCATGTGTCCACATACTTCCATTGCCATCAACTCCACTGCATCATACTTTCTGGGTTGGATAATAGCCTTGGAAAATTCGAACTCTATTAACGTGAAAGCTAGTCGTAGGCTGGCAGCCTAACTTCCTATGCCGGTGGCGTAAACTTAGCATCGGTAGCATATAGTACCAACCTTCAACAGCACTTCCACACTTTCTTTTCCACCCTATCCGATGTCGCTTCTCCAAGTAATTATGAGCCATTTCTTCTACTACATTATCCTCCCCAAGGTAAATAGAATTCACCCTTGAATTGTTGTCGTACGAGCTATCATCGATACAAAGGATGAGATGCTTCACATTAAACACATTAGATGTTCAAACGTGGCTCGGTAACCGAAGTCTGTAAGCATTCAGGTTTATCTTCTTGATAATCTGATATAGTAGAGTAGATGGCAATTGAAGTATATGGAAACATGGTCTGGGATGAGAAGGAAAAGAAGGAACAAGAGAAGGAGGAACAAGCTTTGAATAGCCTATACACCGGCACTTAGGCCACCAGCCTTGATGTCTATGCTGGTAGCCTTCATTCTTATATCGCTGGCCTTAATGCATAAGCTGCCGGCTTTGAATTTTCTGTCTCGGCATTGGAGCAGCATACTTTACTTGTCTTTTAGATTTTTCAATTTTGTAATTAATAATGCATTCAATATCTTTAGAATATCATTTAACATTTTAAATAATATCTTTTAGTAGTATTTTTAGATTTTATTGAATACCTTTATTAGGATTTTTCCATATCATTTTATCTAATTTATGATAGGATTTTTTTTTTTGACGTTTTCCTTTTTAGTAAATTTTAGGTTTCCTATATAATGTAAGCCCTAGGGCTAAAGAAGACAGTTTTTGATGTTATTTTGAATAGAATTTGACAGAGCTCGTTTTGCTCTTTATTTCCAAATTTCAGATCTTTTGTGTAAGATCTTGTTATTTGATGCCAATTGCCTAGATTCTTAGAATTATTTAAGCTTTTGAAGATTAAAGGATGATAATCATGCACAGTTCAATACTTAAGTGTCGGAGTATAGGCTTTTCGAAGCTTGTTCCTCCTTTTCCTTCTCATCCCAGACCATGTTTCCACATACTTAAATTGCCATCTACTCTATTACATCATGATTCTTGTTCAAGGGTAATTAGTTATACGTACCTGATTGCAGTTTGAGGGCTAAGATTATACAGGAACTGCATTGCGAAGGGCATATGGGGAGAGATAGAACTTTACTTCTGCTGTAGGCTTCTTATTACTGGGCATCAATTTGAAAGGAGATAGAGAAATTTATGCAGTAATGTAGGGTATGTCAAGTGTCTAAGGGGACAACAACCAATGTAGGGTTATATTTACCATTACCTATGCCATCTCAGCCGTTGGTAGATGTTAGTATGGATTTTGCTATGAGTTTTCCAAGAACACCGAGAAGTGGGGGGGTTGTTGTTTCTATATATGCGGTAGTAAATCGATTCTCCAAGATGATGCATTTCAACCCTTATAAGAAAACAGCAAATGCCGCGTGTGTGGGGTAGTTGTATTTTCGGGAGGTGCATAGATTACATGGTTTGCCTTCTTCTATTGTTTCTGATAGGGATACTAGGTTTTAGAGCCACTTTTGGAGGATTCTATGGAAGATGGTCAACACATAGTTGAATTTCAGTAGTGCTTACCATCCACAAACAGATGGTTAGACTAAGATGGTGAATAAGTCACTAGGCAACCTTTTAAGGAGTCCAGTGGGGGATAATATAAAGAGTTGGGACTAAAAGCTTATTTAGGCTGAGTTTGCCTACAATCATGCAATCAACTAAAGCACAGGTTTCAGCCCATTCCAGATTGTTTATTCAATCATTCCTGGAGGTCCTCTTCATCTTTTGACTGTTCCTGATCACACTAGAGTCCATGAAAAAGAAGTGGATTTTGTACACAATTTGTAGGAGATTCATCAGACCGTTCACAACAACCTGGAGAAAGCTAAAAGCAAGTATAAGGAGGCGGCTAACAGGAGGAGAAAACCCCTGGAGTTTGATGTAGGAAATTTTGCATGGGTAGTACTTACCAAAGATAGATTTCCTATAGGAGAATATAAAAAACTCTCTGCTAGGAAGCTTGGACCATTCGAGATTATTGAGAAGATAAACCAAAATGCTTATAGGCTTTGGCTACCGTGCCACTTTTGGACATCTTAGTTGTTTAAGGTGAAGCATCTCATCCCTTATACTAATGATAGCTCGAACAACAATAATTAGAGGGAAAAATCTATTCACTTCGGGGAGGATGATGCAGTAGAAGAAATGACTCACAATTACTTGGAGAAGCAACATTGGATAGGGTGGAAAAACAAGTGTTGAGGTGTTATTGAAGGCTAGTACTGTATGCTGCTGGTGCTGAGTTTACACCATCGGCGTAGGAAGTTAGGCCGCCAATCTTTAATCAGCTTTATAGGCTGCCAACTTTACTTATGCAGATTTTTACAAATTTTAGATTTTTGTTAGTTTTCTTTGATTCCTTTATAATGTGAAGCCTTAGAGCTCTTCTAGACAATTTTATTTTTAACATTTAGATACACTTCTTAAAGCTTGTTTGCTCTTTATCCCAAATTGTAGATCTATTGTATAGATCTTGATATTTGATGCCAGTTGCTTAGACTTCTCATAGTTCTTTAGGCTTTTGAAGATCACAAGATGAAAATAATGCGAGATTCAACGTATTAAGATAAACCCTAGTTTTCATTTGCTTCTACACTACGTCACTTTCTTAGTTGCTTCTATCTCTAAATTTCAAAAAGTCCCTTTGATTCATGCAATCAAATAATCTATAGGAGTGTGGGCACAACTTAGCTAAGTGAATAACCTAATCTTAACACAATCCAAACAAGTTCAAGCAAGTTTATTTATCAAACATATGCAATGTAACACTCAGCCATATAGAAATGCACAGTTTGGATGACCAGAATCCAAACCAACGGAGATTTAAGCCCTCTTTGGGTTAAAGAACCAGCTCTAGTAATTCACGCCCAGGAGAGACGAAGAACTAAGGAAAGAGAAATTCTTTTCAAGCTCATTTATTATTTTATATAAATATAAGTAAGATAATCTCAACTTCACTTTGGAACTTAGAAACTCTACTAAGATTGGCCACCTCATGTCAACTCTCATTGGGCAATATCCTTCGGTACCTACTTAGATCTTATAGGGGCAGCATTGAAGGGTAATCTTAACCACATTCACTAGATTTAACACAGCATTACCCTAGGATCAAGCTGCTAATACGTGACATGAATACCATGCAAATGTGAATTATGCTATTGTGCAATGCATGCTCGATTTATTTAATGATCGATTAAAATTTATATCAAATTACTTGGCGACTAATCAATTTCCAGACAATCAACAATACATATTACATAATCAATACCAATCAAATAGTTCTTACTTCTTATATTAAAGCTTGTCATTCATCCAATCATCATGCAACATACATTGTATCATCCCCTTGCATAAACAATTATTATTGTAGTTAAATCTTGTGCTATTACTTTACAAACACAAACCATGTGAGAGGATCATAACTCACTTGTTGTCCTAGCTAAGTCATAGTAACCTTATGAGAAATCTAAGGATTAAATCTATTCTTCCTATGAAAAATAATAATAATCACTCATTAACCTTCTTAAGATGTACTTTATTAAATTTTAGTGTTCAAACTCATTTTTAGTTCATTATTTTACATTTGATTGAAACATAGGCATATATTAAAAACCTATTTAATCAGATACTAAATAGGAATCTTGCCATGGTTGCGAAAATCGCCCAATCAAGATATGAACAATTCTCCATTGTCTATTAAAACCATCTTTTTTTATTTATTTATAAATCATTCATTATTGTTATTCATTTTCAAGTTTTTAAATAAATTATTAACTTATAAGAAAATACTCATTTTCCTTAACAAACATACTTTTGAAACAACATACTTCTCTTGTTATTTATGGTTTAGCCTAATATATTAATCTAAGCCAATTATAAGCTATTAAGCCTAAACTAACTTAACTTAACCAAGTTGAATAGACTTAATTAATCTAATTCATTTTAGCTCATAAAGGTTCATTAAACAAAGTTAAACTTAAGTTTATTAACTAAGTTCATTTTATACGTAACAATAATATTAAATCTAACTAGGTTTTAAGTCCATTATATTTCAAGTTGTATTTAATATATACATAACTTAATTAAGTTGTATATAATTAATCATTTAATCTAGTTACTAAGTCATATTCACTTATTCTACTAAAACATTATTCATTTAATTCATTTTAGTTCACTAAGTTTATTAAGTCAAGTTGGACATAGATTTGCTAACTAAGTAAACTTTATATTTAGGAGTTGATGCTGTGACTAATCATTTAATTCAAGTCAGGTATAGTTACTAAGTCTATTCTATTAGTTTAATCTTATTTACTAGTTATAACTTATTTCACAAAGCATATATTTTAACATACATGGTTAATGCTATATGCATGTCATACATACACACATGTACATGTTCATCAAAATACATTTAGTGACATATTATATCATATTTATATGCTTACAAACAAACTATACATCAATATCTATCCATTATATTTATCAACATATCATATGCATATACATTTATTTAACTAAAACTTTATATTTAATATTGTATATTTTTCAAATAATTTCTACAAACAACAATCTCTAGTGTGCACATATATATTACTTATTATTTATCTCATTCATTTATTTCATTTTATTTTTCTTTCTTCTTTTTTTTTTAAATAGTAAGGGACCACTAGTCATGACCGTGATTTCTATTACGGGCACAATCACACTCTTGATCATGTAAAATTCAAACACCCGAGGCCACTAAGCCCTTTATTACGCACGGATTTCCAAAGTTTTTAAAACAATGATCATCATTGATTGGACCATGCTTGTGATATTTCAAAAATTTCTTGCAGTGGCTATCATGGGATAAATCACTCCCATATTAAGGAAATACTAAGATTAGTAGTGATCATGGGTTTAATCATGCCTATGATTGCCCAAAATTTTCTACCCGAGCTACCAAGGGTTGTGTCCACACCTGTGATTGTTCAAAAAATTTTTGTATTAGGGTCTACCACAATCCACGTTATGCTCATGATTGACAGACAATTAGTTGTTATGAGTTCCTCTGTTTATTTTCCCACTTTAACTATTTGTTTTATTCTCAAAACTTAACCTACAACATCTTAGTAACAAACATACAAGCTCAAAACCATAACTTACAACATTTATATACATGCTATTGCATCTTATATTTTTAAATCATATGTTAATCTTCTATTCTACTTATGTATAGCAAAACAGATTCTTAGCATACAAGTTCATGTATCCATAGTTCACTAATTTTATCACAAACCCAATATATTTTTAACTCTAGTTCATCGTTCTCATGCATAAACAATAACAAAACAAGAAAAAAAAAAACAACAAATTTATATCCTTAGTAACTTAAATGATAAGCTATTTACTATATTCTATTCATAGGAATTAAGGCTTTATATGGTGTACTTTTGCTAAATTCCTATGAATTTGGTGCTTTTAAGTTTAAATGTTGTTTCTTAGCTCCTGGAATCAAAAGAAACAGAATGAAGTGATTTGAATCAAATGGAGCAAAACAACATCAATTGTGCAAAAAAAACACTGGTCAAGCTCTACAAAGTGCTTGTTGGGGCTAAACTTTAGGGCAAAACAAGGCAAATTAGTTTATCATACCCTACATCGAGCACTCAACATGACCTTATCAAATTTTTTGAGGCAATCAATCCCTGGACTTGAAGAACAACTTCTGTCACGACACACTATCAAGCCTAAACTTGACCTGCGACGAATGCAGGATGAAGATCAGACCTTTTCTTAAAAGTACAACTTGAGTTAAGCCCAAGTGTCAACCCTTGACGTACTCCATTTACCTTTAATTGAAGAATGGATAAAAACTCGAGCGTTTTAGCAAAATACCCTAGCTTAGGTCGAGCCCTAACTTTCACACAACATCTGAGCGCTCAACCTACCACGTGACAATTAACTTTGTGAGTTAGAAATACAGACACGCATGAATAAAATAAAGAACGTATTTTGTTATAAAAGAATTTACCACATCAACCAATAAATTGTCATGATTTTTGTGCCCCTAGCCTATAAATAAGCATGCATAGCCATGCGATAAACGTATATAGCATATGTAACAATTCTTAATGTAGTGTAGAGAGAAAATTCTTTGGCAAAAGAATCATTTCTTCTTGCTAAGAAATCTCTTTTTCTGGGTAAAATCACTATAAACCCATTGTCTATAATTTTTGCAAGAATCCAATCTTAATTGTAATATTCTTCCTTAATTCCATTTTATTTCTTCAAAATTCATGCTTAATTTCTAAATCCATGGAGAAATAATCTCCTACAGCTTAAGGTTTGTGAATCCAAATCATGATTCTTAATTAAATATTGATTGGGTATTTGTAATTAGTACCTTAGTTTTATTTTCATGGGTCTAATTGTGTGGTGCATCTTTTATATTCATGTTTTGATTTCAATTGAATAGATTGAGAGATCATTCTTTTGAATATATCTGTAGCTATTAATGGAGTTGGTAATAATCACCTTGAGAGAGAGATGGTGAAACTTTCTGTCCCTTATTTTAAAATTCATTATGTTGGTTTTAGAAACAAAGGATTCTTGATCTTTATGCGGGTCTTAGAACCATTGATAACTTGTGAAGAGATTCCAGTGGTCTGGTTTAGACCTAGAGCTACTGACCTCCAGAGAGGCTTTAGCTTACACTAGTGAATCCGATAGTACAAATGCACCAGCATACAACTCTCTCTCCAAGTTTGTCAATAAATCACATGATAAGGAATTAGGGGAGCAATCCCTAGCCTTTTGTCTTGCATTTTTACAAACCTATCTTCAATTTTATCTTAAGAACATTTGTACATTTTCATTAACGTTAGTATAGCTTTTGTTTTTATCATGATCTTCTAAAATTTCTTTTGGCTAGATAATAGATGAAATGTAAGTACAGTAGATGCCAATAATCTCATGGAATCTAATCCAATATTTCCTATACTACTTGGATAGATGCGCTTGCCTAATATCGGCAGTTGCTATTTGAAGTCGAGCAGAACTTAGTAGTTTTAAAATTTTTCAAAAACTTCAACTTTGTGGTTTTAAAAATGGTTTTAAACATCTAACTCGAATCAACATGAGCAACCAAATAAGTTCTTTGGCACCGTTGCTGGGGATCGGTGTTAGATTCAAGAAAATGAAGCTCAACAAAGCACTACTTAAAAGCATTAATTCTATTATTCTAGCTGCTTTTGCAAATAATCTTTTTATTAGCTTAATCTTTCTTGTTTCTCTATGATCCACTTGTTGGTTCTTTTTTTCCTTTTTTAAGCTAGAATGGAACAAGAAGCCTACCAATTAGCTTAGTGAATCAAGGAGCTGTTAGAAGGATAACATATAAGAAAGGGACCTTTTCATTATCACCAATCACCTTGTTACAACCCCCTGGAGATGATTGATCAAAACCCTTTGGCAACTCATCCTGGAGCATACTAGAGCCATTAGCAGCAGTGGAGTCCATACCATCCATACTAGAGCATGCACCAAGAACACTTCTGCTCTAGTATTTGTTAACTAAAGTCCAACATGGAGGAGCTTTTCCTATCCTTCATAAAAATTATGAATATCATTGCCAACAAACTGAATTGGTGTTACAGAGTCATGCTAACTCACTAAAAATCTAAAGACACAAATGAATAATGTGTTGGGATTCCAAGGGTTTAAAATTTTTATAAAGATCAAATCTTTTTGCAGCGGAATCAAAAGAAAACCCTAACCCAGTATCCATGTGTATCGATTAGATCAGAACAAGATAAAGATTTCAGATCCATACCTTTTTGGTACTTTTTCAAATCTGGAAATTCGGATCTGAGATGTTGCAAACGCAAACACCCTCTACGGTATCCACACGAATGAATGCTCCTTAAAGATCCTCTGTGTGCTAGCACAATCTAGAACACCTTCTAGATTCGAACGGGATTAAACTTTCTAATCACGACTCTCGTGTTATTTGCTTTAGGGTTTACAGTGTTTCACTGCAGTCTAATGTGACAGCATGTGTTGTCTAACCCTAAAGACAAACCCTTATGTTCTATTTATAATGTCATTCAATAATGACATTTTTACCCCTTAATCTAATTAGGGATAAATAATTATATTATAATTTATTAAATAAATTATAAGATAATTAACGAACATAAGAATCCCTAATCTAATTAGGGAACATAAAACTATTTGGCCTAGGGCATAATTACCAACAATCTCCCACTTGCATTAGGCCAAATTATAATTGTTTATTATTCCCGTTGGACTTATTTAAATTCAGTCCACGATCCTTTTAGTTCATTCTTGTGTGTGACCCTGTAGGTTCACTTAATGTTGGCAGTAGATCTAAAACACACTTTAGATCTACAAGACATAATTGGTCTCTAGCAAGACATTATGTCTACCCAAATTAAGTGAAGATCGGTGATCCGACTCTACCTATTAACAGTCAGTTATTTAATCCTTTTGTTACACGATATCTTATAATTAAACATAAGGTGTGGATCAATACACACTTATATCGTTTAATCACATATTTCTTGATTCCAGAGTATGACTGACTTAAACAAATGATATTGATAACTCCTTATCAATTCATTCGAGCATGGCCATGCATTTCTCAGTCTTACCCATCAAGAGGCCCAAAAGATATCTCTCTCAAATTAATGAGAGGAACAAATCCCATCTTAATCACTCAACTTCCTCTACATGATTCATATTATGCCGAATCCCAACCTTTATAATTATCCGGTTAAAGATAATGTTTGATTGAGTCAAAACACAATATTTCTCATGTTGGAATCTATGATGATTTCAGGTCTAAGGACTAAAATAACACTGCAAATGAGAAATACTTATCGCATTGATCCATATAGTATTCTCATATTTGGTCAATCCAATACAATGTACTCTTACATGTATTCATGTGCTGAATTGACATCTCATATCCATAATCAGTAAAACATGATCATCATCCAGCCAACATACTAGTCTTAATTCATTATTATTTCATATAATGAACGACTAGGGATAATTTAGAATAAAGTTATTTCTCACCTTATGGTTTTACTATTAAAGTGACATACTTTAATGACATAAGGAATAACCAATTTATTCAAGGAATAATACTTTATCAAAACAAAAAGCCAATAACAACTTTGATAAAGAAAATGACAAATATACTATAATGATAATAAACATTCAAATGACATAGAATCCATATGGCTTAGGGCACATCACTAGCAATCTCCCACTTGCACTAGGCTTGGTTAGATACAGGTCTAACACCTAATGCTCTAGTATGACCATCATACTTTGACTGTGGAAATGGCTTAGTCAATGGATCTGCTACATAGTCATCTGTATGTACTTTGCATATCTTAACATCTCTTCTATCGATGATCACTCGAATGAGATGATAACATCTGAGTATTTTTTGGATCACTGATGTGATCTTGGTTTCTTAGCTGCATCCGATGCTGCTATATACTCTGCCTCTATGGTAGAATCCACAACAGTGTACTGTTTGGAACTCTTCCAGCTTATAGTATCTCCATTTAAACAAAATACATAACCTGTTTGCGATCAGAAATCATCAAAATTGGACTGGAAACTGATATTTATGTAACCATTTACCACAAGATCAGTTTCCTATCCCATTTGTCAAAACGACATCCTTAGTCCTTCTCAAGTACTTTAGACTGTTTTTGACTACTATCCAGTGACTCTCACATGGATCTGACTGATACCAACTAGTGATGCATAAACGACATCTGGTCGAGCGCATAACATGGCATACATGATGAAACCAATAGCAGAAGCATATGGAATCCTACTCATGTGTTCACGCTCCTCCTTCTAAGCAGGACATTGAGTCTTACTCAATTTAATTCCATGTGACATTGGGAGAAATCCTCTTTTAGATTTTTCCATACTAAATCCTTTTAGTACTTTGTCAATGTATGCACTCTAACTTAGGCTAATGCTCCTTCTAGATCTATCTCAATAGATCTTAATGCCTAGAATATAGGCAGCTTCACCTAAGTCCTTCATTGAGAAACAATTTCCTAATCATGTCTTGACATTTTGTAATGTAGGAATATCGTTTCCAATGAACTATATGTCGTTTACATAAAACACTAAGAAAACTATTGCGCTCCCACTAACTTTCTTGTAAACACAAGATTCATATTCATTCTTGATGAAATCAAACTGTTTGATTGCATCATCAAGACGAAGATTCCAACTCCGAGATGCTTGCTTCAATCCATAAATGGATCTTTGAAGCTTGCAAACCCTATGTGAATTCCCTAGATTATCAAAACCCTCCGGTTGTGTCATGTACACATCCTCAATGATGTTTCCATTCAAGAAGGCTGTTTTGACATCCATTTGCCATATCTCGTAGTCATAATACGTAGCTATAACAAGAAGAATTCTCACAAACTAAAGCATGACTACAAGTGAAAAGGTTTCATCATAGTCTATACTATGAGTTTGCTTAAAACCTTTTGCAACTAGTCGTGCTTAGTAGGTATGCACTTTGCTATCCATGTCAGTTTTGTTCTTAAAAACCCATCTACACCCAATAGTCTTAACACCATCAGGTGGATCAATCAAAGTCTAAACTTGATTATCGTACATGGATTGCATTTCTAATTTCATGGTTGATAACCATTTCTCAGAGTCAGGGCCCTCCATCGCTTCCTGGTAAGATGTGGGCTCATCTTGATCTATGAGTATAACATCACAATTGTCAGTGTTGAGAAATCCATATTTCTCAAGCTCATGATAAATCCTACCAGACCTACCCGGGCCTTTAGCTAGTGGTTCAGGCTCAGCAACTACTTGCAAGTCTGATTGAACATCCATCATGGGTTATGTTAGTTTGTGGTTCTCGAACTTCTTCGAGTTATATTTTACTCCCACTGGTTTCTTTAGAGACAAATTCTCTTTCTAGAAAGTAACCATTACGAGCAACAAACACTTTGTTCTCAAATCGGTTTTAGAAGTAATATCCTTTTTTGTTTCTTTTGGATATCCCACAAACAACCATATATTAGATTTGGGTGCGAGCTTGTCAGACACTTGACGTTTGACATATGCATCACAGCCCAATATCTTTAAAAAGACAAACTGGGACGTTTCCCATTCCATAACTCATATGGTGTCATTTCAACCGATTTTGATGGAACCTCGTTCAATATAGACGCAACAGTTTCTAGGGCATACCCCAAAAAGAATATTGGAAGATCTGTCTGACTTATCATTGATCGAACCATATCTAATAAGGTTCAATTTCTCCATTTAGAAACACCAGTCCATTATGGTATTCTTGGAGGAGTTAATTGTGAGATTATCTCATAATCCCTAAGATAGTCAGAAAAATCTTGGATTAAATAACCTCTTCTAGCAGGTGAACTCAATGGTCTGCATACATCTGTATGTATGAGACTCAACAAGTCAGTAGCTCTCTCACTTTGTCCAGTAAAAGGAGTTTTTTCATCTTACCCATTAAAAAGATTCTCATGATTCATATGATTCAAAATCAAATGAATCTAAAAACTCATCTTGATGAAGTTTTGATATGTGTTTCTTTTTAATGTGTCCTAAATGACAATTCCAGAAGTAAGTCGGATTTGAATCTTTTGGTATTTATATTATAAATGGACTTATTATCAGATTCATCAAAGTTTAGAACATGGAGACCATTCATTAAATGACTAAATCATAAAAGATGTCTCCATAATGGATGCAGATTGTATTATTCTCAATAACAAATCTAAAACCATCAATGTCCAAACATGAAGCTGAAATAACATTGCTACTCATAGCAGGCACATAGTAACAGTTACTTAAAATAAGTCCAGAAGGCAAAGCTAATTCAAAATTTCCTACAGCTAATACAACAACTTTTGCTCCATTAGCCACACGTAGGTCCACTTCGCCTTTTGCCAATTTTCTACTTTGCTTAAGACCCTACACATTTACACAAATGTGAGAGCTATATCTGGTATCTAATACCCTTGATATATAAGTAGATAAATTGACATGTATAACATAAATACTTAAAGAAATAGTCTCACTATCCTTTTTCCTTTTCAGATCTTCCAAAGATAGTTTGCAATTCCTCTTCCAATGACCTGGTTCATTGCAGAAGAAGCAAACCCCTTCCTTTGGTGGTTTAACCTTAGGCTGGGTTTTGAGCCCTTTAGCTTTGGTCCGACCTTTCAGCTTTGCCCTTACCCCTACCATTGGCTTTTCTCTTCTTGCCCTATCCCTTTTGAACCAACACAATTCAATACTTGTGTGATCACAAATCTCTCATGCCTTGCCTATTGTTGGAACATTTCCTAAAGGTGTATGATCATATCGTATGCCTCCATGTCTTCCATTTGCTTCCGAAGCTCAGGATTCATAGTGGCAAGCATGATGCAAGTGACATTCAAAGAGTCTACAACTCTTAGAGCATCAGCAACAAGTTCATTAGGATTGGTTCATTTAATTTCCTTTCATCCTTAAGAACAATTCTTAAGTTACGGTACCAATCAAGGAAATTTGTGGTATTCAGATTATCTTTTCAAGAATCGATCGCAAGGTTATGTTGTTTGTTGTCATGATCTACATACAGAGGCATGCAAAGTTAATTATCTTTATATAAGTCATTTTACATACTTCTACTATTTTATCAAATTAATAACCCTTCAATATTAATTTGAAAACAAATTTTCTTAGTAGAATAAGATCCATATTTCACCAAATATTGAGTCAGCTTTGGCATGACGCTCAAAATTTAGTTATTTAGGTAGGAAACCCTTTTCCAATTACATCACATGTAACTCTTGTTATGGGATTGACATCACATGTCCCGGCCAAATAATCCCATTTAATGCCATAGGCCCAAAACCGTTTTGATGGCCTATTTAAGTCTAACCATTACGACATGCAAATAACACTATTATTCACTCCTGTCTGACTAGGATGGTCTTTTGTACCCTGCTTTGGCAGAACCTACAATTGGACAATCTAAGTCTTGACAGGTGTCGAAACATGGAAGGCATTTTATGACTTAGTATTTTGTAAAGGTTTATTTTATCTATATGTTAAAACCTTATCATATTAGATGGATACTAAGCATGTAAATGTGCAAACATGGTATCACATACATTCACATATATCATCATATATGGTATAACATGCTTATAAAGAAAAAGAGAAAGTGTCATAGTATGGCCCTTAATCTATGTTAATCTTCATAAGCAATATGAAGATCAACGGTCCAAACCTAAGGTGAGAATCCATAAGCATGGATTTAAAATGATAGAACTCATATCTTCATCATGGTGCTTTGACTTCTCCATCATCATGGGTTCGAAAAATCTTCATTACATCTTCATGTCTTCATTACAAGATAAAGAAGATACAACAAAACCTACTACTACTAGTAGAATATAAATTACAACAAAACAAAACGACACGCAGGCCGTATTTATAAAATTACAACCCAAGATGTAAAAGAAAGCAACCTGCCGATCACATAGGTCTTAGGGCCATACTATGCACCATGCATTCAACACAACATATATGAAAATTATACATATGGCTTAAAACAATTCAAAACCACTCACATATGTTGACTATCATAATAGTCGAAAAATTGCAGGGGTCAAGGGGACAGCTTCCCCTTGCGGTGGTCCTTTTTAAAATTGAAACTCCTTTTTAAAACCCTTTAAAATTGTTTCCAAAATTTTCATGAAAATCCTTTCTTAAAACTAAAAAATTGTTCAACAATTAAACAATTTGTTTTAAAACAACCCAGATCTATTCAACAATTGAACCATATCATATATGTAAAAGACCCCAAAAAAACAGATCTAATTCGCAATTCAGAACTGTTCAGGATTTACAAATTAAGTGAATAGCATATCCTATTTTCACAAAATAGATTTTTATTCATAGAAGCTTACAAATAGAACAGGTGCGAACAGACCTTAAATTTACCGCAATTGAATTTCAAATGCAAATAGTATCCATTTTAGCATTTCAAGCTATACATCCAATTCATTTAACTTGTGCTTCGGATTTTTTTTTTATATTAAATATAAACGGACACGGATCTAATTTGCAAATCTGACATGCAAACAAAAATAATCCATGAAAATGCGCAAAAAGTATCCAATACTCGTCCGCAATATCAGAGGATAAATCGACACACAGATTCAGATTAATCCACAAAAACAAATTGGACGAACGCAAAAATTCAGTTGCCCTATTCGTGAAGTACTGTTCGATATTAAGCTTTTATGAATAAAAACAATCCAGTTCAGAACAACATGTTACACATCAAATCTGATTCCGATTCCGAGTCAAATTAAACACAGCATATAGATCCGAATCAAAAGCTGTTTTTCGAAATTTGTTACATCAAATCCGAAAATTTTGAGGAGCACAATGCATGGAATTTTCAGTCGTCTAATGCTCAACCTTATATTGAAAATCATATCCGATTCCAGATGCACTTATATTGAAATTACAAATCTTATATTTGTATTAATTTAGTTCTTCGTGAAATCAAATTGATAAAAAAAAACGAATATCAAAATTCGAATATCATGGCATCACATGCAAATCATAAACCAGATTTCAATCTAATCAAGAACACAAGTGGCTCTGATACCACTGTTGGGATTCCAAGGGTTTAAAATTTTTATAAAGATCAAATCTTTTTGCAGCGGAATCAAAAGAAAACCCTAACCCAGTATCCATGTGTATCGATTAGATCAGAACAAGATAAAGATTTCAGATCCATACCTTTTAGTACTTTTTCAAATCTGGAAATTCGAATCTGAGATGTTGCAAACGCAAACACCCTCTACGGTATCCACACGAATGAATGCTCCTTAAAGATCCTCTGTGTGCTAGCACAATCTAGAACACCTTCTAGATTCGAACGGGATTAAACTTTCTAATCACGACTCTCGTGTTATTTGCTTTAGGGTTTACAGTGTTTCACTGCAGTCTAATGTGACAGCATGTGTTGTCTAACCCTAAAGACAAACCCTTATGTTCTATTTATAATGTCATTCAATAATGACATTTTTACCCCTTAATCTAATTAGGGATAAATAATTATATTATAATTTATTAAATAAATTATAAGATAATTAACGAACATAAGAATCCCTAATCTAATTAGGGAACATAAAACTATTTGGCCTAGGGCATAATTACCAACATAATGTTGTGGACATTCTGAGGATAAATATTTGAGAGGAAGTGCATGCCATTACATTGAGGAGTGGTAGAGAGTTGTAGAAGAAAGAGAAAGAAAGAAAAAAAAATCAAGAGCAAAAGAAAAAGGAGGTTGAGAGTGAAAAATCAAATGAAAAAGAACATTATGAGGAAGAAAATCAGTTTGAAAGACAAGAAACAACAAAAGAAGAAAATGAGAGTGATAAAAAATTTCGAAGAGAAAAATCAAAGTGTGAAAAGCAAAAGGAGTTTCAGGAAAAGAAAGAGAATGAAATAACTAGGAGAATGAAGAAGAAAGAAGAATATACCTCAATCTGTCAGGCCCTATAAACCGCCTTTGCCTTATCTAGCTAAGGCTAGAAGAAGAAGAGATGAAGGGTAGTTGAATAAATTTTTTTGAACTATTCAAGTAGTTTCATATTAATTTGCCTTTAGTGGATGCTCTCCCTCAGGTGCTGAAATATGCGAAATTCTTAAAGGAGTTGCTCTCAAATAAGAGAAAATGGAAGAGATATCCATGGTAACTTGGGGAAAAGAATGCTTAGTAGTCCTCCTAAATCGACTCCTAAAGAAAAGAAAGGACCAGGCATATTCATTATCCCTTGTTTGATAAGGAATTTACTTATTGAAAAGTGTTGGCAGATTTGGGGTTAAGTATCAATTTAATGCCCTACATTATGTTTAAAAAAGTGGGTTTAGGAGAGCTAAAGCTACTAGGATGAACCTGCAACTAGCTAATAGATCCACCAGATACCCTAGATGGATAATTGAGATGGTGTTGTGAAGCTATAGAATTTTATTTCCCCTACTAACTTCGTTATTTTGAACATGGATGAGAGAGGAGATGTTCCCCTTATTAGAAAGTACAAAGCAAGGAATGATGAATGATGATGACTATTTAGCTCTAGAACTTGTGGATTTTGAAATTGTGAAAGTAACATGAAATATGGATGATGGGCGCACAATAGAGGTAAGCTTAAGGAAGGGGAATGAGGAAGATTTAAGGCCAAAGAAGGAGACAGGGAAGCTTGCACATCTTGAAGAGAATGAAGAAACCATGAAGAATGAGGTCAGAGAGGAGATGAATAAAGATTATGCTAAGCAATTGAGGCCTTCTATTGAAGAGCCACCTAAATTAGAGCTGAAAGAATTACTAGATCATCTAGAATATGCCTTCTTTAAAGAAAATTGCAAATTACTTGTCATCATATCCTCAAAATTTGATGATGAACAAAAGAAAAGGCTTTTGACAGTTTTAAGGAGCATAAGAGGACAATAGTGTGGAAAATTACTGATATCAAGGGTATGAGCCCCTCATTTTGCACCCATAAAATTCTAATGGAGGATAATTTCAAACTAGTAGTGCAGCCACATATACGACTGTGTCCAAATATAAAGAAAGTAGTGAAGAAGGAGGTGGTGAAGCTATTGGATGCCGGAATTATCTATTTAATCTCTGACAATGCTTGGGTGAGCCCAACTCAAGTGGTGCCAAAGAAAAAGGGGATGACTGTTGTCCAATGACAAAAATGAGTTGATACCAATGATCATAGTTACTGGTTGGCAAGTCTGCATAGACTATAAGAAGCTTAACAATGCCACTAGGAAATATCATTTCCCTGCCCTTTGTTGACCAAATGCTCAAAAGGTTGTTTAGTCACGATTACTATTGTTTCCTTGATGGGATGTCTAGCTATTTTTAGATCCATATAGACCTTGAAGACCATGAGAAGACAACTTTCACATGCTCGTATGGAACTTTTGCCTACAGAGAATTCCATTTAGGCTTTGCAATGCTTCAACAACGTTCTAGAGATGTATGATAGCCATTTTTGGACAAATATGTCAAGGATATTGTGGAAGTATTCATGGACGTTTTTTCTATTTTTAGAAACTCTTATGATACATGTATCTAGAATTAGGCAAGGTTCTTCAAAAATGTGAGGACATAAATTTAGTTTTGAGCTAGGAAAAATACCATTTCATGGTCCAAGATGGAGTTGTTTTGGGCCACAAAATTTCTAAGAAGGGCATAGAGGTGGATGTAGGAAAAATTGATGTCATGACAAAACTCCCACCACCCAATACAGTTAAAGCAATTAGTAGTTTTCTTGGCCATGTTAGTTTTTACAGAAGGTTTATCAAGGATATCTCAAAAATAGCTCAGCTACTAACTAAAACTCTTAGAAAAAGATGCTCATTTGAATTTGATGAAGGGTGTCTTGTTGCTTTCTACCTGTTAAAAAAAATCATGTAAGCCCTAATCATGGTGGCACCCGATTGGAATCTACCCTTCGAACTTAAGTACAATGCCAGCTACTTAGCTGTGGGAGCTGTTTTAGGGCAACGAAGAAATCGCCACTTCTAACCCATTCATTATGCCAACAACACATTGATAGCCATGCAAGTGAACTACACAATGACTAAAAAGGAGCTGCTAGTTGTCATCGTTGCATTTGAAAAGTTCAGGTCATATCATTTCCTGTTCAAAGTCATTGTTTATACTGACCATTCTACATTAAAATTCTTGCTTGCAAAAACTGATGCCAAACCACGTTTAATCCTTTAGATATTATTGCTTCAAGAGTTTGACTTGGAAATTAAGGATAAGAAAGGCTATCAAAATTTAGCTGTTGATCACTTGTCTAGGCTTAATAACCTATGTTTGGATGATATGAAAGAGAGATTGATGATGCTTTCTCTAATGAAAAGTTTTGTTCTATTTGGACTATAGATGATGGAATCGAGCCTTGTTTGGTATATATAGTTAAAATTTTGGTTGATAAGGAGCTCCTGACTAAATTCAATTACAATCAAAAGAAAAAGTTCTTTTCTAATTTAAAACATTATTTTTGGGAAGATCCATTTCTCTTTTGAATCTACTCTGATTAAATAATTAGATGATGTGTTTCACGTGAGGGAGGATGGAAAATTTTGGTTCACTATCATAACGGACTAACAAGGGTCATTACAGTGCAAATAGAACAACCCACAAAGTTTTGGAAGTAGGGTTCAATTGGCCCTCAATTTTCAAAGATGTTAAATTAATGGTTTCAAATTGCAATAGTTGCCAAAGGATAGGAAATATCTCAAAAAGGGATGGAATGCCCAAAAATTTTATGTTAAAATGCGAAATCTTTGATGTTTGGGGTATTGAGTTTATGGGGCCATTTTCCATTTTTTTGGCAAATAATTCTCATGGTAGTCAACTATGTGTCAAAATGGGTGGAAGCATAAGCTTCGCCTACCAATGATGCTAGAGTATTCATAGAATCTCCAAAGAAATTATTTTCAAGATTTGGATGTCCATGAGCTTTAATTAGTGATAGGGGTACCTATTTTTACAATGCACAAATTGAAAAGTTTTTAAAAAGATATGGAGTGCATCATAGAATATCTACCCTTTATCATCCATAAACAAGTGGACAAATTGAGCTCTTTAATAGAGAACTCAAGCGAATCTTGGAAAAAATAGTTGCATCTAATAGAAAAGACTACGAAAAAGGTTGGATGATGCATTGTGGGCTTATAGAAGAGCTTTCTAAACACCATTGGGAACAACTCCATATAGATTTGTATGGGAAAGCATGTCATTTACTAGTGGAGATAGAGCATAGAGCATATTGGGCTATCATGCCGTTAAATCATGACCTTGCAACTACTGGCGAACATAGGCTTTCTTAGCTAAATGAATTAGATGAATTACGGATGGAAGCCTATGAGTATTACAAGTTGTACAAAGAAAAGGTTAAAAAGTGGCATGATACAAAAATCAAGCTCAAAAATGAATTTCAGGGAGGAGATTTTGTCACGCCCCAATAGTACCCTAGTAGTAATATATATATTATGATACAGCTTGATAATCCAAACGATATCAAATACACATATCAATACTAGAATTACTTTAGAAAATGACATGTGTTTAACAAAACATGATCTTTTTGGTTGCGTGATAAAAAATGATGAAAGTAAATAAAATCACAATACCATAATTAAGTTCTACTGTCTGAATAATAAGTATTACAAACCATAAAACTTTCTAAGTTCTCAGATAATAAAATTGATGTACTAACACCAATTAATACATATAAATAATGAAACTATTTTTCCTTATTTCTAAGACTCTTCTAGCTTTAGAAACATATCGCTTTAAGCTCCTAGAAGCCACCAACCAAGGCTTAAGTGTTGGAGAGGGGAATTGATGTTCTTGATGTACTTAGTGTGTAGATAGGATATGAGAAGTAAGCTAGGGGTTTATGGTTGATCTTACAAGGGTTTCTAAGCTTTCTAAGTGGAAGGTTGCAATGGAAAAGAAAAAGGAAGAGGCTGGAAACACTTCTTTTTGTAGCTGTGTTTTTGGGGTGATTTTGTGGGATTTTTGAGCTCAATTTGTAACTACTTAAGCTTATATACATGTACTAAGACTAGGCTAAGTTTTGGAGGCTAAGGAAAGGGTTTTGGGCTTGAAAAAGACTCACATTTGCAGCTGGAATTTCCATACGATTTTGGTATTTTTGGTTTGCCAATTTTGGGCTTTGTTTTGACAGATTTGTGGCTATCTTTGAGGGCATTAATTGTGTTTTTTGGTAGCTACTTAATGCCATTTATGTGTGTAAAATTAGGAGCTTAACTTGTGTAAAAATCGGGTCAAAATCTGTTGAATTTTGAAGTTTGAAAAATTGAAATTTCTAGAACATTTCCTCTTGATTTTTGGACAGATTTTAGATCCAATTTTCTAATTAATTATTGGTGTGTGAAGTGTCCATTTAAAGGCTCTCTATTGGTCTTTAATTAGTAAAAAATATTAGCTCATTTAAGCCTAGGAATCTTGCAAAAATCGAAGCTCAATTTGGGTATGTGTGCTGTTGTTTCTTATTGAATTTCTCCTCTGTTGCAGCTGTTATGATCTGACTTTTGCAAGGATATTTGAAGTGGTTGTGGTTGTTTATTTGAGCTGAAATTCTCCTCATTTATTGTTGATTACATGTGGAGTATTGTGGTTGGATTATAGGTCAATTTCGTTTGAAATTTAGGGCTCAAATTCGGATTAAAGTTGGGCAAGAAAATTTGGATCTCTGCAGCAGGGGAGTCTTTTATTGCTGCATCACGAATTTCCATCTTGATTTGCAACTATTTTCCTCTTCTATTTGGTCTGTAATTCATGCCAATTAAATGTGGGTTATAGATGTAGCTTTTGGGTTGGTTGGGATGTCCTTTTCGGGTTGAATTTGAGTGTAAAAATCGGGGCAAAGTTGGATAACATTTTGAACTTGTTGCAACCAAGAATGTCCAACAGTTGCTGCTCTGTTTTTCCCCAAGGCTTTGTTTCAGCTGAGCTCTACTCTCTGTGTGTGTGTGGAGTGCTACTTGCTCGAGCGTGTCGGCCTGCTGCTGCTTGCGCGTGGAGTGCAGATTTGCTGGTCGTGTGGGGCTACTGATGTGCGTGGAGTGAGCTTTGTATCGCTCGGGGAATTCCAGTAGCGTTACGTGAAGAAGGCTCGTTTGCAATTCCACGTTCAATTCTTCAATTCACGCAGCGGTTGAAATGTCCGGTTTATATATATATATATATATATTTAATAGTTATTAGCTAAAATATTTTTGCTAATAATAAATTATTTGGATATAACTATACTCGTTATATTTACATTCTATCGAGATAAAATTACCTAAGTTACTACAAAACTTTAAATTATTTATATTTTCAAATTTTTAGTTAAAACTTCACACGATTAATTATTTTTAGTATTTTTAACTTACGTGATTAAATTTTCAAGTTCGATGAGTTAAGTTAGGAACCAAGTCCTAATAAATTTAGAATTTCCTAACAAGTATAACAGTGGGTTTGAAATTTTCTTTTTAGATCTAGATTGATGATTATTGTTCAGTATTAGTGTCTATTTGTATTTATAATCTTAGTATTTCCTTTTTAAATTATGGTTTTATATCGATAAGCTCTATTAATAAACTGCATCTTATCGGTTTTGGAATTTTAAAGCTATTTATAGTTATATCTTAAATTATTAGTTTAAGATACGAAATCTCGTTTTTGGTATCTATTAAGGTTGAGAAAATTTTTATTTGGGTTTTTTAAACTAGGAATGAGTTTATTACAGCTCATAGGTATATTCTAGGATTTTTATCGGATTCTAAATTCACTATCTACTTTACGTTTTCTATTTTACTATCGTATACTATTGTGAAAAATTTCGAGGTTTACAGATTTAGTGTTGTTATTCAATTCTCAATTGAAGATATTTCCAAGCAAATTAAAATCCAGACGGCAGGACCTTTTAAGGTAAAAATGGTTTTTCCTTATGATGCTGTAGAAGTTGAGAATTTGAATAGTGAAATATTGAAGGTCAATGGGCAAAGACTCAAATTGTATAAAGGACCACCACATGATCTTGGAAAGATGGGGGAGTTGCACCTTGTATAGCCTTAATAAGCATTTAAAGGAGGTTTTGTCAAGCTTGACACTAAATGAACACTTTATAGGAGGCAACCCATTTCTATCTCTCTTTTTATCTTTTTCTTTTGTAAATAATAAGTTTTTATGCCTTGTTTATTCTCTATGGAAAAATAAAGCTTATTTTGTTTAGGATAAAGTTTAGTTTTTGTCCATTTTTCAACCGTAGCTTTGATTGAGTCATGGTTATTACTAATAGTTTTCCATGATTTGCCTTTATCTTCAACACAGAATCAAGAAGACAATGAAGCAAGCGACCAAAAATCCAACCCTTGAGCTCTAACTAGAGAAGTTTTCTTAGAACGTCTAATCTTTAAATCCTACTCTGAACTTATGCTGTTGATAATCCATATCTATTGTTCATGTTTTAAAACATTGTGAATGTTTAAATTGAGAGTGGGGGAAGGGATTTAGCAAGATTTAGGTTGAGTATGAAATTTGAAGTTTGGTTAAAGAATAGAGTATTTGAAATTAAATCACCAATTAACCTAGTAAAGCAATCAATAAATATCATCATATGATTGAATTAATTTTATTTTGTATAAATCCCTTGTATTCATGTGAAGTAGTTTTACTTGTTATTTAATCTAGAATTTTAGAGCTGAAATTAGCTTAAGGTCCCTAGTAAGGCCAATCAATTTACTTGTAAAAGCTTAAATGATTTGTATGTTTCTCAATTTAGTCATTTTGAGAGCCGTATAATCTTTGATGAACATTTAAGTGATAATCATAACTTAATGATTTTTCCTTGTGCTTTATTAAAAACTAAAAAAAAAAAATGAAAACAACTATGCGCTTAAATTAAAATGGGCATGGGTAAGTCCCTCAAAAGAGTAATTTCTTGTCCTCTCTTTGAATTTTAAATAAGCCATAACCGAAAAAAGAAGAAAAAATAGCAAAAAGAATTGGGCAAAAACCCATCTAAAGGAAAAGTAAAGAAGAAAGCAAAAATGTTCCCCTCTACAGCTTTGAAGTATATAAAAAATTAATGAAAATAAAATAAAAAGAACAAATAAGGAAGAAGATTTATGGGATAGACTGATGTATATGCCTTAACCTTTGAGTATGATGCTTAGAGATATGATTAAGGAACTACATACTTATATGTATAAGGAGATAAAGATGATTGAGTTTCTTTCTTATTTCTCTTGATTTTGATAATTTTTGCTTTAGATTTCTTAATTAAACAATAAGGGTAAAGGCTGATTTACTTTGATAAGTTCTACGATTTTAGCATAAGTAAATTTAGTACAATTAATAGGAATTATTGAATATTTGTAAGTGCTGAGGTGATTTAAGCTTAATTGATCTGGTCAAATTTCCATTTATGATTTATCTTCCTATTTGAAAAAACCTTGTCTTGTTTTGAATGA
This sequence comes from Combretum micranthum, assembly GCA_024138025.1. NCBI lineage: Eukaryota > Viridiplantae > Streptophyta > Magnoliopsida > Myrtales > Combretaceae > Combretum > Combretum micranthum. The sequence continues at coordinate 482,684 of JAMXBD010000997.1, read as the reverse complement.
TGTTTGCTTGAGGACAAGCAAAGGTTTAAGTGTGGGAGAAATTTGATAAGTCTATTTTACTCTATTTTATTTATAGGAATTTAGGCTTGATTTGATGTGTTTTTGGATAAATTCCTATGAATCTGGTGGTTTTAATGTTAAAATGTTGTTTATGAGCTCTTGGAATCAAAAGAAGTAGAAACAAAGCGATTTGAATCATATTGGAGCAAAACAACATTAATTTTGCAAAAACAGAATTGGTTAAGCCTTGCAAAACTGCTTGTCGAGGCCTAAACTTCAAGGCAAAACAAGACAAATTGGTCTGTCATGCCCTGCATCGAGCCCTCAACATGACCTTCGATGAATGTTTTGAGGTGATTGAGCCTTGGACTTGAAGAACAGCTTCTATCATTGATGTGTGTAATCACCAAGCTTATAATTTATAATCTTGTTAATCCTAGATCCACACAAGGCTGCTCACCTATGTGTAGTATAGAAATTAACTTAGATATCATCGTAAGGATCTTTATTATACTAATAAAAAGTAGACCCTAATTTAAAAGTATGAGTGCTTTTCTTGGTTTTTAAAAATCAACTCACAATGATGCCCCTAGCTTTGATCCACCCTAACCCTTACTACTTATGATAGGATTAACTAATGATTAGTTAAGTCTTGAACTGCATGGTTTCTTGATTATACCAATTTCTCTCTTCAAGTTAATTGGTTCCTAATCTTACATGAGATAGTGGGAATGTTTTCCTTCACTAACTATGAATACCCTAATTTACATGACCTGAATATGATAATAACCAAGTATATAAGGTAAAATTTTTGAAAAGGCTTTAAGAAAAGTAGCAAAGATTTATCTAGATTTTTATTCCTTTTCTTTTTCCTTTCCTTTCTTTCTTTTGTGAATTGAGAATATTAAAATACAAATAGTTTATTCGTACTTTAAGAGCTAGAATTTTTATCAATAATATTTCGAGATACAATTTCTCATAACCTTTCGCAGTCAATGATCGATAATAAATCAATGAATTAATGAGGTGAATATTAGGGCTCTAGTACATTTAAAAAACTATCGATCAATTTCAAGATATAATTAGGAAAAACAATAAACATGCCTCGAAAATTATTAAATAAGAATCGCATAATTACTCATCAAGCAAAACCCTAAATTCAACAAATAAAGATAAATAAATAAAACTCCTGATTCATCAAACACGTAGAATTAAATAACATCTAATAAATAAATCTCCAAAACAATCACAAATAAATATTTTCTTGTAAACGTATAATAAAAAATGATGGCAACCCTTTAGAGAAGCTATTCATAAAAGAAGTAGCATCTTGAAGAAGTAACTTCTCTTAGAAGTAGCTTCTAAAGAAGAAACCTCTTGAAGAAGCTAACAACATTACCTTTTTAATAAGCAACCCCTCTTGGAAGTTATATTTGTAAATGGTCATTATATAAGAGAATACTCAAAACATAAAAGAAGTAATTATAATAAACATAATTTAGCTCTAAATTATTATACCCATAAAATATTGTCCAGTAATAATTTAACAATGTGGTTACATTGGATGCATGATACATGATATCTATGTAAGGGTAGGATAAACTAATGCTACTATTTACAACAGTAGTAGTAATAGTATTGATACTATCGATAATATATTGTGATCAACAATATTAACTTGAACACATTCTAGTAAATAATAAATAAGATTGTTTTTGTAATATAATAAATGATACAACACTTAATCCACATATTAAAACAATTTTGATAAATTAACAATATTAATTATATGAGACCATAATTATTATGTGACTAATATTATATTAGTCATGATAACTTATTGACTTGTAATTATAATATATAAGATATAGTTATATTATAGCTAATTTCATAATATTAATGAACTATTGTAATAAGTACGCTTAAAATTTAACAGTCAGGATAACAATATATGATAATAAAGAATGTATAATCATCATATCACTATAACATATAATATCACAGTACACTATTATTGAGATATTGTAACGGTGAGCCATTATAACATCTAGTGTAATATGACAAATAATATAATATAATATAATAATTATTATTAAAACACATACTAATGAGTACTATATTATTTAATTATATATCACATTATGAGATTATAGTAACAATATTATTATTAGAAAAAATAACAACATTTCATTAATATGATTATCGTATTAATAGTTATAAAACATAAGATGAATAATAATAATAATAATAATAATAATAATAATAATAAATTGGTGTGTGCTATTTAATTTGATTATAACTTCAAACATATCTTAATAAATATAAATTGATATATAACATATTATAAATTTATCTTTTATGTGGTATAAATGGTATATAAAACATTAAATGAACATGTTATATACATGTGTATGTGTAATACAAAATACAAATCCTATAAAACATATTATGTAAATGTATATTAACATTTAGATTGTACATCAACATTAAAATATAAATTTTATACAATTCTATGGACTTTATAGATTATATAAATATACGTAACTTATATATTATATATAAACCTATGTAAAATATCAGTTAGGCATAACAAATAATATGTTAGCATATAATATATCGAACATTTATATCATATTTTACATATATATCATACAATAGATAATAATCATAAGTGTATCTAACTTGTCTTGCGTATAAATATGATCTAGAGGTTATAATTAACTACCTTTTATGATTTGTTATACTTAAATTGTTATGATGATGGTGATGATGATAATACAATTATATAACCTTATATGTGTGAACCCCTAGAAAATTCCATTATGATTAAATCCATATAATATCATGATAGATTGTACTATCGTATTCCTTTATAGGTATAAGACCTTACAAACATCAGATAACAATGTGGACACATGCCGAAAACCCGAAATTCATGTAATGAGATCTAAGATTGGAACAAAGAAGGTATCAATATTATGAAATATGAACCAAAACCCTAAAGTCAAACTCAACAATATTATTATAAGGCTTGAAAATTCAATTATAAAACATAAGCTCGAATTATGTGATGCAAACCCATCATTAGCCTATCACAAAACCATACAATCCTTAAAATTTACTACCAAAAATTATTTGTATTAAATTAGTATCACCATGTAGAATAAATAATTATGTCTCTAATTCGGAAATAAAATTGTCCTCTGACTTCGTCAAATAATAAAGTCGTTCGTCCCATGTACATGATAGAAATTCAATGATTCATAAAGAGAATAAAACCACTATCTAATTGTTTTACCAAAACCATGTGCTCCCTTGGATAAATCTATCAAATCTATCATTTTCCCTAAAAGCTAACAATATCTTAGCACAAGTACAACAAAGTCAATACTATTGTACAATTGTCATGACAACCAATTATGACTTCCTCCATCAAGTCATTCTTTAGCCTTTCATGAATTGTAAGATTGTACAAGAGTTTTACAATCTCTTTAATGTATAAACTTTGATAAAACCCCCTTAAGCAAGTTTCCAAGATTTAAGTCAAAGACACATTACATCACACATTTCCCAAAACTTCCTCGACACTCTAATTCCATTTATTTATTTTTTCCAAAAAGGAAAAAAGTCTCTCTCTCCCCTCTCTCCTTCTCTCCCATGTTCTCTCTCTTTTCCCCTTTCTCTCTCTCTTTCCCTTTTTCTCTCTCTCCTCTCTTCTCCCTTCTCTCTCACATCTTTCTCTCTTTCTCTCATCTCTCTCTTTCCACCAACATTTCCCTCTTCCATTTCTAGCAAACCAACAAAAGCCACATTTAGCCAAAATAAAGATATCAACTTTATACCATAAAAAGGAGAAATCTTAAAGTGAACAAAGCACTCAATTCTCAAGGTAAGCTAAAGGAATATTTGAGAATTTCAACTTTGTATTAGATAATATTAATGGAGCTAAGTTGTTCTCCTTTTTCATTTTCCTTTAGGTTCAGATCTATACTCAAGGAAGGGGAGTGATACTCTATCACTCCTCAAAACCTAAGGTATAATACTCAAACTCAAATTTGGTATCATTCATGTGTAGAAAAACAAAGGAAAATGTAGCCTAAGAGATAGATATGGTGATACGGTGCATTTCATTAAAACCGAGTGTATCGCTTATCCTAAATGTGATACACCAGGTGATACACTACGTTTCATTAAAACATAATGTGTTGCCTATGCTATATGCGATACACCTTGTAGCACCTAACCTGTATGCAATACACCATTATATCGCCTATGCTGTATGCGATACACTGGTCATACCTCGAATTTGAGTAAAACAAAGTGTATAGCCTAACCTATATGCGATACACCTTGTATCACCTACACTAAATGCAATACACCTTGTATCACCTTCTAAAACGTCGAACGTCTACGTCAATATATTGTTAGTAGTACATGTGATACAAGTAAAATTAAGGATATCTCTAGTCCAATATGCGACATAGCGATACTACTTTTGTATTTACTTTTGTACAATTTGTATTTGTGTATTTTTTTTTTTTTTTTGGAAATAACACTAGACATGTGTTTTTCCCATGATATTTCTTATCTTCATAATAGAAATTATGTCATTTTTAAAACATATACGTGTAGCTTTGCTTGTGATAAGGATATTCTATGTGAAATGAAACAAATATTGTTTTTGGTATACAGAACCAAATCTTCGATAGGGTTGGTGGGTAGGGAAAGGTCAAGTTTTGTCCTACATTATAAAAACAGTTGTTATTATCGGACACATGCATGTCCCACCACATAAAAAGCCTAGCTTTTCTTTGACAAAAAGCTCTTGAGGACCTTTTTTTTTTTTGGGGACATAACTCTTGAGGACCTTTGAGTTCGAAATTCTCTAGATAACAGTAGTTGTTATTATTGGGCACGTGCATATCCCACGACATAGGAAGCCTAGCTTCTCTTTGACAAAAAGCTATAGAGGACCTTTGAATTAAAATTCCCCAGATAAACGGAAGAAAACATGAAAAACGCGTAGATTGTATTATTTAAAAGGGCTCTTCAAACTTTGAAATATTGCTAGGTCTAATTGATTCAATGCAAACAACTTTAAAATTATATTAAGGAAGTACCATCATCTTGAGCTTTGATAATGGAAATAAAAATAAATAAATTTTCTCAAGAATGTAATTCTGTTGTACTTTGTGCATTAAAAAAATTAATTAAATCTTTTTATAAAAACCTTCATATTTGATTTCAAACACCGAAAATCTTCCAATAATTTTCTAAAAGGGCCATATAGAATTTATAGATTGAACTGAAAGATGAGTGTTTTTGGTATAATAGTCTCAATACCAAAATTAAAATATATATATATATATATATTTAATATATGGATGGATATAAGCAGGGGCTTATTTGGTTAGGCGTACATTTCACTTTTTCTACTAAAAAATAATAATAATACACAAATCATGCAAGACGAGGCACATCCGGAAAACATCAATTCATAATATTGAAATCGTCAGTGTTTTAGCTTTATATGGATTATCAGGTATATGTAGGATTCGCCAGTCTTGATGAAGTGTTTCATTTTGAAGTTTGGAGTATTGTTGAAATTGACAAAGGTTTCAGGGGTGTCCATAATAATGTAATTACTTTCTTTAACATGTGATCATAATTTAAGTTAGGCTTAATGTCACAAATAGTACTTGACCTTTGATATGATATACAATTAGATATATGAACTTTGAAATTGATCGATTTAGTATTTGAAAAAACTTTTTTTCATGCTAACAGAACCTCCATTAAATTTTTTTAGATATTAAATTGATCAATTTTAAAATTTTTCATGTATTAAATTGATCAATTTCAAAATTCGTACTAAATTGATCAATTTCAAAGTTTAGATATCTAATTATTATTTTTCCAAAGTTTAAATACCATTCCTCATATTATCCCTTCTAAGTGATTGAAACCGCATACCAACATAGTTTGTGCTGTTATACTTGAAAAACCATACAATAGTAGTTAACGCCTTGACTTCTTAGGTCATCCTCCGCAGTAGTGATGGGTCAACTTTCAAGGTTAGAGGGAGATGAAATTTGATATTTTACGTTCACTTCATGAAATTACAACGGCATAGCTATAGCTCTTTCCTGATAGCTCGTAAATTTTCGAGGACCTCAGCGTTACCATTCGGCTATAGTCATGCATCAGTTACTATGATATATTGTTGCCAATTAGAAACCGGAAAAATATGAATGATTGTAATTAAATTTGTGGCAGCTAACTCCGTTAGTTTAATCTGGCATTTTTAAACAAAACATACCACATAACAATTGATGTAGCATTTTTATTATTATTTTATTTATTTTATCATTAAAATTTATTATTTTATTTATTTTACTTATTATTATTGTTATAATTATAACTAGTATCATTTTACTTGTAACAATAAAAGGATCTGGGGCCTATCAAACAAGCTCAACTCACATCCAAAACCACACCTCAAATAAGATCAAGATGTGTTAGTTTTGTCACGTATAAGATTTAAGTATTATACATAAATGCTATCCCAAATCATTAGTTTATTGTGATTGTTTCTAACCAATTTTAAATTCTGAGATTGATTAATTAAATCACCACCGCCATATCACCATGACCACCTATACTAATAAACCAACAGATAACATATTTAAGGCGGTGATAACCAGGCAATGACGGGGTAGTTGCAATAAATGATATATTTAATAATTAATGTTTTAGTGTAGTGCTTTCAAAAATAAATTAAATAAAAAAAACAGCATTATTTCCATTCATTGATTCACAAGTACATATAAAAAAGAAATGATGAAATAATTTAAAAGAAATAGGGCTTTAAAGATTTAATCTAAAAATAGACACATCAATTACATAAATATGGATGACACAAACTTAGAAAAAATGTTGACACAATTACGAAATGATGACCAAAACTCTAACTAGAAAAAATATCATAAAGAGATGACAAAATTAAAGAAAACGGAAAGAAAAAGGGAAAAAAAATTGATCTCTAATTGAGACTGCAACACCAATCTTATTCGTTGATGGTGAGACAACAAAGTGGATATTCATATGCAAATCAAGATGTAAGACTTCTTACTATAGCAGTTATGCAACAAAGATAGTGGAGGGACTAGATAATATGGGGTATTAGCCAAAATATTCCGACTGATCATCAAATTGAAATGAACCAAAAAAATGATAATACCTATATTCTAATTCATTATAGCAGGTCCTGTCATAACTCTAATAGAGGCCTAATAAGATTATCCTGAAGTTATCATATCACGTGTGCACCCATAATATGAAAATCGTCTTGTAAGCAAGAGATTACAAGACTATTTATTTATTTACTTCTTATACATTGATCATACAAATACATGTAATGCTATTATTGGAACATAACTATGGAATCCGATTTTCCACATCTCACCAAGATCGCAGATAATCGATATCTCTTACCAAATAGTAAAAATAGGATTCTAACCTATAAAATACAAAATCTCAATTGTTTGTACCATTTATCTAAATTATATTCTAAGTTCACCATGATCTACACGATTAGGAATTTAGGGTCCGATACGTCAAAATAGATAATTGGTACCCGTAGACTCCAAATTTTCTAACTACAATTATGGTACGATACAAATTTTTATTTGAAGTCTAGATTAATTGTTATGGATTTGTTTATAGTTTTTTATTGTGTATTTATTATCCTAATGGTTTAATGAAATAGCCATGAATTTCTCAATTTACATTTTATAAATATGTTATTGAAATTATACTTGATTTTGAAATATAATATATGTGAATTATGTTGATGCATGAATAATGAGTTGAGTTATTGTTTTAAAATAATTAAATATTTTAGAATGATTAAATATTGAGTTCATAATTTTTTTAAAGTGTATTGAATGTATGAAATATGATTAGAATAAGTTAGATTATGCATATAATTAGATCAATTTATAGCAGAAATTTTGTCACAAGTAAAGCCAAAGATCACATTTAATTAGCCAAAAAGTAAGCTTCATTAATTAGCCAAATCCAAGCCAATTAATGGACTTAATTAGAGTAGCCACTAAAGTCAACCAAAGGGATAAATATCAACTTTTGAAGTGCAAAATTTGTCCAAAAATTTCAGACCACCATTACACATGCCAAAAAGTTTCAAAATCTCATTTCTACTCCCTCAAAAGCTCTCCCATGTTCATGTATAACTAAACCCTTCATTTTCTACAACTTAAACCCACAAAGGCTTGCAACAAGATTATTAAACCAAGGCTCCAAGTCCATATGGTAAGTGTATTCTTCTTGCCTTGTTTGTATTTAGTTGAGCTTTTGTTAGAATAGGGTTTATGTGCTAATTGGTGATAGAATGTTTTTGTGCATTGATGGTAGTTTGAGTAGAATTATATTGCTAGAGGAGTTGTAGTATATGTTTTATATGAATCTTGACATGTGGGGATGATTGTGTTGGGATGGCTTTGGGGTTGAGTAGTATAAGGGCATGTGGAATTTAAATGTAATTGGTGTTTGATGTTGTAGTTGGGTGTTTGATGATTAGAAGTGGAGTTTGTATTGTTTGAATGGTGTTTAGAACATATAACAAGTTTTGGGAAACTTAGGATAAGTTTAAAGAAGGTTTGAAAGTGTAAAAGTTTACAAAATGTTGTAAAGAAATAGGGGAAATAAAACATTTTCGAATAGGTCTGTTTTTGAGTGTACGCCAGCATTTGGTACTTCAACGCCGCTGGCGTAGAGGCGGTATCGAAGGTGATCAGAACCTATTTTCTTAAAGCTGCTTAAAACGCTGCCAGCTTTCGTAAGGAAAATTGGCTAGTGTTGATTTTTCAAATCGTACGCCGGCTATTAGGATTCCAATGTTGCCGGCTTATAGGCGATGTGGAATGCGAACATAATCATAAAATTTAACGCCGGGCTTGAAGCCGCCGGCGTAGTATTCCACGCTGTCAGCGTACATGGAAACGCTGCCGGTGTTGGGGGCATACCCATGGAACTCTAAAAATTTTTTGGAAATTTGGAGTTGTAGTCTACACTGGCTTAAGGCCATCGGTGTAGACTAAAGGCTACCAGCGTATTTTTAAACGCTGTCAGTGATGGCAAGCATTGAATTTTAGTACATTGTATATCGATTCAACACCGCCGGCTTCCTGTAGTTTTCATTTTTAAAAACTTTCTCCAATATTTCCCAAAGCTTGATATATGATCAATTAAATATTTGTTGTATATTGTATGATATAATATGATGTTTAAATGCTATATTATGAATTTGTAATAATTTATTTAAATTTCTTTGATTAATTATGTTTGAAACTAGTTGCTTAGTGCTTGAACTAAGTGAGAAATTCGATATTTTCTTGTACAGTGTTAGATCCTCGCTCGGTTACCCTTATTAGTTCCCGAGCTATATCAGGTACACGGTAACTTGCTTGTTTCTTTGTTAGGATATGCATTATTTAAAGTTACTCTAATTGAGAAATTTAATAATTATTTATTGAGTGTCTTTTATATTGTTGAATCTAGTTCGGAGAGCGGTAACCCTGCTCAGATTGAGGGCATGATAGTTTTAGGAGCTTAGACCACCCTTGTCATTTTGATATGACTTTTATAAGTGGTTCAGCGGGTAATCGATGTGGAATTTGGTATTAGTATAACATTTACTTATTCTTGAAAGGATGTAATATGATTTAATACAATATTTATGGGAACACTTGAATTAAGTGATATTATGGATCGAGTTAAGTAAAGTCGAGGAACGGCTAGAAAACCTAGATGAGATTACTTAATTGTTATGGATAAATTTATCTAGGATGATATGAGTATCCGAGCTACTTATATCCCCCCCCCCCTGAGCATTGTGATCGTTACTCAGGTTTCTTAGAAATCTCTGTTGCCCGGAGTTTGACCACTCCCATGATGTATACTACTAAAGATTGAATAAAAATAATTGGTTGTTGCATTTTGCATTTAGCTTAAGCATGTGTAAATCACTTGCATTTGTATTCATTACTTGCGTACTGGGCCTTTAGCTCATATTTTAATCATTTCAGGTGATGAATCTGACGAGTTTTATATGAGTATGGGTATGGAACCGATTTCGAGGATTTTCTTAATGATTTGGAGGACTAAAGATGACCTTAGACTTGATGGAATCCATATTTTGTAATAAACTAGTTATGATAGCTTTTGTGGTTATATTTAAAGTTCTAGTTGGATTATATTTGTAATTTTGTTAAGGCTTATAAGAAGCCTTTGGTTGTAATATATATATATATATATATGTATATATATACGTATTTAGCTATGTATGACTTGAGTTTATTTCTTTTGTGAAATATGTTAATGGTTTAGTATGTTTTGCTAAAAGTTTTGAAAAACTATGGTTTAAATTATGTTAATTATGTGGAATTAGACAAAAAATTCCTCAAACACTTCTTTTAGACAACCTTACATATAATCTTACAAGTTATATATGGATGGAAACTGTTATCACCTATTTTAATTATAGGGGTGATAGCGGGTCCTTACAATTTTTTAACTTACTGTTTTTAGTCGTCATTTTCTATGAGTTACTAGCTTTCTAGTGCACTTGAAATCTAAGGTTACTTATTCTTACATCCTAGGTTTTTAACTTAGGTTATGAAATATTGTCTTTGGTTTTTTTTTCTTTTTTATATCTAGAAAAATCATTTATTATATTATAGATTATACTAGACAATATTCTATAAGTGATTTAGTACATACTTTCTAAATATATGTTTTATTTTTACTTTGTGAATTTTTAATTTCTGATTGCTTAATTCATAATGAAAAATTTTCAAGAATTAGATGTCTGAAATGTGATTGGATGAAGTCTAGATATTTATTTGTTCATGCTTGGTGGTTTACGATTTTTGTATGGAGAGTAAAAATGGCCAAAACTTCTTAAGTGTGAACTCATTAAATGCATGAGCTTATGTGTGTGTGAAAGCATTAAATGAAAGTTTTTCACGGTCTCAAGACTTAACTTTAGGTTTTAGATACATAATAATTTAAGCTATATCATAGAGTGTTGGGTTATCCATGTATAATTATATCAGTTATATGGGCGTTTTATTTCTAAAAGTTCATCTAAGGCCTCTACAATAGTCTTAGATTATTCTTAAGTTCAAATCTTGAATTTAAAATTTATGCGATTGAGTATTTTTAGAGTTTATTCTATGCAATTAGGACTTGGGCCTAATAGGCTAAATTAGGATTTTAGACTCTATAGACTTAGAATTTTCTAACTAGGATGTTGGCGTAATCCAAATATTTGGTTTAGGTCCAAATTCTTGCATGTTAATCTGTTTTTGATTTTATCGTGTATTTTGTAACCCTAGTGATTAATCTTTAAATTATTGCTTTGTAACCAATGGGTTCTAAAAATTAATCGTTTCCTATTGTAATTGAAATCTAAGGCCAACTATGATTATTTAGAGAGTCATTGACTCGTGATACAGAATATTGTTTTCTTGCCTAAAAATTATTTGTTTTAATTATTTGATGATCACAGCTTATCTAGTGCTACTTTAAGGTTTTAAAATAATTATAGATAATTAGAAAACCATTGTATCATTATTTAACAAGTGCAGAATTTATTTGTTAATCATTGTACTTAAGGAAAAAGGATCTTCAATTTTAAGTAATGATCAATTTATCATCAATCATTGATTGTCTAAGGTCACAAAAGTTACATTTTGCATTTCAAAATTTTATTGGTGAAGATTCTAATTTTTCTAACTAAAATTAAATTTGTTCAAACATTAACAATTTTAAATTGCGAAAAATCGGGAGTGACTTTTGCAACTTTTCTCAAAGTTATTAAAGAATTTATATTATATTTTTAGTAATCATTATACTCAGGTTATATAAAATTAGGAGAATTATAGGTTCCGCAAAAATTATACCTGTATCTTACTTTATGATCTTTTTACTCACCTAAATCATATCCAATCGAGTAGAATATAGATGAATACTTTCCTTTATGATAGAATTATCGCTCAGCGTGATCATCACTTTAATTATAAGGAATTCTTTTCTATAAACCAAATTCCCCTATGATATATGATTACTGAATATAAGAATGCATAGTACAAATACCTCTATAGATTATAGAGGGGATTCACTAACGATTTTAAGATTTTTATTAGCGTTAGGACGTTGCTAACAGGTTACCTACTCCACCCTATTTCAGCCAAGACACCGCAAAATATGATGAAAGGTAGTTATGATCTCCTGTAGTGATGACCAGAATCAAAACAACCATGAAATTTGTTAATGATAAAAAAAAAATTAGTGTTTTAATAAGCAAAGAACTTGTAGTTAATCATAAAAATATTAATATTTTTTTGAACTCGACCAAAGTAAAACTAAAGTGGATATGAACTTGGACTTACATGACTCGAGAAAAACTTTTATTAAAATTTTCGGGAAGATTTAGATGGGAACCGATCAAAAGTGATTAAATCAAAAGACATCAAGAAATCTGTAAGACTTTATGAGTCTACGAGACGATGAACTCAACGAAATGGCGTTAAGCAGCCAAGTGAATTTCTATTATCTGTAATTGATTAAACAAATTCGATTATGTACAAAGACATACATACATATCATACATAGAGAGAGAGAGAGAGAGAGAGAGAGAGAAGACTTACAAGCACATGACCTTCACGTTGGTACTAAACTAACCCTGCATTTCAAACCAACCCAAGTTGGACCTTGTAAAAATCCCAACTTTATGCAAAATATCTTAATGGACTATCACTGATAGCTCTCGCCATACAATTTGCATGTTGATAGGAAAAAGGAATGAAAGAATTATTGCTTAGAACCAAAAGAAATATAACCCTTTTGTCTAAAGAAATATAAACCGATTTGTAGCCTATTGCCTTAGTGGCAACATAGTCAAATCCCAACCGTGGATTGACCTTTAAGATTAACAACTCTATCCATTGCCTTATACTTAATGGCAACATAGCCAAATCCCAAGCTCATGTACCACAGAAGTGTTAACTAAAGAAACATTGGCAAAGTTTCAAATAAATATAAGTGAAAAAAAAAAAAGGGTGGATACAGTGAACTACTATAAGAGGTAGTAGAGCTTGTGACATTCATTGATGAAGTTGATTGAATACAATGTGTAAAATCTTTTAGCCAGGCAGGTCGTGGTCTAGACCTATGTCACTCACAAATAAGGTGAAGAACAACCTTATAATACTATAAATTCAGACATGACACAAGTAAAGCCAAATTCAGATAAGGCAAAGAACTTGCATAACCACGAAACAAAATGAAATAAAATTTTGGATCCATTGCACCAATTATAAGGACTCCATTTAGATTGAAACACAAGCTAAATTCAGTGGAAGAAAAGCAAGCAAGCCCATTATAACATTTGTGCCATTCCCAAAAAAAAAAAAAAAAGAAAGAAAAGATTTTTTAAATTAAACTCTTCTACGTTATTTCACTTTACTTTCATAACTAAACGTATTCATGTGAAAACCGACTTAATTATATGCCATGCAAATTTGTGCCATGAGAAGTGCAATTTGAGAGCAAAATGCTAATCCAATAAATAAAAGCAAAATGCTCGACCTTCACATATCTTATAATTAAAGTGAAAATTTCCCTTTTTTTATTCACCTCTGGTTTATATGAGATTACAATTCAAATTTTCCTACAATGTTGATCTGAATGAAAACGTAAAAATAACCTCCTGACATGACTATGCTATGCCGATTATTGTAAAAACTGAACCTTAAATTCTTTGATAATTCGACTACATCATTAAAATTTACCATCTCTAAAATCTTAATAACCCATTTTCTCATCAGTGATGTAATGTTAGTGATTGTGCCCTAGGCCAATTATTGGATATTGTCATACAAAGACATTTTTATTATGTTGTTTGCATGTTTACTTTATAATAGGATCCATGAATAATTTAATTATTCTAAATATCCATAGATACTCATTATTGTGGGAATAATAATGAATTAAATCCAGTATGAGGTTTGACTGATAATCATGGATGTTTATTTGTATGGAGATACAAATCAAACTCATAGGTACATGTTGAAAAACTATTACTGGACTGACCCGCTTTGAGATCACTACATGGATTAGTGTCATAAAGAGATTCTCAAAATAAAATGTCATCGTATATCTCAGACCTAAAATCACCATGGATTCCAACATGAGGAATATTATGTTCAACTCAATCAACTGTTGTCTTTAACCGGATAATTATAAAAGTTGACCTTGGGCATAATATAAATCATGTAGAGGAAGTTGGGTGATTAAGATAGGATTTGTCCCTCTCATTGTGAGGGAGATTATCTCTAGGCCCCTCGATAAGTGAGATTGAGAAATGCATAGCTGTGCTCAAATGAATTGATAGTGAAATCAATTTCATTTGTTTTTAATAGTTTACTTAGAAATCGAAAATGATAAGATTGAACGATATAAGCATGACACTATCCATGCTTTATGTTCAATCTAGATATCATGTGACAAAAGGATAATGACATAAGTTACGGATTAGATAAAATTGGATTATCGATTTTCACTTAATTTGGGTAAACATAATATCTTACTAGAGGCCGCTTATGTTTTGTTAACTAAAATTGTTTTAGGTAAACTATCAACATTAAATGAACCTACAGAGTCACACATAAAAGAACGGGCCAAAATGATCACAGAATAAATTTAAAGTCTTGTGGGAAAAATAATTTATTGTTATTAAGAATAATAATAAATTATTATATTGTTATGTGCAAGAATTATATTTTAAGAAATATTATACCTAATTAGATTAAGGGGCACTAATGTCATTACTCATGTGAGAATGACATTAGTATAAAAGTCGCATAAAGAGATCTCTATAGGTTAACGACTTATCTGTTGACATTAGACTAGCAGAGAAAATCTGCAAAATTTTAAAGAGTGAGACACGAAGAGTTGTGTGTAAAAATTCCCAATATCATCTAAAAAAGTTCTAGATCATGCTAGCATAGAAAGGATCTTTTGAGGACGTGCATGTTCGTGTGGATACCGTAAAGGGTATTATGAATTCGCGACATCTACAGTTTCGATCTGCCAATTGATTTCAAGCTTCTAAAGGTATGAATTCAAACCTTTTTGTTTTGTTTTTATCTAATCAATACACATGGATATTATTTTAGGGTTTTTTTTTTAAATTCTGCTGTAAAAGATTTGATCTTTATAAAATTTAAAACCTTATGGAAACCCAACAATGGTATCAGAGCCACTTGTGTTTTTTATTAGATTGAAATCAGTTTATGATTTGCATGTAATGCTATGAAATTTGAATTTCTGAAATTTGATTTTATACATGTTAATTGTGAAATAAATTTGAGTTTGCAAAAAACTAAATCAATACAAATGTGGATTTGTAATTTTATTATAGCCTTGCTTTGAGGGATTGAATAGATCTGGTGTAATTTGATTATAATGGATCTTGAGGGTTTTTCTCAATAGCGTGATTATGCAGTTCTCGTATATGATACAAATGCTGTTCAATTCACGAATTTGAAAATTATGTGAGAGTCTAAATTTTTTGAATAGAAGTTTTTGAATCGAATGTTTATTAAATTAAATAAAAAAGGAACAAGTCATGGATTACGTGTCATCATATATTAGATCTGATTTTTGCGAACTGATCTATTCGTGCCTATTTTGTGAAAATAGAATATGATTTTTGCGAACTGATATTGTGCGTTTGGATAAGATCTATGTGCATTTGGATCAAATCTGTTTACGCGTGTCTAAAATTCCTAAACAGTTTTGAATTGCAAATCTAAAACGTTTGTAAAATTCAATCACGAAATTAGATCTATTTGTATGTGAATTTTTCTTATCTATTTTACATTGTTTTCAAACTATAATATAGCATTGTTCTGATCTATTAAAAAAAATTTCATAAAGCATGTTTATGAACATGCAATTTGATCGGTTTATACGTCTAATATTGCAAACAAGATTTGGATGAAACTGGGTCTGATTGGGTGTCTAATTTTGAGTGGATTAGATTCGCGTAATCCTCATTTACTTGTTTGTTTTATGCGGATTAGAAGAGTAATCAATCGAACGTCTGATAGTTAAAATAACAAAAATAAAATTCATGAACTGCAGTAACAAATTTTTAAAAAAAAGAAAATCGAATTTAAAATTTTTCATGTGAATTGAAAAGAGTTTCAAATATTCGATTTTTACCACAAGGGATTGTCCCCTTAATCCTTGCAAGGTGCACAATTTAGTTTCATAAACTCTAGTTAATGATACTTAACATAAAACATGCTTTTGAAGTGTTTTGAGTTATATGTATGACTCATGTATGTGTTATGTTATGAGTATGGTGTATAGCATGGCCCTTAAGACCTATGTGATTAGCAGGTTTTATTCGTTTGTTTTATGGGTTGTAATTTCATAAATACATCCTGCATGTCATTTTATTTTATTGTAATTTATTTTCTACAAATGGTTGTAAGACTATTTGTATTTTTTCATTATTGTAGTGAAGACATGAAGATGTAATGAAGACCTTTCAAATCCATGATGATGGAGAAGTGAGGGCCATGATAAAGATATAAGAAAATATTCAACTCAAATCTATATTGATGGTTTTTCACCTTAGCATTGGACCATTGATCTTCATATTGGCTTATGAAGATCAATATAGATTAAAGGGCCATGCTATAACACGTTTTATTTTTTAATTAGCATAATATATCATATGTGATGATATATATATGTATGTGTATGATACCAAGTATATAACCATATATCCTAAATATCCATTAAATGTGATAATAAAATGGAATATGAATAATTAAATCCCTCAATAAATTTTAAGTGAAATGCTACCATGATTAAACACCTATCAAGACTTTGATCACCATAATGTAGGTTCTGCTAAAGCAGAGTGCATTAAGCTATCTTAGTAAGGCAGGATGGGTAATGGTGCTACTCATGTGTTTAACATGTTTAACATGTTTTGACTTAATTAGGCTATCAAAACGGTTTTAGGCCTAAGGCATTAGATGAGATTTAAACATGCCAGGAAGTATGATGTCAAAAATCCCATAGGATCTAAAAGTTATATGTGATGTAATTGGTAAAGAGTTACCTACCTAAATAACTTAACTTTAAGCATCATGCCAAATCTGACTTAGAGTTTAGTGAAATATGGATCTTAGCCCACTAGAATGCAATAATTAAATGCAAAAGCATTAATAATGAGGGTTATTGATTTAGTGGGATTTTTTATTTATTAAAATAAACTTTACATAAGTAATTGTAGATCAATAGCTACATACAACACCTCAAATTTATCATTACGATCTATCCTTGAGAAGGACAAGCTGATTAGAATAAATTGTCTCGATTGGTTTAGAAACTTGAGAATTGTTCTCAAACAAGAAAAGAAGCAATATGCCCTAAGTAAGCTTACCTCTCAAGACCCTCCAGCCAATGCTCCAACAGCTCAAAAGGATGCTTATAAGAAGTATTCTAATGATTCTCTTGATATGGGATGCCTAATGCTTGCTACCATGAGTCAAGAACTTTACAAAATTCTGGAAAACATAGAGGCTTATGAGATGATTGTCCATCTCAAGGAAATGTTCTAACAGCAGGCCAAACAGGGAAGGTATGAGACTACCTAAGCCCTACACTCTTGCAAGCTGGCTGAAGGACGATTAGTGAGTGCCCATGTCCTAAAGATGAAGGGTTATATTGATCATCTTGAAATGCTTAGATTTCCTATAAGGCAAGAGTTCTACTGATTTGATCTTGAATTCATTACTGATAGTTATGACCAATTTGTCATGAAGTATATTATGAATAACATAGACAAATCAATTTTTGAACTACATTTGATGCTTAAAACTGCTGAGACAAATATCAAAAGGAAGAAGTCTAGCAATGTTATGATAGTTCAGAAAGGGAAGGGCATGGAGAAGAAAGGTAAAGGAAGTGCTAAGGCTGTGAAAAGTTCAAAGCTTAAGCCTAAGCCTAAACCAAAGGCAACACCTCCTAAGGAAGGAGTTTGTTTCCATTGTAGTGAGCTAGGTCACTGGAAGAGGAACTACAAACTCTACTTGGAAGATCTAAAGAAAAGAAAGAGTAGTCAGACTACTACTTCGAGTATCTACTGCAAACTCTACTTGGAAAATCTGAACAAAAGGAAGAGTAGTCAGACTACTGCTTCAAGTATCTATGTTATAGAGATTTAAAGAAAGGAAAAGTCAATCTATGAATTGGAAATGGAGCAAAAGTTGCTGCCCTAACCGTAGGAACTTATGAATTGATTTTACCCAATGGGCTTTTGTTAGTATTGAACAATTGCTCTTATGTTCTTGCTTTCAGTAGGAATATTATTTCTGTTTCATGTTTAGACAATGAAGGTTTCACATTTATTATTGAGAATAATAAATGTTCCATTTATAATAAAGACATGTATTATGCAAATGTTGATTTACATGATGGTCTTTATGTTCTAAATCTAAAACGTGATAATGAATCAATCTATAATATAAATACTAGGAGACTTAATTCTAGTGATTTAAATATGACCTACTTATGGCATTGTCATCTTGGTCATATAAACGAGAAAAACATATCAAAAACTCCATAAAGATGGATTTTTAGATTCATTTGATTTTAAATCATTGGAAATATGCAAGTCTTGTTTATTAGGCAAGATGGCCAAAGATCCTTTTAGTGGACACAGTGAATGGGCAATTGATTTGTTGGGCCCAAATACATAAAGATGTATGTGGTCCATTAGTTGTTCTCGCTAGAGGAGGTTATCAGTACTTCATCATATTTATTGATGATTTCAGTAGATATGGATATGTCTTTTTGATGAGACATAAATCTGAATCATTTGAAATGTTCAAAGTTTTTCAGAATGAAGTACAAAACCGGCTTGGCAAAACAATCAAAGTACTTCGATCAGATCAAGGTAGCAAATATGCAAGCCAATAATTTAAGGACCATCTAAGAAATTGCGGAATAATTTCACAATTAACTCCACCTGATACAACACAATAGAATGGTGTATCTAAAAGGAGGAATAGAACTTTATTAGATGTGGTTTGATCAATGATGAGTCAAATAGATCTTCAACTATCTTTTTGGGGCTATGCCCTAGAAACAACTACATTCACATTAAATCGTGTTTCTTCTAAGGCGGTTGAAAGACAGCATATGAGATATGGATTGGAAAAAGTCCTAGTTTATCTTTCCTTAAAATTTGTGGTTGTGAGGCTTATGTAAAACGTTAAGCCTCCGATAAATTAGGACCTAAGTTGGATAAATGCCTGTTTGTGGGGTGTCCAAAAGAAACCAATGGATACTACTTTATAATCCCTTTAAGAACAAAGTGTTTGTTGCATGGAATGGCATCTTCTTAGAAAAAGAGTTTATCTTTGAAAGAACCAGTGGGAGTAAAGTACGTCTCGAAATAGTTTGCGATTCACAAAATAGTCTTGCACTGCTAGTGGAAAGTCAACAAGATATACAGTTAGTTGTTGACCCTCCACAAGTAACACAAGGCCCATATAGGTCTGATAGAGTGCAACATTAACCTGAGGGATATGGATTCTCATTATAGATAGTCGTGATGTCCTACTTATGGATCAAAATAAGCTTATTGCCTATCCATGTTAGATCTAGATTTCGAGAAATGGCTACAAGCCATGAAATATAAAATGCAATCCATGTATGACAATCAAGTATGGAATTTGATTGATCCACCTAAAGGTATAAAGACCATTGGGGGAAAATGGGTTTTCAAGAAGAAAACTGACATGGATGGCAAAGTGCATACCTACAAAGCATAAGTAGATGCAAAAAGGTTTTAAACAAACTCATAATATAGACTATGATGAAACCGTTTTTACTTATAGTCATGCTTAAGTCTATTAGAATTCTTCTTGCTATAGCTGTGTATTATGACTACGAGATATGGAAAATGGATGTTAAAACAGCCTTTTTGAATGGAAACCTCATTGAGGATGTGTACATGACACAACTTGAGGGCTTTGACAGTCTAGGGAATTCACATAAGGTTTGCAAGCTTCAAAGATATATTTATGGATTGAAGTAAGCATCTCGGAGTTGGAATTTTCATTTTGATGAAGTGATTAAACGGTTTGATTTCATCAAAAACGAAGATGAACCTTGTGTTGGAAAGAAAATTAGTAGGCAGTAGTCTTTCTAGTGTTATATGTAGATGACATATTACTCATTGGGAACAACATTCCTACCTTGCAGAATGTCAAGTCTTGGTTAGCAAAAATGTTTTTCAATGAAAGACTTAGGTGAGAATGCCTATATCGTAGGCATCAAGATCTATAGGGATAGATCTAGAAATCTCATTGGTCTAAGTCAGAGTGCGTATATAGACAAAGTACTGAACAGGTTCAGTATGCAAGATTCTAAAAGGAGATTCTTGCCCATGTTATATAGTATAAATCTAAGCAAGGCTCAATGTCCAATGACAAATGATGAGCGAGATCACATGAGTAAGATTCCTTATGCTTCGGCTATTAGATCAATCATGTATGTCATGTTGTACACTTGACTAAATGTGTCATATGCATTAAGCATAACTAGCAGATACCAATCAGATGCCAATGAACCCCATTGGATAGTAGTCAAGAATATTCTTAAGTACTTAAAAAGAATTAAAGATGCATTCTTGATGTATGGAGGATTGGAAGACGAGCTAGTTGTAAATAGTTACACGGATGCTAGTTTCCAATCTAATAAGGATGATTTTAGATCACAATCTGGATATATTTTTCCTTTCAATGGAGGTATAGTAAGCTTGAAAAGTTAAAGAAAAACATTGTAGCAGATTCTATAAGAAAAGCTGAGTGTATAATAGCATAAGATGCTGTGAAGATACGCAAAGTTTCAACTAATGACAATATTGTTGATCCACTTACCAAGCCTCTTGTGCAGGCATAGTATGATCATTATACTAGGTCAATGAGTATTAGATACATGTATGATTTAGCTTAGTACAAGTGGGAGATTATTAGTTATTGTGCCCTAGGCCACTTACTGGATATTGTCATACAAAGACATTTCTGTTATATTGCTTGCATATTTACTCTATAATAGGATCCATGAATAATTTAATTATTCTAAATGTGTCACGACTCTAATATGGGGGCCTAACAGGATTTATCTAAAGCCATCATATCACGTGTGCACCCGTAACATGATAACCGTCTTGTATGTCAGAGTGTACAAGACTCTATTTATTTATAAAAGTTTATCATACAAATGATATGATATATTATAGTATTTCAACTATGGAATTCGATTTTCCAATTTCCACCAAGATCGCAGAGAATCGGTATCCCCCACCAAATAGTGAAATTGGGTTTCAAACTACAACATACAAAATTTAAAATTCATCTAATTTACATTCTAAGTTCACCATATCCTATATCTCTATCTTCAATAGAGTTTGTTGGAGAAGCTCTCTTCACACATTCCTAGCCCAATCCTAGCTAGTAATAATCCTGCACAAAGAAACTGTTGGGGGGTGAGCGAACCACGGGCTCAGTGAGATAACCTGACCAGACCACACATCAAACAATAGCAACCAAGTGTAATTATCAATCATATGTAATGCAACAATCAATCATATGCACATTACAAGCCTGGATGATCTAGAATCCAAAGCAGGATGAAGATTTACGCCCTCTTCATCGGGTTGAAGGAACCGATCTATGGCCCACCTACCCAGGAGAAACAGAGAACCATAGGAATAACAACACTCACTTTATTCTTTACTTCATGAGTAAAGTTTCTTCACTCAATTTCCTTTTGGAACAAAGAGACTCCATTAAGTGTTAGTCATTTCACGCGATACCATGGGCGGCGTCCTTCATTTTCCAGTTAGTTCCCATGGAACCGACGGAAAAAGGTAAGCTTGCGTAGAACTAATAGCCTCTTGCCTAGAAAAACCAAGCATTACCAGAGAACCGAAATACTAACACGTAGTAGGCTGCCACATCTCCATATGCAGTTTATGCAAATCGTGCAATGCATGTCCGCTTTATTTATAGTACCGACAGTTGTTAATCAAGTTTAAGGCGATCATACAATTTACAGACAATCATCAACATATCTCATACAATATTTATCATAAAATATGATTATCACTTATATTATGATAATTTGCCATTCAATCATACACCATGCATCATGCAGTATTCCCAATCCCGCATGCATATCAATTGATATATATATTATTACAAGTGCAACTACATTACAAGCACAAACAATGTGATAAAGTCAAGTAACTCACCTGGGGTCCTCGCTAAGTTGTTGTATAAGCTATCGATAATCCAGAAATTGATCTATTTTCCTATGAAAGGAAAATAAGGAGGATTCATTATCGGACCGTTTCTGTAAGAGAAGTCTTCTTATAATTTAAAGTGTTGATCTCTATCGTCGGATATTAAATTAGGTCCGTTATATTAATTATTCTATCGTTCAATACTTTAATTGAATCTTATAGGTGACGAACTATTTGTATCGGTAATTGATGCAGTTTTTTATTAAGGTTTTAATCCCTATAGTAAAGGATATTTATCTGTATTTTGTTTCTCTTGATATTTATATTTTTAATTAAGGAGTTTGTCTTTTCCTTGAGTCTTACTGTATTTAGTAGAAGATTTTTATTTCTTAATTCTTTGCCCGTCGACCTTATCTGTCTCTCAAATTGGTATTTTATTTATTTAAGGGTATATTTTAGTATCTATACCTTTCAAAAGTTATAAAAATCGTACGTAGATATATCAAATTTCTATTGTACTTTAGTTTTATTTTTACTGCAAAACAAGCTAAGTTTAATACTACAATATTATTAGTAATATTAGTTTTGAAACATTAATATCAATATTAGTAGTAATACAAGTACAATAATAGCAACTATCTTCATACCATTAGTAAATAATAACATTAGTGACAAAAATAATAGAATTATTGTTAATATAAATATAATGACCTTAATGTAAAAATAACAGTATTGATAATTCTAATGAAAGTATCAATAATACAGAATACTATAAACAGTGGTAATAGTAATGATAATAATCATAACTATATTAATAGAAACAATAATAGCATTTATGTTGGTTGAAAACTGAATGAACTTTTATTTGCGATTTCTTATTTGTTTTAAATCCGATTTCGTTGTATAAATAGTTGATTTGAGTACTCGAAGAGTACTTTGTAGTAGTGAAATTATTTTTCAAGGAAAAACATTGTACAATTTTTAAATTTATGAAAAACATGCATAGGTTCAAGTGAAATTAATATAGTCAAAACTTGTTTTGATCATATCTAACTCATTTCTAATCCATTTTTGATGAATAAATAGTCGTTTTCATAGTATTTTCCGAGTACAATCCATTAGTGGTATTATTTTTATCAAAAAAGTCATTAAGGGAACGAAAAAAGCAAGAACAGCCCGTTCTGTTCGTAAAAATCTGACAGCAGTGTTTTCATTTTTGCTTTTGTAATATCTAATTCGTTTCTTATCCGTTTTTAACAAATGAGTAGTCGATTTCATAGGATTTTTCGTGTTCTTTCCATTGGTGGGGTCGTTTTTGGCTTATAACAAACACATCAATACAGTTTATTCATTCTTTCCAACGAGTTTCATGAGTTATTTAAAGTTTGGTTTAGTTTTATTGTTGTTCAAGTATGGTTTTGGTTTTTCCTTTATTGGATTTGAATTTCTATACTTAAAAATCTTCAAGTTCATGTGTTTATATCCTAAATAGTTTAGATAACATAAATATACTATTAGACTAATCTTGTAAATTTGTAAGACAAATTCCTATAAATCAACATAACAAATATTTGAACTTAATGTAATTCTTACCTTGATTGGATAATAGATGGGGTTTAGTTCCTTCTTCTCGGTGAAAGTAATGATCTAAAGAGGATAGTAGAAGGATGAGTAACTAACAAAATTTAATCTAACTAAACTAGCTTATATATGTATATATTTTTACCTTGTTGAGCTTAGATTCAACTTGAATTGATGATATACCAAAGGCTATTTATCTTGGTCTTGGATGTTGTTTGGAAGAGGGAATTGATGTTTTTGGATGTGATTAATGCTTGGATAGCGTATAGGAAGTAAGATAAAGGTTGTGTTTTGTTTTAGAATTTCTTAAAGGTTGTCTAAGTGGGGAAAAATGGTGAAGGAATGGCTGATTCGTATCTTTTCTTGTAGCTAGGATTTCAACTTGTTTTTGGAGAGATTTTGAGCTACTTTTGTGTCTAACTTAAGGCTATATATATGTACTAAGGTTAGGCTAAGTTTAGGAGGATAAAGAGAGTGTTTTGGGCTTGAAAAACTTGCAAATTGCAGCTGGGATTTTTAGATACGATTTTGGCTGTTTTGGATGACGATTTTTGAATTTATTTTGACAGATTTGTGGTTGATTTTTGAGGGCATTAATTGTGTTTGTTTGATAGTTAATTAATTTTGTTTATGTGTGTAAAATAGGGGCTCAAGTTGTACAAAAATCGGATAAAAAATCGGTGAAAACAGACCTAAATTCAAATTTTTGCTGCAGTTTTTCTTGACCTTTTTGACAGATTTCTTCACTTGATTTCTAATTAATATTTGGTGCTTGAAGTGTCCATATAAAGCTTTTAATTGGTTCTTATTTAGTCAGAAAAAAACAACTCAAGCAAGGCCTATAATTTTGTCAAAATCGGATCTGAAGTGGTGGTGTGCTGCTGCTGTGTTGTGTAATTTCTCCTCTGCTGCAGCTTGCTGTCATCGGAAATTTCAAGGCCATTTGGAATTGTTTCTTCATTTGTTTGAGCTGGATTTCATGGCATTTAATGTTGTTCACATGTGGAGTGTTTTGGTTGGAATTTATGTCATTTTCATGTTGAATATAGGTGTTGAAATTGGAGCAAATGTGTTAGATGTGAAGTGTGTTTGCTGTCCCAAATCCTTCCCCTGCTGCATGAAGAACTCTGTTCCAGCAGAATTCATTCTTGCTGTAGCCGGCTCCTCCATTCCGTGCATGGAAAATGCTGTACGTGATTCTTCATCCAAGAGCAGCTGCAACCGAAATTTCTGCTTGTACCGTAGAGGATTTCCCCAATCACGTGATTTTCCCAATGTGAAGACTATTTGTGTCTTCAAATTCTGCTCCTCCGATTTCTTTCTTTTATTAGTAATATTATTATATTATTATTATATTATATTATTATTTAACTAAAATAATTTAACCAACATTAATTTATAAACATATACTTATAACGGTAAGATAAGAGTTTTATTAGACTAAAATTATCTAAGTTCCAAAATAATTTCTAGATTGTTTGTATAAACAAATATTTAGTTTACACAATTAATTATTTTTGTATTTTAATTTGCGTGATTAAATTTTTCAAGTTCAATAAATTAATTTAGAAACCAAGTCTTAATGAATTCATAATTTCTTTACAAATATAACAACGGGTTTTGAAA
The DNA here is from genome assembly GCA_024138025.1 of Combretum micranthum. NCBI lineage: Eukaryota > Viridiplantae > Streptophyta > Magnoliopsida > Myrtales > Combretaceae > Combretum > Combretum micranthum. The sequence continues at coordinate 457,057 of JAMXBD010000997.1, read as the reverse complement.
TTTTATTTTAGATCTAGATTAATATTATTGATCAGTATTAGTATCTATTATATATTGATAATCTTAGTAAATCCTTTTTGAATTATTGTTCTATACCAATAAGCTCTATTATTAAACTGTATCTTATCGGTTTTGAAATTTGGAGTTACTTTTAATTACCTCGTGAATTATTAGTTCAAGATACGAAATCTCGTTTTTGGTATCTATTCGAGTCAAGGAAATTTTTATTCGGGTTTTTCAATCTACGAATGAGTTTATTACAATTTGTAGATCTATTCTAAGGTTTTCTGTTGAATCTTATATTTGATATTAGTTTCACATTTGCCAATTTGTTCATTTTCTAGTTATGAAAATTATTAATCGTTACGTTGACAATTCAGAATTTTAATTTCCAAAATCTCTAAATCTTTTGAATAGAACATTAGTAAAATTTAATTATTTATTTAAGATCTAGATTCTTAGATATTGATTCATTTTACCGAACATTTATTTTACTGTATAGAAGTTATTTATACTAATTTGTTAATAGCAGCATATTTTATCTAGGCTACTTGATATTGTCATCGTATTAAAAATAGTTTGAACACTATTGTTTCATTATTTAACAAGCGTAGAGTTTATTTTCTAAGTTTTGATCTTAAGGAAAAAGAATTCAGTAACTTTATATTAACGATTACCTTATCGTTGTTTTATAAATTACTTGAAATCATATTTGTTACAGTTTTGTATTTCCAAAAATTTTTATTGGTATGATTTTAATCTTTCTAATTATAATCAAATTCATTTGTACTTTAACATTTTTAAATCGAGAAAAATTTGGAGTGATTTTTTACTACTTGTTTCAACTATTTTAAATAATCAAATATTATATTTTTAGTATTTTGTTAAAATCATGTTACGTAAAATTTGGGGGATTACAAAATGTCCCTAGATGCTCATTATTGTAGGAACAATAATGAATCAAATCTAGTATGAGGTTTGACTGATAATCATGGGATGTTTGTTTGTATGGAGATACAAATCAAACTGATAGGTACATGTTGAAGAACTATATACTGGACTGATCCACTTTAAGATCACTACATGGATTAGTATCATAAGTGATTCTCAAAATAAAATGTCATCATATATCCTCAGACCTAAAATCACCATGGATTCCAACATGAGGAATATTATGTTTCAACTCAATCAAATATTATCTTTAACCGGATAATTATAAAGGTTGAGATTGGGCATAATGTAAATCATGTAGATAAAGTTGAGTGATTAAGATGAGATTTGTCCCTCTCGTTGTGAGAGAGATATCTCTAGGCCCCTCGATGATTGAAACTGAGAAATGTATGGCCATGCTCAAATGAATTGATAGTGTGATCAATTTCATTTCTTTTAATCAGTTTACTTAGAAATTGAGAAATGATAAGATTAAACAATATAAGAATGACACTATCCATGCTTTATGTTCAATCTAGATATCATGTGACAAAAGGATAATGACATAACTTATGAATTAGGTACAAATCGGATCACCGATCTTCACTTAATTTGGGTAAACATAATGTCTATTTAGAGGCCGCTTATGTTTTGTCGACTAAAATTGTTTTAAGTCAATTACCAACATTAAGTGAATCTACAGGGTCACAGACAAAAGAATGAGCCAAAAGGATCATGGAATAAATTTAAAGTCTTGTGGGAATAATAATTTATTATTATTCTTAATAATAATAAATTATTACATTGTTATGTGCAAGAATTATATTTTAAGAAATGTTATCCCTAATTAGATTAAGGGGCACTAATGTCATTACTTATGTGAAAATGACATTAGTATAAAAGGAGCATAAAGGGATCTATCTCTTTAGGTTAACGACTTATCTATCAACATTAGATTGGCAAAGAAAATCTGCAAAATCCTAAAGAGTGAGACACAAAGAGTCGTGTGTAAAAATTTCCAATATCATCTAGAAAAGTTCTAGATCGCACTAGTACATGAAAGGATCTTTTGAGGATGTGCATGTTCATGTGGATACCGTAGAGGTTATTGTGAATTCGTGGTACTTATAGATCCAATCTGCCAATTGATTTCAAGCTTCTAAAGGTATGAATTCAAACCTTTTTTTTTTTTTTGTTTTAATCTAATCAATACACATGGATACTGGTTCAAGGTTTTCTTTTAAATTCCGTTGCACAAGATTTGATCTTTATAAATTTTAAAACCCTATGAAAACCCAACAGTGTAGCCATATTTAGAAGAAGGATTGTCACATTGTACTATGTCAAAAAAATTAAAAAAAAAATCCTTAGTTGCATTTGTCAATACACAATCTTTTGATGCTTTACCCAAAAAGCACAATTTTTTTTATTGTCATGGACATGGTAGTAGACAAGCATCTAAATAATTTCATGGCACTAAGTACATAGATGGATATGGATGCATACATACGATTGCTAATTGTAAGCTTATAATTTATTGGAAGTTCTAGTGTGACTAAGTACAAATACAAAAACTCAATTTTTTGTAATAAACATATCTTTGTCCCTTACCACCCCCCCACCCCCACCACCACCCCTCCCCTTCCTTTCTTTTTTTTGCCAAAACAAATAGTGCACCTTAAACTAGAGATATCACTGAGGAAAAAAGAATAAATAAAAAAGAAAAGATAAATTTTTAGTCCTTAACATCGTGAATGAATAGCATTTGTGTGATTGTGCAAATACTCTATGAAGAGAAGGTCAAAGCTCTAAAGTATTTAAGAAAAGTGTGATTAATGAAATGAGCTTCCTTGATTATGAAAGATTGTTACAAAGAAGTATTTATAGGTACAATTGATAAATAACTAACTATACCAAATGGACCAATTAGAACAAAACATGTGGACCTATAAATGTGTAGAAGAGGGTATCTTGGTGAACACATCGGCAATATGGTTAGCAGAAGAAATGTATTCTAGTGAGAAGAATCCATGAGAAAGTAAGTTGTGTACAAAATGAACATCGATGTTGATGTATTTAGTATGACTATGCAAGCAGGGATTACGCACAATGAGAATAGCAGACTTGTTATCGCATGAAATAGAGATAGGCAATAGATAAAGTAAAGATCTCGTAGAATATATGCGGTCTAAACAATGCCTTAGAAACAATAGTTACACTTTTGTATTCAGCCTTAGTTGTGGATGTACTAACTGTAGCCATTTCTTTGACTTCCAAATGACAAGACCACTAAGAAAAATGCAAAAATCGGTCAAGTATTTCTTGTCAAAAGTAGAAGATGCCTAATCCGAATCAGAGAAAGCTCAACATTCAATAAATTCAATTAGGGATAAAACAAGCCTAAATGTATAGATCCTTCGAGATACTTCTAGAGATGAACAACAGCTTGATAATGTGGAACACGTGGTTGAAATAAAAATTGACTAAGTTTATTAACAACAAAAGCTATATCAGCACACATAAGAGTCAAGTAAAGAAGGCAACCAACAATTCGATGATAAGTAGAAGGATCCTCTAAAAGTGGTCCATCATTGTGACATAAATTGGCAGATGGTAGAGGTAAGGAGGCTGGTTTACAACCACAATCAAGTGTCAACCAACAAGTCAATCATGAATTTCCTTTGATGTATCATTATACCAGTAGAAAGAATACAATTTTCCAAACCCAAAAAGAACCAAGCAAGGCCAAGATCCTTGATAGTAAAGGCTTGATCTAATTAAGTCTTCAAAAGATTAATAGCTGTTCCATTTGTTCTAGTTACAAGCATGTCACTACATAAAGCAACACAACCAAAAAGCTGTCTAAATGATATCTATTGAATAAAGAATGATCACTAGAGGACTGCTAGAGTCCTTCATCAATTAGAAAAGTGGAGATCTCTTTATTCTAATGGCGTGAGGCTTGTTTAAGCCCATAAAGGGATCATTTTAACTGATAAACTTGGGAAGTTCTAGCTTTCATATATCCTGGAGGAGGCACCATGTATATTTCTTCATCTAAGAATCCATGAAGAAAATAATCACTTTATTAATTTGATGCAAAGGCTAATTAAAGACAGTCACCCTTGCTAAATAAAATTTAAACGGTTTTAAGTTTGCACTAGAGAAAAGGTATCATGATAGTCTATGCCTTCAACTTGTGCATAATCCTTTGCAACTAAATGAGCCTTGCAACATTCAACAGAACCATTAGGTCTATACTTTATTTTATAAATTCATTTCATCATATACGACGTTGACCACTAGGTAAATCCATAATCTCCTATGTATCATTATTTTGAAGAGCATCAAGCTCTTTATTCATAGCTAATACCCACTCATCATGTTTAATTGCTTATGAAAATGAATCTGGCTCATGGGAATTAAGTACAAGAGCCGTGGAGTCAATAAAATCAGGAAGATAAGTTGTGAAATGGTTAGCATGAAATAAGGGATAATGTTAACTAAGGTAATGTACTGTAATGAGGATCAAAAGTATCATGTTCAGTCGTGCAAGAGCGTGTATAAGAGCTTAACCATTAAGGAGGATGTTGAATTTGTTGTGACCTCCAGAGCATAGACTAATGTGTTGGAAAAGAAGGAGAATCACGAAGGGGAGAAGAATCATAAACATTCTAAGTGTTTGGCAAAGAAGGAGCTCAGACATAATGTCTATATCCTTTGACGGAAGAGCAGGACATGGAATTTGTGTATGGGAATTATGTATAGGATAAGTGTTTGGAGAATGTGTAGAAAGAACAACAGAGCAAGGAATCTGTGTATGGGAAATATTTAGAGGAAAAGTGTTTGAAGAACGAAGATCTTGAGCAAATAGAAAAGTATTTACATGAAAAATCACATCACGACTAATGACAATCTTCTTATTTGTCATGTCATAGAGCTTATATCCCTTTTGACCAAACAAATAGCTAATAAAAACATAACATATCCTTTAGAATCAAATTTATCAATAGTAGGAGAATGATTAACAACAAAGCATAAGCAACCCATGACTTGCAAATGATCATAAAATGGAGGTTTATTAAAGAGAATCTCATAGGATGACTTCCAATTCAAAGAATTCATGGGCATAATATTGATAAGATAGACAAATGTAAGATTACACTCACCCAAAAGACTTTAGGTAAATAAACTTGAAGTCTTAAAGCTCTAGCGATTTCAACTCTATGTCTATGCTTTCTCTTAACTCGACCATTTTGTTGAGGAGTATAAGGACAAGACCTTTAATGAATGATACTAAGATTAGCAAGTAAAGATTGACAAGATAAGATTAAAATTATCTACCATTGTTTGATCGTATGACCTTAGGAGTAGTACTATACTGATTTTTCATTGACTTGAAGAACTTATGTAGAAAATGTACAGTTTGGGATTTGAATCGCATAAGGTAAACCCAAGTACAAGAGCTGTAATAATCTAAAATGGTAAGAAAATATCTCTCACTAGTCATGGCAATAGTGGAATATGGATCCTAAACATCAACATGAAGCAATTCAAAAGCCATATGTGACCGAAATGAAGAGTGTTTAAAAGGAAGCCTATGTATCTTTGCTTCAACACAAACATTGCAATCTATTAGAAACATGTGAAAAATAGTCAAAGCTCAAATGTTGCATCATAGACAAAGAAACATAACCAAGTCTTTTATGAAACAATAACAAATTAGACATGACAGAATTTTGTATAGTAATGTGTTTAGGAACAGATGAAGAATTTTGAATACAAGAAGGATTCACATTAGTCTTGAACAAGTAAAGTCCATTGGATTCTCTACCTTAGATAATAGAAATCTTATTCACTTGGTCCTGAAAACTACAAGTGAGATGATCAATATAAGTAGTTAATTTGCTATCTTTAAGTAACCAAAGAATAGGTAGCAAATTATGGGAAAAATTCTGATACAAACACAACATTATGTAACCTCAAGTTGGCTGTAAAGAAAACTGATCCAAAAAGTTGAACAATTTTCGAGGATTCATCGGGTAAATGAATTGTAATAGGGTAAGACAATGTGTGTATCAAACAATAGTGAATGAAAAGGGGTTACATGATCCGTGGCTCCTAAATCATTATTCATGTTCCAAGCATTGTTCATAAATAAAACATAAGAGTTAAAAGCATTACCAGTGAAGCTAATGGAATTGATAGCAGCTCTACTAGCCTATCGTTCTTGGAATAATTTCATGACTTTATCATACAATCCTTCAATCAAATTAGAATTCACAATAGGAAGTTTATTCCTAACAGCATTACCTATAGTAAAAGAAGAAATATCTATAGAAAAATCATCAAATGGCATTACTAATCCATGTAAATCAAATTTGGTGTCTATCCTATTCAAAGAAGGTTTTCCAACCGTTTGAGCAAAGTTGTCTAATCTATAACCCTTATACTAGTGAGATACCTAACTAATTGGAAACAAGTCTCAATTGCATGCCCTTTAACTTTGCAATGCCACAAAAAGTTTCTTTCCCTTCCTTTTGTCAGCAAAATTCTTAACCATAGTGGAATTATTAATAGCATATCTATTCAATTGATATGCTTGTTGAATTTGTATTTTCAATGCGAATTTGGATGAGATAGTTAGTTACACAATTAACTATTCAATTTTGTTAAACTACACTTAATTAATCAAATAACTTAATTAGTCAAATAATATGTTAGAATATATGTGTATGTTATGCATCTTTGTGGAGTTTTTGCAAGTTTTTAGCAGGAACAAAATTAGTGATGAAAAGTATCTATCGAAGGTCAAGTCGAGAGCTAGATAGCTTCATTCATCAAGGCATGACAAACTCAAGACCAAAGCTTGACAGGTTCAAATATGTAGAGTTAGTGGTAGCAAGGTTCGTCGATGGCTCGATATGTCTACTAGTTAGGATACGATAATTTCAAGACTAAGACTTGACAAGTTCAAAAAATGCATAACCTTAGTCGAGGGCTTCATTGAGGGCTCAATAAGTCCATTGTTCAGGGATGATGAGTTCAAAATCTAAGACTTAACAAGATCAAAGAAGCACAGTATTGTTCAAAGGTAAATTTGAGGCATGACACATTAAGGTGTGACAAGTCTTAAGGCACAACAAATTTGAATTCAAGATTCAATGGAGGCCAAGTGAGCAAAGACTTGTTGAGGGCCAAAATGAGAGGCAACACTTTGAGGTCCCAATAGTTTAAATATTGGCACTGATGTGGCAAAAAGAGCCATTGAAGTGCATTTAATGCTCGACAACTTAAAGACATTATGATGAGCATCGTTTCATGGCCTCATCTATTGGTCTACTTGAAGGAGTGGACAAAGACCAAGTGAAGAAAGACACGAGACACAAGTTCAAGTCTGGAATGAATGAAGAAGAATATGCAAGGGAAATTTTCCAAGCTATCCAAGGTTGGTAACTGTATCTTCAATGCTGGTGGTGTAATATTTATAAGCTTGAAGCAATGGATGTAAAGAATAACATGGAAGCCTTGGATTTGTTTGTACATCGGCTTAAGGCTGGCAGTATTCAACCCTAATGTTGGCGACGTTAAAACATAGGCTAGTGGTGTACCATGCCGTCCTTTGAACCATAACGCAAACTTTCATTTATTTCGTATTTCTTTTATTTTGTTTATTAGATGCTAATATATATACACTTCTGTAATGAACCCTAGATAGCCTTTTGATATTTTGAAAACTTGTGTTTGAGAATTCTCTCGAATTTTACTCTTCTTAGTCGTTGTCTTGATTGTGGCGAGTTTATGTTCTTATCAATTCATATTAGAATTCTAGCAAAGAAACTGTGACCCTATTTTGTGCATCATATCGAATGAGGGTTGACGTAGTTTGGTTGATTATGGTGTGTAATATTCGTTGTCAAGCCATTCATATCCTTATATATGTCATCGTAAATCCAGATAATACAAAATTCTAAAAAATACACGATTTTTCTAATTGGCTATTCAAGGCATCTGGTGTTTTAGACACATCATATTTTGGTATCAGAGCATAGTTGCGACGGGTGCGATTGGTATGTAAAGATTTGATCTTTTTATGTTATTAGGGTTTTTTGGACTATGATTTAATTCCTAGGGTTTGTGTTGTGATCAAAGCTAGGACTTTTGTCATTTTTTTACTTGGTTTGTGTGATTAAGGTTTGATTGGTGTGAAAAAAAAAATTAGATTTTTATATTAAGGATGGAGATGAGAAAAGATCTCTTGACGATCAATTTGATAAGCTTCTATCCATAATCAATTAGTGGAACTCACAACCGATTAATGACATTGTTGAGAAGAAGGAAATTGATTCCATTAAGATTGATGATGATGATGGAATTTAGAATGCAAATGGTGTTTTTGTTGAGGACATCTTAAATACGATGTCCAAATAAATATGCTGTGAAGCTTATTAATGGAGTTCTTGTAATTTTTTAAGAAGATGAAATTGAAGGGCAATGGAGCAACAAGATTGTTTGGTTGATGATGATAGTGGTGATTCTTGAAGAGATTCCAAAAGACGATCATGTCATATAGGTTCTGTATGTGTACCTGAGATAATACCGCTTCCAATTGAGACGGAACTATTGAGACTTCTAGATATTGGAGGAGTGTTATGATTTGGCATGGAAGTGTTATATGGATAACGAAGAGTGGTATGTTGAACCGAGGATTAGTGAGGTGATTGATCTTGATTACCAAATTGAATTTGATGACCTTTTTGGAGTTATGAAGTCTAGGTATTCTCCTACTCATCTTTCTCCACTCTATATATTTTATATCTATCCATTTGTGCACTTGAAGAGCATAGACATATATTGTTATAATGAATGGTTTTTGACAAAAAATGGGATGCATGCTGATAATCATTAAAGTTTCATAGATATGTACTTGTATTGGAAGAGTGTTTTGTATGCATATGATTCTATTGCTATAAGTTGGAAGGGGGTTGTGAAAATTAAGGATGGTTACAATACTTTGTAGAGAAGCTTTGCTGTACCATTGTTATTTCCCAAAGGTTGGAATCAATATGGGGGATAGAGGAAAAGAGGAGTAGATGAGCATTTCTCAGCTACAAACTAGGAATGAGAAAGGCTTGACTTTTTTACTAAACTTCTTCAATGCTAAGAGAGTGAGTGAGGTATTTATGAGAGAAAAGTGTAAGGTGATGAGAGCTAAACACTTCAAACACGAGTGTGTAAGGCCCACCAAAGTGATAAGAGAATCTACATACACTTGTGAGAAACACACTTTATTTTATTCCACTAACTCTTTTCTGTAGGTCTATTCCCATCCCTTGGAGTTTGCAATGTTGAATTTGAAAGCAGGTTATACCATGGAAATTTTCTATCTAATAGATTTGAGGACAAATCTTCGACAAGCTTGGGAAGATGATGGGAATCATTTCATAGCCTCATCTATTGATTTACTTGAAGGAGTGAACAAAGATCAAGTGAAGAAGGACACAAGACGCGAGTTCAAGCCACGAAGGAATCAAGAAGCATATGCAAGGGAAAGCTATCTAAGGCTGACAGTTATATCTTCAATGCTATCAATGTACTATTTATAAGCTTGAAGTCACGGATGTGAAGAATAGTGTGGAAGCCTCGGATTTGTGTATATGCTGGCCTAAGACCAGTTGTGTTGAACCCCAATGCTAGCGGTGTTGAAACATAGGCTGACAGCATACCTTGTCAGCCTTCGACCCTGAACAGAGTTTCATTTATTTCATATATATTTTGTTTTATTTTATTGGTACTATTATATATACACTTTTGTAATGAACCCTAAATAGCCTTTTGATATTTTGAAAACTTGTGTTTGAGAATTATGTCAAATTTTACTTTATCAATCATTGTCTTGACTGTGACGAGTTTATGTTCTTATCCATTCATATTAGAATTGTGGAAAACAAACCATGATCCCTATTTTGTGCATCATATCGAATTAAGGTTAACATAGTTCGGTTAATTATGGTGCGTAATATCCATTGTTAAGCTATTCATATCCTTTTATTTCATCGTAAATCCTTGTAATACAAAATTCCCAAAAAATACATGATCATTCTAATTGGCTATTCAAGGCATCTGGTGTTTTAGGCACATCATGTTAGCTTTAACGGACATTTGAATTTTGAAGGCTAAATATATTACGTCCTTAGGAGATTCAATAGAAGAGAAGTGCAAAGGAGCTTTTACTTGCAAACAAACAAATTATTAACTTCTTGTTTTCTTATTCATCAATTTGTATATCTCAGAAAAGAGAAAAAAAATATTCTAATGCTCTATTCCTATTTGCTATTTATCAGAGAGCATCTTGAGAGAGAAAGAAAAACTTTATTTCCTAAAGTGTTGTAATAGCAGTGTATTTCTCAGCTTGAGCATGATTATTTGCAGTGATTAATAAAGTGGTAGTAAAGTCCTCGATTAAAGGCATTGATGGATCATGGAGAGTAGGAAATAGACCAAACTCCACATTAAATATGGATTGAAATTTCTATCTTTATCTCTTTAATTTAATTTTGTTATAAATTTGCTGTGTATTATCCGTTGTAATTAAAGTTAATTTTGATGTATTGAATCAAAATTACTTGTTTAAGCTTTTTAGGGCAAATACTCAATTCAACCTCCCTCTTAAGTATTTTATAGTGAATTTTCACGTTTTCAACGCTGATACCTTAATGTCAGAAGACAAACGTGATGTGATACTATGTCGCCTCTCAACCTATTGAATCAAATAATATTCCCTATTCATAGTAGGCAATGGATCCATTGCTAGCTAGGATTTGATCCCTCACCATTTCATAGTTGTCATTTAACCCCATAAGGAGTTGAATCAATCTAGCCTCTGATTCAAAATCTTGAATTCTTTCCTTAAGACAACAATTACAATGATTAAATCTTCCATAAGTACAGAAAGGATATGGATGCAAAACTTGAAGTTCATCCCAACATTTTTTAAGCTTGATGTGATATGCAGCAATTGACTGATTCATTTGGTTCAAATTACTTATTTCATATTGAATATGAAAAACAAGAGGTCCCTTGCCATGTCCATATCGATCTTTCACTTCATTCTAGAAATCAAAAGTAGAGGAAGTAAACACATAGTTTTGAGCAATTTCTTTCAACATTGAATTCAATATCCACATACAAACCATATTGTCATCTCTCTCCTAACGCATAAAATCAGTTGAATTTGTATCAGGTTTAAGTAAATTACCATCCTCAAAACCTAATTCATTTTTGCACCTAATCCTATCTTTATGGATCTTCCCATGGTAAGTAATTCAATCCATCAAAATGGATATTAACAATCGCCATATTTGGATTATCAGAACATGAGTATGCATCGGATCATTGCTAATGACGTCACTCAACATACTATTGGAGTGTTCGATCGAACTATTCATTGAACTTATCATTGAAGAACAAACAATTCTGAAAACAAGAAAAATAGATCAGAGACAAAATTAATATGTCTTACCAAGCTCTGATACCATGCGAACAAACATCATTTGTGTGATTTTGTAAATACTCTATGAAGGGAAGTTCGAAGCTCTATAAAGTATTGAAGAAGAAAATTGTGATTAATGAAATGACCTTCGTTGATTCTGAAAGATTTTTACAAAGAAGTATATATAGGTACAATCAAAATATAACTAACTATATCAAATGGACCAACTAGAAAAGTAACACGTGGACCTATAAGAAGCTAATATAATATATCAACGAACATTTTACTATTTTTCTACTTAAGTTATGAACCTTGTTTTTCTTTTCTATTTGAGTCCTTAACATTTGCAAAATCTTGCAAACCAAGACTTTCTTAAAGCCATTAGTTTTTTCTATTAAGTTTTAGAACTTTGCCATATTTTCATTCGCTGAAAATTGTTAATGCAAATTAATAAAATAATTAAGTTGATACAAATTTAACAAAGTAATTAAAAATTGTTGAACTTGTATGTTCAATGTGGATTTTGATGAGATAATATAATGCACAATTAACTAGTTAATTATTGTAAACTGCACTTAATTATATTATATATATATATATATATGCTTTTTTGCATTTTTGTGGAGTTTTCCTGTAGGTTTTAGCAAGGATAGTGATTGTTGAGGGTAAGCCATATTAAGGGTTCAATGCATAACAAAGCTAAGGCTAATGCTCAACAAGCTCAAGAATGTCAAACCAATGGTCGAGGGATTATTTGAGGCCTAAACAAGTCAAGAGATCAAGGCTTGACAAGGTTAAGTCTGAAGCACGACAAGACAGAAAGAGATAAGACATGTTGAGGGTCACATCGAGGGCTTGACGTGTTAAGAGTTGAGGCACAACATGCTTTGAACTAAGGCTCGACAAAGATAAAAACTTCATAGTATTGGTAACGGTCAAGTCAAGACCTCGATATGTCAAGAGTTAAGGTGCGACAATTCAAATTTGAGACTTGAAGAAGCATACATGTGGAAGGTTGTTAGGGCAAAGTTAGGGCATGATAGACTGAGGCGCGACGACTTAAATCCTAAAGTTGATGTGGCAAGAAAAGAGCCGTTAAATTTTTTTAAAATGTTTGGTAAATTATAAACATTGTCTCTAATGGACTTTTGAAATTCAAATGCTATTTATATACCTAGTTCTATTAGATCAATAGAGAAATGGAGAGTGAAGAACCAAGTGCCAAAATCATTTATGAGCTGTTTATTGCGATCAAACAAATTTTTATTTCTTGTTCTCTTGTATATAATTTTGTAAATCATGAAGAGAGAGAATACACACTCTAGAGCTTTATTCTTGTTTTTTATATCTATCCGAGAGCATTTTAGAGAGAGAAAGGAAATAGTTTATTTCTTTTGTGCTGGAAACTGTTGTATTGCTCAACTTGAGTATCAATTTGAGATAAGTAAAAGTTGTGGTGAAGACATCTATTCGAGGCATTGGTGGACCATAGAGAGTAAAAAGTGGGCCGAACTCTACGTTAAAAATATCGGCTTGATTTTCTCAAACTCTGTCTTTTTATTCAAGCATTATATCTATTGTTATCTAACCGCTGCAAATTTATATTATTTTGATCTGATTAATTAAAAGTAATTATTCGGGCTTTTAGGGCAATTTAAAAAATAACTACAAATTCAGAAAATTAATTTAAAACTATAAAAGTTAAAACGAAAAGAATAGAAAATTTGTAATTAAAAAAAAAAGATTCTATCCATTATGAAAAAATAACGACGAAACAGATAAAATGATGCCAACCGTTATTATTCTAGACTTTTTGTAAGTTTTTCAGCAAATTTTTTAATTTGTTATCATTTTATTTCATAAAAATTAGTATGAATTCAGAAAAATAGAAAATATTATTTTAAAAATGAAAAAATAAAGAAAAAATTATTTACTTTTAATTTTAAAAAAAATGGGAAAATTTTTCTATTTTTTAAATATAGAATGAAAAAAGCTGACTTATTTGGTAGGAATGCGACAGCAAGATTGTTGCCAATGTGGTGGTCATCGTCCGGCGAACGGAGTTGGGTTTCACTCCTACTGAATTCTCGTTCAAAAGTCATCAATCAATTTTGCCAAAGCACGTTAAAATCTTGCTTAATTTGTCTTAAAACTGCTCCGAAAGCTTGGAATCCCCGAAAGAGCAAAATCCTATCGAACTCAATCAAATTGTTAATAATCTCTGTTTTTCTATATTTTGTATTGGTTCTCTTTTGTCATGGCTTTTTGCTATTAGTGTTTCCAACATTTAACTCAAAAGAACAAACTATTTATGGGGAAAAATTGATGCTTACAATAATAAAACATACGACAAACTCAGTCCAGTGGTCATGCCTTTAGTTCCGAAGCACGACAGTAACAGATAAAGAGGTTGTAAAGCAGTTGTCCGCAAAGGCTGATCTTATTAGTAGCAGCAACTGAATGCGTTACACTTCATTTTTCAACCTGTGGTTCAGTGGTCTCTTGAGAACATTGGAAAATTCAGGTCCCGTCATATTGTTCTGGATTCGTTACCATGACAATGACATTGTGTTTGAATTATTTTAACCTACATTTGATTTGAAAATTTTCGAAACATATAATTAATTCAATCTAATAAGATATATTATATGTATAACATGTTATATATTTTTTAAATTAATAATTTCTGGCAAATAAAAATGTGTCAAGCATCAAAACACAACGAAAATAATTATTTGACTTAAATAAGATATATAATATGTTATATTATATTTTAAATTAATAAGATATCATTTGTGAGTTTTTACAAAAGTTAATGACTTAAATAAAACAAAAAAAAAAAAAAAAAGAGTTAGAACTTAAATAAAGAAACAGAAAAACATTAAGGGCTAAAAACATACTTTTTTCCGATAAAATTAGGAAACCAAAGGAGATGAAAATCCTAACATAAATAGAATAGAGATAAATCTTAATGTGAAAGGGCAATGGGATAGTTTTGGAAAAAAAAAAAAAAGGAATATTGTCTTGAAAAGCAACATTTCTATAAATATGGGTCAAATAAGATAATGGTAGGGAGTTTCCAAAGGAAAATTATTTTATAGGTAAAAGATTATGTGAATGTGACATGTCGCCAATTTTGGATTTTTGCACTTTATTGATGGCTCCATCCTATTAACAGTAAGGTCACTCAATGGGAAGAATATTCAATGGGGGGGGTGTTAGATACGCCCAAACTTGTAATTATTGAATACAAATAAGGATCAACTGTCACCATCTACTAACGAGGAAAAAAAAAAAAGTCACTACCACCATTTAAGGGTTTTTTTTTTTTTCCTTTTTATGGCCGTCACCATCTAAAGATGAATGTTAAGAGTTGTTCTTACATTGTAGAGATTTTGTTATTAAATTCTATATTATTTGCATGAAATCTATTTTTGATGTGGACGACGAACAATGACGTACGCCACCAGTTTTAAATCGTAAGCTGCCGATCTTGTACATTACATCACCGGTATTGAAACCAGTCTTTATTGTTGACGGTTTCATCTTTTGAGTTTTAAAACCGCCTTTGCCGGAATTGAAAACCAGTTTTTATTACTGACAGTTTCGAAACCACCTACATTAATTAGAGGTAGCCAATTTTTTATTTTCGATATTAATTATCGGCTACACTATTTATTTGTATTTATTATTTATCTTTTTTAGATCTTGTCTTTTAGAATTCTTCATATAATAGTATATATAGGCTTTTATGCTTGTCTTTATTAATTAGAACATTTGATATACTTTAAAACCCTAATTGAGAACTTTTTCTCACAAAGTTTGCATTTTTATTGCAAATCTTGTTTATCTAAGTTTTACGCTGTGTCAGGTGGTATCAGAGCAGGATGGCTACTGACAGCGATAGCGGTACTCTCCATGGAGTGGAGCCCCTCAAAGAGATGAGGCGTTGCAACGATTGGAGCAATATTTAAAGCAGCAGATGAATCACATGTTCCAGCATTACGAGGAATTTTTTGAGGAGATTGTGGATCACCTGAATGCTTGTGGGATTGATGCAAATAAGAGAAGGAATGAGAGTAGAAGGCCAGGGGACGACGTAGCTTGTCGTGAACCTATTAATAGACCGATTCTACACGAAGACAACATGTCTATGAAGAGGACTCTGAAGAAAGTGATGTGAAACTACCTTGGTTTGCTCGCAACCCACCTTATGGTGGGCGAAGAAGGAACGATTTTGATAATAGAGATGCCAAGAATTTTCACAATCAGTGATATGGTGGCTATAGAAGAGATGGGCATGATGATAGGGATGGTGGAGACTTTTGATTGAAGTTGACATCCCATATTTCAATGGGAATTTGGGGATTGAAGAATTTTTAGACTGGGTTACAGATGTTAATCGATTTGATTATGCGGAGACTCCTCCCGAAAGAAGAGTTAGATTAGTGGCAAGTCTTTTCAAGAGGATAGCTTCTACATGGTGGGAGCGGATTCAACATAGGAGAGAGCGAAAAGGAAAGGGTTCGGATCGTATTTGTTATCGGATGAAATATTTGATGAAGATGGAATTCCTACTGCCTGACTACGAGCAAATTCTTTTCCAGCAATACCAAAGGTGCCAGCAAAGTAGTAGATCTGTTCATGAATTTACTGCTAAGTTTTTGAGGCTAGCAGAAAGGAACAATCTTTTAGAGTTTGAAGGTCAGTAGGTGGCTCGATATTTGGAAGGGTTGAAACCAGCCTTGTGAGATAGAATAGGGGTATAGGTTATTCGTACTTTATGTGAGTCAAAAAATCTGGCACTAAAGGCTGAATTGATGCAGTAAGAGCATGGGAATAGAAATTTTGGGGGATATATATCCACTTCATGGTCAAAGGAGAAGGGTAAGGAGGTGGAGGAACAATTGAATCGTGGATTCAATGCAAAGAGTAGAACTCCAGAAGATAAAACCGCAAGAAAGCATCTTATGAATGAGGGATAAGAGAAAGAGGGTAGGAAAGTAGATAATTCTTATGTAAAACTGATTGTTGGGAAGTGCTTTCGATGTGGTCAATAAGGACATAGATCTAATGAATGTCCTAAGAGGAAAACCGTTAATATTGTAGAAAGAGAAGATGATGATGAGGGATCTGTCTTGAAGCTGATAGAGATGAATAGGAGCAATATGATGAGGAAGAAGAAGGGGTGTATGTTGTTCGGAGGTTGATGTTGACACCGACCAAAGATGGAAGATCATACTCAGCAACACCAATTGTTCAGAACTAGATGTACAATTGATGGTAAGGTGTTTGGTGTAATTGTCAATAGCGGTAGTTGTGAAAACGTGATAGGGAAGAAGACAGTGCAAAAACTGAAATTGCCCGTGGAGAAACATCCAAATCCTTACACTTTGGGGTAGATAAAATCAGCTGCTAGAAAAATTGAAGTAACGGAATGCTGCAAGGTTCCATTCTCCATAGGCAAGTATAATGATGTTGTGTGTTGTGATGTGATTGATATGGATGTGTGCCACCTTCTGTTTAGTAGGCCATGGAAATATGATGTAGATGCACAACACTCAAGAAACAATAATGTGTATAAATTGGAAAGGGGAGGAGTGAAATTTAATTTGCTATCACTGAAAGACAAGTCTATTTTACCGGATAAGAGTATGTTTTTGTCTGTAGTGAAGGATTTTAGGGTTGAGATTAAAGAAACTAGCAAGTGCATGCCTTGATTGTAAAGTAGGTCTTGGTGAATGATGCTGAGTTGTAAATGAAGGAGCAACCAGAATTAGTTTGACCTTTATTGCATGAATTAAGACAATTGATGTCTTAGGATATTCCAAATAAGTTACAACCGATGAGAGACATCCAACACCATATTGATCTTATTCTTGGGGTTAGCCTTTTGAATTTATCTCCTTATAGAAAGAACCCAAAGGAAAGTAAGATTTTGAAAGAGAAGGTAGAGGACCTGTTGAGGAAGGGGTTGATTCAAGAGAAAGTACAAGAGTAGCTCCAAATGAGGTTCATATTTGATCTTGGAGGATACTTATGATTCTTAGTGTATCTTTGTCGTCCCGAAGTTGAAGAATTTCTATAACCAGATTCAACCATAAACTTGAGCACGAGTTTTTTTTTCCAAGTAGAGGAGAATGATGCGAACGATGAACAACAATGTACGCCACCAGCTTTGAGCTGTAAGCCGCCGACCTTGGACATTACATGATCGGTATTGAAACCAACCTTTATTGTTGATAGTTTCATCTTTTGAGTTCTGAAACCGCCTTTGCCGGAATAGAAAACTAGCCTTTATTTCTGACGGTTTTGAAACCACTAACATTAATTAGAGGCCTCTAGTTTTTATTTCTGACATTAATTGTCGGTTACATTATTTATTTGTATTTATTATTTACCTTTTTTAGATCTTTTCTTTTAGAATTCCTTATATAATAAGTATATATAGACCTTTAGGCTTGTCTTTGTTAATCATAACATTTGATATATTTTAAAGCCCTAATTGAGAACTTTTTCTCACAGAGTTTGCATTTTTATTGAAAATCTTGTTTATCTACGCTTTACGTTGTGTCAATCTGTGAAAGAGTTATTTAATTTAGTTTTAATTGGAATTTAGTCGGATATATTGTTAGTTTTTTATTGAGTTCTATTTTTTCATTTGCTAATTTTTTGTTCTCATGAATTATTAGTCAATATAGTCTACGAAAGAAATTTGTTTTTGGAGTCTCTTTTCTTCATGTTCTTTATCTTATCAATTTATGATGAATTGTGATGACTGATGAGTAACCCTAATGATTTATTCATTTATGCCTAATATTAATTAAATAGTTTAAACCTCTTATCCTTTATCTATAAATATGCATCATGTCAATTATTTAGAGATTAACAAACCCATTTTAAATTACTTATTAGTGCCTCAAATTCACAATTTAATTCCTTTATAATGTTATACCTTTTATTCACCAATAAAAAAAATCCATAAATAGTATTAGAAAAAAAAACCTTAAAAAAACCAAATTTCTTATTTTATTTTATTTTATTTTATTTTTCATAAATATTCATTCTGTCGATCGAAGATTTAAATTCTGTTATATGCATCTTGAAGTGGACTTGTTACATGCTAGAGCAGTGGATCATTTCACAAAGCATATGAAAACCAAATTGGTGGGAAGCATTTTATATTTTTTATTTTTCAGCAAATATTGGAGTTGTATGTTGGGTTGTGGAGCCTGAATACTGTACACCTTTGAAAAGTCATAATTCTTCTCCATATATATGCGAAGGGACATGTTTCTTGTATATGAAACAATGTAACTTTTCTTGAAGGGGTATATAGAAGAGTTGTAACTCTTCCCAAAAGGCATTATTATGTTAGTAAGGGTATTTTAGGCAGTTCTCGTAAAATTGTCATTAGGGTTTTTATAAATAGCCCATCTATGTAATACACATCTCTCTCTAACATATAGTGAATATCCTGGCTTGGTAGCGCCCCCAACGTAGTCACAATCCGTGACAAACTGGTAAACAATTTTGTGTCTTTGTCATTTCAATCTTTATTTTTCGTCTTATTATTTCATAACAAATTGGTACCAGAGCACCCAGGTTCGTGGGATAGATATGATGGGTGACGGAAAATTGCCGATTGAAAGGTTTGATGGAGCAGATTTTGGATTCTGGAAGATGCAGGTCGAGGATTATCTATATGGTAAAGATTTGTATCAGCCTCTTGGTACAAAACCAGAGGATATGAAGGACGAAGACTGGAAATTGTTGGACAGGAAGGCGATGAGCGTGGTTCGCTTGTCTCTGTCCAGGAACGTTGCGCTTCATACAGCAAAAGCGAAATCCACTAAGGAGATGTTTGAGACGTTATCAGAGATGTATGAGAAACCATCAGCAGCAAACAAGGTTCATCTGATGCGGCGTCTCTTCAACCTAAAGATGTCAGAGAATACTGTGGTTGCCGATCATCTTAACGAGTTTAATTTGATCACAACCCAATTAAGCGCTGTGGATATTGATTTCGATGATGAGGTCCAAGCCCTAATTTTGCTGTCTTCCTTACCGGAGAGTTGGAGCGGAACAGTTACAGCTGTTAGTGCTTCATCGGGGAAAGAGAATTGAAATTTGACGAAGTAAGAGATCTGATCATTAATGAAGAAATTCGCAAGAAGGAATTAGGTATTACTTCAGGGTCAGTTTTGAACACAGGAAATAGGGGCAGATCTGATTCGAAGGAAACGAATCGGGGTAGATCGAAATCAAGAGGTCGGAACAGGGGAAGAAGTGCATCGAAAAGGGACTTGAGTAAAATCAAGTGTTGGAATTGTCAGGAATTTGGTCACTTCAAGAATCAGTGCACAGCACCGAAGAAAAAGAAGGGCAA
Source organism: Combretum micranthum (assembly GCA_024138025.1). NCBI lineage: Eukaryota > Viridiplantae > Streptophyta > Magnoliopsida > Myrtales > Combretaceae > Combretum > Combretum micranthum. Next base: position 437,246 of record JAMXBD010000997.1, on the reverse strand, counting down.
ATGCAACAGTAGATGAAACCGAAGATGCATTAATTTTGAGTGTGAGCAGTCCATTGGAATCGTGGGTTTTGGATTCTGGAGCATCGTTTCATTCTTGCAGTGGTGCAGAGTTAATGGAAGAATATACTTCTGGTGATTTTGGAGAAGTCTATCTTGCTGATGACGAACCTCTGAAAATAGTGGGGAAGGGAGATGTTCAGATCAAAACACCGAATGGATCTGTATTACAGTTGCATGGCGTGAGACATATCCCTGGGTTGAAAAGAAATTTACTCTCGGTTGGGCAGTTAGATGATGAAGGTTATGATGTAACCTTTGGCTGCAATAATTGAAAAATTACAAAAGGAGCCATGGTGGTGGCTCGAGGCAAGAAGGAGGGTACATTGTATACGACGACAAATCTCAAGGATGGTATTGCTTTTACAGGAGCATACAGTGATGCAGATTTGTGGCATTGCCGACTAGGTCATATGAGTGAGAAAGGGAAGGAGCTGTGTTCAAAAGGAAAACTGCCGGACCTCAAGACAACTGAAGTCGGATTGTGTGAAGAGTGTGTACTCGGGAAACAGAAGAGGGTAAGTTTCTCGAAGGCTGGCAGAACTTTGAGAAAGCAGAAGCTTGAGTTAGTACACAGTGACTTATGGGGACCAGCGCCGGTGACATCTCTTGGTGGTGCGTCATATTACATGACTTTTATTGATTATTCCACTAGAAAGGTATGGGTTTATTTTCTAAAAAATAAATCTGATGCTTTTAATATCTTTAGAAAGTGGAAAGCTCTGGTAGAAGTTGAAACAGGCCTGAAAGTGAAGTGTTTGAGATCTGATAATGGTGGTGAATATGAGCTCAGTGAGTTTAAAGAATTTTGTGCTAATAATGGTATTCGCATGGAAAAGACTGTGCCAGGAACTCCTCAACATAATGGCGTTGCAGAACGCATGAACAGAACACTTAATGAACGTGCTAGGTGCATGAGGCTGAAGTGTGGGTTACCCAAGATGTTTTGGGAAGATGCAGTCAACACTGCTGCCTTCTTGATCAATAGAGGACCATCAGCCCCTTTGGAGAACGACATACCAGAGGAGGCTTGGAGTGGTAAAGAGATTATGGGATGAACGTAATCGAAAAGTTATTCGTAGTCGAGATGTCATATTTAATGAGCAGGTTCTGTACAAGGACAGATTGGATGCACCAGATTCTAACAGTGTAGGTACCCAGATTGTTGAGTTAGATATTTCGAACTCAGGTGGGCGCAAGGCTGTTCAGAATGATGAGGTTGTTATTGAGGCAGAGCAGAGTACACCACTGCCCATAGCTCCGCTGCGGAGGTCTACCAGAGTGTGTGGTTCACCAGACAGGTATTCACCGTCAAGTTATTACCTGCTGTTAACTGATGGTGGTGAACCTGAATGTTATGCAGAGGCTAGCCAGGGACAGGATCGAGCCAAATGGAAGCTTGCGATGGATGATGAGATGGATTCATTGATGTCCAATGATACTTGGGAACTTGTCGAGCTTCCAAAGGGCAAGAAACCATTGCATAATAAATGGGTCTATAGAATTAAGCAGGAGGTTGATGGAAGCAAGCGTTACAAGGCAAGGCTGGTTGTGAAAGGGTTTCAGCAGAGACATGGTATTGACTATACTGACATTTTTGCTCCTGTTATGAAGCTAACCACTATACGTATTGTGTTGAGTATGGTAGATGCAGAGAACTTGCTATTGGAGCAAATGGATGTAAAAACAACCTTCCTCCATGGTGATTTGGAGGAAGATATATACATGATGCAACCAGAAGGATACTTGTCAGAGGGTAACACTAACCTTGTGTGTAAGCTCAAGAAGAGCTTATATGGCTTGAAACAGGCACCGAAACAGTGGTATAAGAAGTTTGATGGGTTTATGCAGGAAATTGACTTTGTCAGATGCAATGCCGACCATTGTTGTTACTTCAAGAGATTTGACCAAAGCTATATCATTCTACTGCTGTATGTAGATGATATGTTGATAGCAGGGTCCAGTGCTCGAGAAGTGAGTAAATTGAAAAAGCAGTTATCCGAGCAATTTGCTATGAAGGAACTTGGAGAGGCTAAGCAGATTTTGGGTATGCGTATCATTCGAGACAAAGAGGCGGGAAGTTGTATCTTTCACAGGCTGAGTACATCGAGAAAGTATTAAAGCGGTTTAATATGCAAGATGCTAAGCCAGTGAGTGTCCCGCTAGTGGTCAGTTTAAACTATCTAGCAAAGAGTCGCCTAGGAGTGAGGAAGAGCGAACCCATATGAAGAAGATTCCTATGCTTCGGCGATTAGAAGTATTATGTATGCCATGGTTTGTACGAGACCAGATATTGCGCATGCGGTGGGAGTTGTTAGCCGTTTTATGAGCGATCCGGGCAAACAGCATTGGGAAGCACTGAAATGGATCCTTAGGTACTTGAGAGGTACCACAGATTGGAGTTTGTGTTTTCAAGGCAAGGATTGCAAGTTGGCAAGATATGTTGATGCGGATTTGGCATCTAGTGATCTAGATAAGAGAAGGAGTACAACCGGGTATGTATTTACTTTGGGTGGTACAGCGATATCTTGGGCTTCTAAGTTGCAGAAGATCGTAGCCTTATCAACTGCAGAAGCAGAGTATGTGGCAGTGACAGAGGTAAGTAAAGAGATGGTATGGTTGCAGAATTTCTTAAGTGAATTGGGGAAAAAGCATAAGGATGGTACCCTATACAATGACAGTCAGAGTGCTATTTTCTTGGCTAAGAATCCAGCATTTCATTCAGAACAAAGCATATTGAGTTGAAGTATCACTACATACGGTATCTCTTGGAGAGAAAGATCTTGCAGCTAGTGAAGATTCAAGGGAGCGAGAATCGCTGATATGTTGACTAAGGTTGTGACCTTAGAGAAGTTGAAGCTATGTATGGCTTCAACTGGGCTTGAAACTTGAAGAGAAGTCTTGGCGCTACCATTTGGTGCAAGTTACCGATGAGAGATTGAGAAGTGGCTTACATGAGATTCAGTCTCCAGAAGGGAGATGTTGGGTTGTGGAGCCTGAATACTGTACACCTTTGAAAAGTCATAATTCTTCTCAATATATATGCGAAGGGACATGTTTCTTGTATATGAAACAATGTAACTTTTCTTGAAGGGGTATATAGAAGAGTTGTAACTCTTCCCAAAAGGCATTATTATTGTTAGTAAGGGTATTTTAGGCAGTTCACGTAAAATTGTCATTAGGGTTTTTTATAAATAGCCCATCTATGTAATACACATCTCTCTCTAACATATAGTGAATATCCTGGCTTGGTACCGCCCCCAGACGTAGTCACAATCCGTGACAAACTGGGTAAACAATTTTGTGTCTTTGTCATTTCAATCTTTATTTTTCGTCTTATTATTTCATAACATTGTAGACAAGATGTGTCAAGAACATTGCATTTCCAAGTCTAAAGAATTACGACAAGATTTTCTTCATCACTAATCCTTTTCAGTTAATTTCGTTTCATACTGTTTTAAATCGAAAGTCTATTCCATATAATCGTCCCTGATCAATATATCTCGTTAATTTTTTTTAATAACTAAAATTTGTTGTCCTCTTTTTGGGAAAATTTCACAATCAAGCAATACTATTTGACGCCAAAAAAAAAAAAAGCAATAGTGTTTAATACAAAATCATAACGTTTAGTATTATTGGTGCACATAAATATATTCTTATCTGTTTATAGCTAAATCATAAAGCAGTTCGACTCCAGTTTTCTTGACAGTAGGAGAGAAGAAGACAAACAAAATTTTAGAAACGAAGCATTTTATAAATTGAGCCTTTTATGAATTTGTCATAGATACGTAATAGGAATAAACGATATTAGTAATTCATAATTCTAAAGTGTTCTTGTAGAGGGCTTTCCCATGCACTTCTTATTTACCAAGCACGTAGACTTGAAAATGAATGATATTGGACAATAGCTACTAGAACTCAGTAATAATATATATCAATTAGCTTTAGCATAGAGCTACTAAAACTTAGTGCATGTCTCATCATTAATGTTAATATTAATATTTTATGCAGATAGATGAATATTAGGTAAATATTTGTGTTGTTAATAATAATAATAATAATAATAATTCTTAAAAAATTTCTTTTATATATAAAATTTACTGAAATCTATATTGCACTTTAAGTTATTTATTGTAATAACATTCCTCCAATCATTAATAATATACACCAGGTAAGCAAGTTGTCGATAGATATATGTAAACATATTATTAACATACAATGCATTGTTTCGCACATCAGATAAATAAAAATTTTAATTTTACCAAAATCTAGAATTTGAAGATGGCAATCAAATCTTATCTACTGTTCAGCTAACTAATCAACAACCTCCAAGTTTTAGAATGTGAAAAGGAAGATCATAAATAAAAATTTTAATGACACGTTTTGTCTTTATGACGTGTTAGTTTGGATACCCTATGAAATGTAAGAGAATTGTCCTTTTGCCGAAAAAGGATGTAATGAGTGTCCATGCTCACCCGTTTGAAATGATGTCAGCAACAGAAAAATAAGTCAAAGAATGTTTGGTTTGGTGGCCTTTATTCTATGAATGTATTTATGTCGGCCGTTTTGAGAGCACCTTGGGTGTATCTTTTCCATGAATTGATAAAGCAAGGGAGTGTTGAGATAAAAGAGGCAGCTCCTAGTACAATGTTAGCAACATATCAACTTCATCCGTACAATTTTTATGTACGTTATTGACCAATGAGGGGTCTGAAAACGCACAGTGTAAAGGATCAATTAAATTTTTTTACCAATTCCCTATATGATAAAGCAGTGTAATTATTGAATGTTGGGATTCCTCAAACTTGATGTTTGGGTACATGCAAGAATCAGCTGTCACACCATCTAAAGTTTATTTTTTTGCCGTCACCGTCTAAACCTGTGGTTTTTTCCCATCCAAAGTTGAAAGTTATTATATGCAAGTACATAGCGCTATTATTGCCAGAAGACTTGTTCTTATATTATCGAGAATTTGTTATTAAATCTTTATATTATTTGCATGATATCTATTTTTGAAAGAGTTATTTAATTTGGTTTTATTTGGAATTTATTAGGATATTTTGTTAGTTGTTTATTGAGTTATATTTTTCAATTTGACATTTTTTTGATATTATGAGTCTACCAGAGAAAATCCTTTTTTTGTCTTTTCTCTATGTTCTTTATCTTATCAATTTATAGTGAGTTAGTGATGACTGATAAGCAACACCAATGATTTATTCATTTATGTGTAATAATAATTAAATAGTTTAAAGCTCTATTCATTTATTTTGTGCTAATTATAAAAATATTATTTTGTTGATCTTATGAGTCTACCAGAGAAAATCCTTTTTTTGTCTTTTCTCTATGTTCTTTATCTTATCAATTTATAGTGAGTTAGTGATGACTGATGAGCAACACCAATGATTTATTTATTTATTTATGTGTAATAATAATTAAATAGTTTAAAGCTCTTATGTTGTATTTATAAATATGGGTCATATTATTTAAAGATTAACAAAGCCCAGTTTGAATTACTTATTAGTGCCTCATATTCACAGTTTAATTCCTTCATAATTTTATACCTTTTATTCTCCAACCTAAAAGTCCATAAATATTATTAGAGAAAAACACCTTAAAAATAACAAATTTCTTATTATTTTTTTCCCATAAATATTCATTCCAAATATAGGAGATTTAAATTCTGTTATATGCAGCTTGAAGTGGAGCCGTCGCATGCTTTAGCAGTGGATCATTTCACAAGCATGTGGAAACCAAATTCGTGGGAAGCATTTTATATTTTATATTTTGAAATGATAATAATAATAATAAAACCATTAGCTAATCACTTAATAGTTTAAGCATGCAGATTAGAATTGCATTCATTTTAGATATTAATTTGGACGGTATGAAAATAAATCAAATAAATAAATCATGAAAAATTTACGTGCTGCAAACGTTAGCTTTCGAGCTATGTGTATTTACGTAGGCATGTCCATCTATATGGAACATGAATAATGTGTCAGTATCACCTCACTTCCCTCTTTTTCTAAAATGAAAATTTTATGGGTCATACTCATTTCAAGATTGTACGATGTTAGTCTATTGCCACGTCGGCATGGCGTGTCGTGTAAGCTGTAACCTGTAGTGTGGAAAACACGTGCTTCCAATGGCCCGCCAGGTTCGTAGACGTGGCACGCACATTATGGGATGAAAGTATGCCTCTTTTCTGGAAATAATTTTCACAATCAAGCAATAGTATTTGACGGCAAAAAAAAAAAAAAAAAAAGCAATAATATTTAATACAAAATCATAACGTGTAGTGCTATTGATCCATATAAATGTATTCTTATCTTTTTTCTGAAACAAATATTTACTCCAAAAAAGAAAAAAAATCCATCCTCTCGACCGTGTTCTTATTCCTAAAGCAATATTGCTCTTATAGTTTATTCTCCAACAATCTACCGGAGACCTCTTTAACAATGTCCTGGATAACTTCGGCTTCAGTTCTACAACGTAAGAAATACAAAATAATAATATTGATAAATAAATAAATAAAAAATAAAAGAATAAAATAAAAAGTCATCAGCTACTTTCACATGATGAGACCAAATGCACTTGTTCATACATATAAATACATCAATCGTAACATACTTCAAGAATAAGAGAAAAAGAAGTCGAATGACGAAACCAAGCATATAATAGTTCTCTCGTGAGCCATAAAATCTTCACGTTCAGTACTAGGACTTATCAGTGCGTGTGCATGCAATATATAATTAAGACTTCAAAAGCATAACTGATAAATTTCAAAGTACAGGAATATCATATATATTTATATATATATCCAAAATCCAATCAATTAGAAAGTTATTAATAAGAGTATAATTCACTAATCTCAAAATCCCAAGTGAAAGGATGAGGATAGCAACCAAATTGGAAAATATTTTAGCTTGCAAAGTTGAAGGGAATAATTACACGTTTTGCTCTTCAACATGCCGTCCGAGTATGCCGGCTGCTTCTCGTACGGCCGATCTCCACCCCTCGACCTTATGATGATCATCCCTGAATTTCTTCTTTAATTCTGCGAATTTGAGCTGAAAGACTCCTGTCTGATTCTGGAAATCCAAGGGATCCACATGGAAGAAAACAGGAATTATCAACTGTCCTCTAGAATGCATACACTCCAGGATTTTAACCACCTCATCCAGACACCATCTGGAGTCAAGAAAGTTGCGAGAGAACACTATGATGGCGATTTTGGAGGCTTCCATGGCTTGGTTAAGGGAAGAAGGGATATATTCTCCTCTAGGTATATTGCTATCTATGAATGTATTTATGTTTTTTTCTGTGAGAGCACAGTAGAGAGAGCCGGTGAAGTTATTGCGTGTATCTTTTCCACGAAACGACAAGAAGACATCGTAGACGGCTGCCATTGGAATGAGATCAAAGGATTTGAAAAACAAAAAATTATATAATCTACGGTAGACCTCATCAACAATTTCCTGGACAACTTCGGCTCCGGTTCTACAATGCAAGAAATAATACAAAATAATAATGTTAAAAAGCAAAATACATAAACAAAAAGTAAAACCATAAAATAGAAAGTCATCAGCTACTTTCACATGTTCCTTCAGGAGATCAAAGACCTTCGTGGAGTCGGATCAAATTTCAGCATTTATTTTCTGGTAGGGCGGTTCATATTTTGAAAGGGGGAGAATAGTACTCTTTCAGGTTGAAATAGTTCAAAACCCTAATTCTTTAATTTTAGTTAATTAAGATCAAAATTTATAAATTAATTAGAATCATGAACAATAATTTTTCAACTTAACTACAAACCTAAGGAATACTGACTCAGTATATTAGCATCTAAAAACCCAATACTTTAATCAAACTTAGGAAATTTCAATTAATGAAATCAAACCGTAAAACTTAGAACTAGGAAGCCCAATCTACCAGTCCACTGATTTTGTAAATTTGAAAGAGGAAAAATGGCACTTTTTTTAGGCTTTTTTTTTTTTTTTTCCACCAACCTTTTCAGGTTAGAAACTTCAAAACTCTAAAACTTTTAATTTCCATTCAAGATCAAACTATAAAAATCACTTGAAATCGTACATAATAAAACTTTGACATAACTACAAATCTTAAAAATCTGGCCCAATCCAAAACCCCAATACTTTAGTTTTCAAAACTAGAAAATTATATAGTATATATAATATCAGAAGGTAAAAACCAAAGAATTGTGGGAATCAATATTCGCTGGCAAAGTTGAAGGGAATAATTACACGCTATCCTCTTTAATATGCCATCCGAATATGTTGGCTGCTTCTCGTACAGCTAATCTCCACCGCTCGACCTTATGAAGATCATCCCTGAATTTCTTTTTCAACTCTGCGAATCTGAGCTGAAAGACTTCTGTCTGATCCTGGAAATCCAAGGGATCTACGTGGAAGAAAACAGGAAAAATTGTCAGCTGTCCTGTAAAATCCTTAAACTCCAGGATCTTAACCAAATCATCCAGACACGATTTGGAGTCAAGAAAGTTGGAAGAGAAGACAATGATGGCGATCTTAGAGGTTTCGATGGCCTGGTTAAGGAAAGAAGAGATATTGTCTCCTCTAGACATATTGCTATCTATGAATGTGTTTATGTTTGCAGATTCGAGAGCAGAATAGAGGTGGCTGGTGAAGTTACTGCGCGTATCTTTTCCATGGCCATGGGACAACAAGAACACGTCGTGGGTTCCTTTCACGGCTGCCATTGGAATGACATCAAAGGATTTTCTTGATGAAGGTTGCTCGGGTTGTGTGCCTGTGTGTTGGCGTCTCAAAGTTAGCTCTTCCGAAATATATGATGATGGAAACTGTCCCCAGTTCCCCAAAAGTGATGTCGAGTTTTAAATTTCTAGGTGAAATGCTTGTTAGGAATTTCATAAAGGATACTTATAAGTCAAGTCTTATATAGTAATTAATCTAATCGTTCATGAGATGACAATTTCTAGATTTAAGATGAAATCTGCATGTGCTATAACTTTAAAAGTTCTTCGGAGTCTTACATATGAGATTGAATATGATAGCTCTTATGTCTTACTTTTCATTGGTAAAGTATCTATTTATTTATTTTGTGCTAATTATAAAAATATTATTTGTGTTTTGGTTAATTTTTAATTTTTTTAATAAATAGGTATGCATGCCTATGTTTCATGTAAAAGTGTCAATATAATTAATTATTTTTAGAGAATTATATGTTAGAGTCTTATTAGTCTAAAAAGATTAATTTTAAAAAATATTCCTAAGTAAAATTAAAGAAATAAAATATTAAAAATTATTTTTAAAAATAAGAAAATTGAAAAAATATAAAACTATTTTTTATGACATAAAATTTTGACTCGCTTTATTCTAAAATTATTAAATAATATTACTACTTTTATATAAAATTTGAATTACCTATTTATAAAAAAATTAATAGAAATTATGTATTTATAAATTTATCAAAACACATATAATACTTTGTAATTAACCATAAAATAAAAATAAAAACATTGACACGTTTTATGGTTATGACGTTTTAGTTTGGATACGCTATCAAACGCAAGCGAATTTGTCTTTTTGAAGAAAAGGATGCATATACATGCATTGCTCACTCGTTTATAATGATGACATCATCAGAAATAAGTCGAAGGATGCTTAATTTGGTGGTCTTTGCGGTTACTTTTGAGTGAGAATTTGGCCCCCAAAAACACTAGTGCAATCTTATTTTCTCCTACCTTCCTTTTTAGTGCTTTCCGTTTGCATATATATTTTTTTTTTCACCTTGTAATTTTTTCTTCATTTGACCTTTGGCAAGGCACTTTCCTTGTTTATTTTTTTTTAAATTATCTTTACATTTATCTTATACTAAATTGTTACTAAAGTAATACATTAGATTATATAATTTACACTAACACGCACAAGAAATAAAACAAATTACTTAATCATATTTCATTAAGACATACAATTTCCATCAAGAAATGTAAATCTAAACAATATTCTTATTTATCAATGTGATCGAATCAAACGAATTTTAGTCATGTTTAACAGATTCTCTATGGGCAAAAAATCTTTTTATAATATTTTGCATCAAATGAGATTTAACAATTAAAAATGCTGCTTGAGAGATAAGATCACGACTTAACTATAACCTTTAGTAAGTAAATTATTGATATACATACTTTTAACATATCATATGGCTTTACTTAGTTAAAAAGATCTCTAATCATTAATATTATAGCTCAGTAAATTAATTATTAATATTCATACATATACATAATTTATTATCAAGTTATAATATAGTTTTACACAAATAAGAAAATAAAAATTTTAATTTTGGCAGAATCTAAAACTTGAACTGAAATAGCGCTGACTTTTTATCCATGCATATTGGTTCCTTTGATTAAATATCTACTATTTATTTAAGTACACTTACGACACTTATTCCTTATAAAATATACACATCTTTTTTACTATATAGTTTATTCAAATATACATTTAATTAATTAATCTCTTTATCTCTCTCTCTGTGGACTCACGTACATTATTCATACCCGAAAACCAAACTTGACGTCCAAGGAACCAATTCTCTATATATTGATAAAGCAGTGTAATTATTGAATGTTTGGATTCCTCAAATTTGATGTTTGGGTACATTTAAGCATCAGCTGTCACGCCATCTAAAGTTTATTTTTTGGCCGTCACCATCTAAAGTTATGATTTTTTTTCCATCTAAAGTTGAATGTTAAATTATATGCAAGTACATAGCGCTATTATTGCCAGAAGACTAGTTCTTATATTATAGAGATTTTGTTATTAAATTCTTATATTATTTGCATGAAATCTATATTTGAAGGGGTATTTAATTTGGTTTTATTTGGAATTTATTAGGATATTTTGTTAGTTGTTTATTGAATTCTATTTTTCAATTTAACAAATTTTTGATCTTATGAGTTATAAGTCAATAAAATATTTTTTCGTGAGTCTTTTATCTATATTCTTTATCTTATCAATTTCAAGTGACTTGTGATGACTAATGAGCAACCCTAATGATTTATTCATTTATGCATAATAGTAATTAAATAATTTAAAATAGGGTTGTAAGTCAGTCGAGAGAGCTCATGAGTTACTTGAGTTCGATTCGGTGAAAGCTCGAATTCATCTTAGTTATAATCGAGTCAAGTTGAGTTCGAGTTTATTCAGTATCAAATACTCTTTTAGTTGAATCAATATTTAAAAGAATAATGAAGCTTAATTAAGTCATGTTTGATGTTATCGAGTATGAAATCGAGTTGAGCTCGAGTTTAAAAATCAAAGCTCAATCGAGCTTGAATTCAAGCTTCAAGTTTTTCATTCGAATCAAGTTCAAGCTTGATACTGTATCAACTCAACTCTACTTTTTTACGACCGTAGTTTAAAACTCTTATTCTATATCTATAAACAATGGTCGTGTTATTTATAGATTAACAAAACCAGCTTGAATTACTTATCAGTGCTTCATATTCACAATTTAATTCCTTCGTAATTTTATGCCTTTTACTCTCCAACCTGAAAATCCATAAATATTATTAGAGAAAAACACCTTAGAAATAACAAATTTCTTATTTTCACACAAATACTCATTCGGTAGATCATTTCACAGGCACGTGAAAACCAAATTGGTGGGAAGCATTTCATATTTTATATTTTTCTGCAAATTGGAGGTATTTGCAAGATGTTTCAAGCACATTGTATTTAGAAGACAGAAAATTTTACTGTCCTGCAATGATTACAGCAGGATCGTTCTCATCATTCCAATAAATGATCTAGATATTTTTAGCCATGATGAAATCCTATTAATGTTTTTTACTCTAAATTCTTTTGTAAATATTTTATATTTAATAATACTGATGATATAATCCACAATGGGACCGTAAAATTTCTTCCTAAAACTAATGAGCTACGGCAAGAGTTTCTTCACCACTAATCCTTTCCCGTTAGTTTCCTTTCATACGGTTTTAAATCGAAAAGTCAATTCCATATAATCGTCACTGACGTCTCGCGTTAATTTTTTTTTTTTAATATGTGTGGGGAAGGGAACTAATATTGTTACTGTCCTCTTTCCGGGAAATTTTCACAATCAAGCAATAGTATTTAATACAAAATTATAACGTTTATTACTATTGATGCATATAACTATATTCCTATCTTTTCTGAAACAAATCCTTGCTCCAAAAATGAAAACAATCCATCTTCGACCTTGTGCTTATTCCTAAACCAATATTGCTCTTATGGGTTATTCTCAAACCATCTACGAGAGACCTCTTCAACAATTTCCTGGACAACTTTGGCTTCAGCTCTACAATGCAAGAAACAAATTAATAATAAATAAATAAATAAATAATAAATAAAAGGTAAAACATTAAAATCGAAAGTCATAAGCTACTTTGACATGAGGAAGACCAAATGCACTTGTTTATTATACATATAATGCAGACATGATGAAATCAGATGAAATTTCAGCATTTATTTTCTGGTGTGGATTTTGATATTTTGAAAGGGGGGGAATACTACTTTTTTCAGATTGAAATAATTCAAAACCCTAAATCTTTAATTTCAATTAATTAAGATCAAATTTTAACAGCTAATTAGAACCATGAACAATAATTTTTCTATTTAACTACGAACCAAAAGAAGCCTGACTTAGTATATTAACATCTAAAAACCCAATACTTTAGTCAAACTTAGATAATTTTAATTAATGAAATCAAACACCGAAATTGGCACAAGGTTATTTTGTGATCAGCTTAAGACAAATGTACATCCAATTGAGAGTTGCTTTGAGTTAGTGAGTTATCTGGACTGGTATAAAGGAAATAAGGACAAAAGAATTAGCAAGTCTGTAGTCAGTGTGGGACTTCTTTTACTCATGACAAAGGACAATATAGTTATGGATGCTACTAGTTCTACACTTTCTTTTGCTAGTGACATTTTTACTCATAGTTCTTCTATTGGTTCATTTTTAAACATGATCATGTTATGAATGATTGCATGGTTGATTCTAGAGCTTTAGACCATATGACTCCCTCCAATCATCTTCTATATGAAAAAAACACACACTTAAACAACCTATTTGTGTCAAGTTACCAGATATAACCCAAAAACATGTCTTTAAATCAAGATTTATGAGGTAAACTAAGAATCTTGAATTAGACAATAATGTTCTTTACATACCAGATTATTACCACAATCTTCCTTCAGTTCCAAAATTACTCCTACATTGAAGTACTAATTTCTCATGATCAATGCTTGTTTTAGGACTTGAACATTAACAAGAATGTTGCAAAGGATGATGTTAGAATAAGCTTTATGTGCTTAAGTCTGATTCTACTCATTATTTGGTTTTACCTTCTAAATGTGTGTCTTCATGTAATAAATTTGTTACTCAACATACTTCTTGTTATGATGAACTTAGTCAAGAAACAAATGTTTCTTTTTGTTTGTTATTCAATAGATTAGGCTGTCCTTCTTACTCGAAGTTGAGACAATTTTCTTTCAAACTAAAGGAGTTACTTTTTTTTTGCAAGGCTTGTAATTTGGCAAAAGCCACATTGATAGCTATTTCATTTCGGTGCTTCAATTTCTACTAACAAATTTAAATTATTAGATTAATTAAAAAAATATGTAATTCAATTCATTTGACTAATCAATTTGATAAGTGATACAAGATAAGAATATATACAAGATGAGTATGTATACAAATAGGATTACCTAATTGAAGAGAATAATATACTACCTAAAAAAGAATAACAAATTTATATAGATAGATATTATAGGTAGGGATTTATTCTAAAAGATATTAGACTTATTTGAACACACCCCCTCAAGTTAGTGCATGGATGTCATGTATGCCCAACTTGTCAAGGTGCTTAGAGAATACCCGATTAGACACTACTTTGGTGAGAATATCAAGTAGTTGATCTTCAGACTTAATTGTAGGTAGCTCCATAATTTTGTTGTCCAACTTTTCTTTAATGAAGAACCTGTCCACTTCAACATGCTTAGTATGATCATGTTGAATTGGATTATGAGCAATGTCACGAGTGTGTTTACTATCATAGCATAACTGAATTGGTTGTTTTAGAGGATAACCAAAGTGTTGCAGAAGAAATTTAAGCCATAAAGCTTCACAAGGACCAAGAGTAATTCCTCTAAATTCAACCATTGCACTACCGAGCAACAATATTATGTTTTCAACTTCTTTAGGTAATAATATTACCTCTAACAAAGGCAAAGTAACCAGAGGTGGACCTTCGATCATCAATTGCACTAGCCCAATCAACATCAGTATAAACATCAATATTTTGTCAATTTGAATTCCTCATGAATAGGATTCCTTTTCTAGGTACAGATTTCAAGTATCTCAAGATCTGCATGACTACTTTCATATGTTGTTCTCCAGGATTATGCATAAATTGACTTGTAATGCTCCATGCATAAGCAAGATTAGCTTAAGTTTGCGTTGAGTACATCAATCTTTCTACAACCCTTTGGTATCCGTCTTTACCAACTGGAACTTGATTTGCTTCAATGCAAAGCTTTAGCCCTTCTTCAACTAGATTATCACTAGATTAACAGTTAATCATGTGTGTCTTTACAACAAATCCAAAGTATACTTTCTTCAAGATAGGAAAATTCCTTTCTTTGATCTTGAAACTTCAATCCTAAGAAAATACTTTAAACTACCCAAAATTTTCATTTCAAATTCCCTAAACTAGATTACTACAAGGCTTTCATTTCTTCTAGATCATTTTCCGTAACCACCATATCATTAGCATATACAATAAGAGTTATAATTTTATCATACCTTTGTTTTAGGAATAAGGTATGATCAGAATTACTTTGATAATATCCAAAAGCTATCATAAACTCTGTAAATCTTCCAAGCCATACCTTGGGAGAATGCTTCAGACCATGTAGTGATTTCTTAAGTTTACAAACCTTCTTACTCTTGCCTTCTTGATTGCTTAATTTTGGAGGAAGTTCCATACAAATTTCTTCAAAATAGTTTACCTTGTGAAAAGGCATTTTACACCTTAAATTGCTGCAACGACTAGTCCAAATTTATAACCAAGGATAGGAGTACTATCACAATGTTTATTTTAGCCACAAGTGAGAAGGTTTCCATGTAATCCATATTGTATATTTGAGTATATCCCTTCACTACCAATCTTACCTTAAGTAACTCAATGGTTCCATCTAACTTATTTATCACAGTGTAAACCTACTAGCATCCTGCAAGTTTCTTTCTTAATGGACACTCAACAATGTCCCATGTGTCATTTTTCTATAAAGATCTCATCTCCTCATTCATTGCACCTTTCCATCTTGGATCAGCTAAGGCTTCTTGCGCATTGTTAGGAATAACTATAGAAGATAATTGATTCATAAATGACTTGTTCGATTCTTACAACTTATGGTTTGAAACACATCTGCTGATAGGATATCTTACTTTGCTTAAAATTTCAGGTTCATAAGCAGGTTTAGTAATACCTTTGTTGTCACGATTTGGTGATTGCTTTCTAAGAGGTTGAGGATCAAGATCAACGAGACAACCATCCTCAATAGACAATTGATGTGGCACATTACTAGGAATTTCAAACTTTGATTCTATCTCATCAATCCTAAAACTTCACTAACATCAATTGGGAAATCATGGCTACCTTTGCTACTATTCAAGTTATTCCCTTCTCTACTTAAGATGCTACTATTGTTCAATTATTCATCATTACTATCCAAGACATCACAACATTCATCACGGTCCAAGGCTCCACCAATACTCTTCATGATTTGATACTCCCCTTGAACTTCATAATCAAGTGTCCTAACTTTACTTCGTCTCTCCCCCTGAAGTTCAAGGTTTGAAGAAAAATTCATTGTCTTTATGAAACACAACAGCAACAATTGCAAACATACGCTTAATGGGATGAAGATAGCACCTATATCCCTTTTGATTTAGAATATACCCAAGAAAAACACACTTAAGTGCTCTAGGTTCTAGCTTATGTCTATACAATCTTTGAATGTGAACAAAGACCACAACACCCCTAAATATTTGAGGTGGAAAATTTGGCATTGGAGCTATAACAATTTCTAAGAGTGTCTGAAAAGGTGTTAAAATTTAGTAAACTTAAAGGTGTCCTATTGATTGAATATACTGCTACATAAAGAGCTTCTCTCCAATATGATTATGGCATATGAGCTTAAATCAACAAGGCCTAAATCACCTCAAGTAAATGCCAATTTTTTCCTCCACAACTCCATTCTATTGAGGTGTGTTCACACACGTGGTTTGATTAGCAATTCCTTACTTTTCAAGGTAATTATTTAATTCCCAACTCTAATATTCTCCCCCATTATCACTTCTAAGAACTTAAACCTTTGCATTATATTGAGTCTTAACAAAACTATGGAGTTTTTGGAATAATGAACGCACTTCACTTTTAGATTTCATTAACCGCAATGAAGTCATCTTAGTATAGTCATCAATAAAAGTAACAAACCAACGTGATCCACTTAAATGTGGGGACTTTTGAAGTACCCTAAACATCAAAAGATATAATTATAATGGGCAAATGACTTTTACTTAAAATTGATGGAAAATAAATTCTATGACGTTATGCAAGCTCACAAACATCACAATGAAAACTAGAGACATGAATATTTTGAAACAAACTTGGAAACAACTTTTAAGGTATTCGAAAGATGCATGTCCCAATCTCTTGGGCTGTAACTAGACCTCTCCTCCATTATTCTCTATCTTAGCACCATTTATTGATAAATAATTAAAAACTTGCATGAACCTTAAGTTTTTTTTTAATCTACATTTATACCCTCTGAGTAGCCTATGTGCAAATATCATAGAATCTTACTCAATTAATAGATTTAAAAAAAAAAAAGCTAAAGTTGAAAACCAAAAAGATTTTTGAGGATATGGCTACATCTTCTTCCCAAATTATTGAGACTCAATAGAGCAAGATTGAAAACTACCTTATCTAAAACATTATCAACCTAATTATGCTTTTCTTCACCAAACCAACCTTAACCATCTTCATATTCCTCACTTTTTAATTTTTTAATGTCATGTTAATTTAGCAAAGAACATATCTTATCAATGCTATAGACAATTTAAATAACAGAAAGGAGGGGGAATGGAAAATCAAATTTGAAAGGAAAAAAATGCGAACTATTGTGATGAAATACCCTAAACTTATCATACTTAGCTAATTAGAAATTATTGAATAATTAATATAGAAATTGGTTACAAATAGTTTAGTTAGTAGAATTATATAAATATTAGTATGTGATTAGGTATTGTGAATACAATAAAATTTGCAGAAGCAATAATTAATAATAGAGATTCAACAATGTAATTCTTCATTTCATTTGTTTATTGTCCATCTTTACTAAGTTTTCATATGAGTTAGATTCCTAAATTTCAATACCTAAGTAAGAATTTGCACCAATTTCATTTCAAGAAATTTTATTGCTTAAATAAATTCCTACTAATTAAATTTTAAATTAAATTTCTAATTCAATTGATTAATTTCTATTTCCTAAATTTTATTTCTTCTTCCTAATTATCTCTTTTTCCATAGCCCATTAGCTATAACACCAACTAAGCCTAAATCCATATGCCATGAAACTTTTAGAAAACCCCAACTTTCTTTTTCTTTTATATCTAGCTACCTTTTCTTTCTTTTTCTTTAATTCTCTCTTGTTTTTCTCTTCAAACACTCCCAAAATTCAAACATACAAAACCCTCTTAAATAATAACACATAGGATCTTAGGAGAATTTGAAGATAGGAGGCAAGATTGAAGATGGAATTAAGCTTAAGGAGACTAGAGATGAAGATTTAGTTGATAGTTGTTACTAAACGAGTAAGCATAGTTGATTCCTTTAATTGATGTTTAAACATTATGCTTTGATGAAATTAGTGTTAAATAGGTATAGAACTTTTGATAACATTGATAAATTAATGATATATAAACATATATGTCAAATTGAAATATGCTTAGCTTGAACACATGTATTCTAAGTGTTTTCATGAAAAACTTATGAAATATGGTAAAATGATGTTATAGAATCAATAATATAATTTTATATGATGATATTGAGATGTTTATGCTATGATTGTGACTTAAAATAAAATTAGCAAATAGGATAAGTTTAAGGAAAATGAAAAAGGAAAAACATTAAAACAAGCACGGGCACCCATCACGGGCGTGATGATACCCCTTATCTTTAAAGATTTGGATTTTAGCAATCACTATAAGAAAACTATCCTTTAGAGAGAGAAATTTTGTGATAGAAAATAGGTAAAACAAGTGATAATTTGAAAAATAAAATCTGCGACGATGGTTCTTATGATGAAAATTTATGATCAGAGACAAAAATCTTGTCTCTAAAGCCCAAATTTCTTATAGTGAATGATAATGGGCATGATTCATCTCATGATAAGTTCTATTTTACCAAAATTAAGGCTATAATAGGCATGTTGTATCCCATGATGATCATAACAGGTAATCATGGGTGATCGTCTTTGTTTGTTTTGTGTACTTTTCAACATCTTGATCACGAGCTTTATGTAGGGGGTGATGGGCATCCCTACCTCCATAATAGACATGATCAATCCCCTATAAAAAAAAAATAAATAATATATTGAGATACCTTAAATTCTTAACAACTAATTATGTTTAACATGGATTTTTTAGCTATAAAGTGGGTTTAGTTAATAGGCCAAGTTTGACCTGGTTTAGATATAATATAATTATAATATGTTAGATTAGATCATGAACAATAAGAGGTGTAAGTTGTTTCAAATGTATTCTTATTAGAAAAATGAATATTTGATATGAAGCTATTATAAGTTAGTAATTAATTTAGTTATTTAAATGAATTAGCTTTTTGAGAATATACAAAGGAAGCATTTGACTTATCCTTTTGACCTACCCTTTGGTTTTGTTCTAGATTCGATTATTGCATTGGATATGTAGTAAAATATGTTTTATGTTAAGATAAGTATATTAAATCAAATAATAAAGATGACCTAATAATTGATTGATGCTAGCACGATAGTAAGTGCTTAGACCACTCTTATCTTTGATAAAGATAATTATCAATGGCTTAGCGGATAGTTGATAAGGTAAATTGTACTAGGATACATTAACTTAAGCTTAGTAGGAAATAATATGATTTAATTCACATTTATGGGATCGACTAAACTAAATGATATTATGGATTAAGATAAGTAAATATGCATAACGTCTATAAACCCTAAACGAAGATATTATTGTAGAAGTCTTATAGGATATATGTAAAGACCCGATCCTCTAAATCCCGAGACTTAGAGTAACGAATCCCCAACCACATATAACGCTTACACCTTATATGTAAGGTTGTCCTAAAACTAACAATTTATGAAAATTGTTTGATCAAAACCACTATACTTTGTAAAGAACTTTTAAACAAAACAAGATTGCTAATAAAAGCAATCTATACATACATTTACATTATATAAACATCGTTTAGTGCCAATACAAGACACTACAAAAATTACATGTTTTCTTACATAAAAAAGAAACCTAAGGAATCTTAAGGTCTTTACAACAAATAGGCTTAACTATCAAACCATCTATATAAATCTTTTCCTTAGCAAAAAATTTTCCAAAAGTCCAGGGTAATCGGATCCTATTCGTCCCACTCATCCAGAAATCTCTCGAAATCGGACCCATAGCCCAAGTCATCATAAAACTCGTCTCCAATACCTGCAAAGCAGCAAAAGTGAGCCAGAGGCCCAGTACACAATAACCAATGCAAAAACAAATCATCAAGTCAATGTAATGCATCATTAGACGGTGATTATCTTTATTACACTTTCTTTCACAAATCAATAAGAGGGTATTCAAACCCCGGTCACGCTTCGGGATTTCAGGGGTCCTGAGTAACAGCAGCTGCTTAGGGGGTTGATATAAGCAGTCCGAATACTTATATCTCCTATATCTATTTCATGAAGATAATAGCTTCATTTAGGGTTTAAAAGCCGTTGCCCGACTCTACTTAAACTCAGTCCATAACATGAGCCTAGTTCACAAGTTCCCATAAACTTTGAACTAAATCATGGTATTTCCCCCTAAGTTTAAGCAAACGTTACACAGATACTATTCCCCCCTATCGGCTACCCACTTAACCAAAAAGAATCGCTATTGCATCATAGCGTACCATTGCATCATGGTAAAGTCATTGCATCATGACTTGGTTAAGCGCCTAACTAACATGTCATTGCATCATGACAGGTTTGTTGCTCCTCGACCAGATTAAACAGCGTAATAGACATCCAATTCATTCAAATATTAAGTCAAATCGATTTAAATCAGATTAGGAATGCCTAGTCCTAGCAATCATCAAAAAGTTATTGCGTACCTGAATCCGTTAGTGTATAACTAGGATCTCTCGGTGATGAACTAACCGAAGAATCCTTAACTGAAATAAAATATCACAATAATCAATAAATCAACAATTATAGATTTCACTCTCACAATTATACACATATAATATCTATATATCACAATTAATCAAAGAAATCCAAATAATTGAATACAAAGTCATAAATAAGCATTTAAAGGTCCTATTATATCGCAAATCGCTTAATAAATACTCAATTGCTCAAAAACAAACTTCAAAAAATTTTAGAAAAAGTTTTTAAAATTCAAAAGCACAGGGATAGGCCAGCAGCCAAAGCCGCGGCTTTGAGCCGGTGCTCGATACTCTGAAAATTAACACTGCCAGCGCTGGCAGTGTTTAAGGGTATACGCGTCAGCCTTGCATCCTACCCGACGGCCTTGAGCCGGCGTAAATCCAAAACCAAAAATTTCAAAAACGTCCAGAGAGTCTAAGCCATCCGCTTACCCAGATACGCGGCCAACTTTGACACATACGCCGGCGGCCTTGATTCCCGCTGCTAGCATACAATATGAAGGAAAGAACGCCGGCCGACTTTCCTAGCGAAAGCCGCGTGTAGAAACCCAGATTTGCCGGCGTACGTTCTAATGAACAAACGCTGGCAAAGTTTTATTGTAAAAGCCGGCGGTTTAGCAAAGCAGCATTAAGATTTGACTCCAACGCTGCCTCAACGCCGGCGGCGTTGAAGGTGCCGGCGTACGTTTTTAAAAAACACTAACGAAAAACTCAAATCCCCTGTTTTTCAACTTTGAAAAATTCTATCCTAATACACTTTAAACCTTCCTCAACTACACTTCCAACTACATATACTCACTCCTATCTCTACTACTCAATCCTAGCAACTCAAAACAAGAATTCAACACAATTAAACACTTCAAATTCCACATCAATCCATTCTAAATTTCCTACACAAATCCTCTTCACATCCTCCTAACACTTCATATCTCTTCAACCATACATGCACAAACTCACACACTCATATAACACACTCCTAGCTCATCCCAAACATGAACAAACCATTTAGATAACATTAAACTCAATTCATCCAAGAATCCATACAACTACTTCAAGAAAGAAAAACAAAACAATAATCACAATTAAATCCACTCACATGTAAATGCTTTGCCTTGGAGAGAACTTGATTTCCAAAGCTTGCTATTGCTCTTAGTTTAGACTTGGAATTGGAAATGGAAATGGAAATGGAAATGGAAGAAGAGAGAAAAGAAAGAAAGAAAAGAAAATTCGGATAAAAATGAGCTGCCCCAAAAAGTAGTTCAATTAAGCTTAATTTGACTTTAAACATTCCAAAATTTACCCCTTAAGGCATATACAACTTTAATTTGTAATTTAGGAGAATTTGAGTCTCATTTGAGGCTTCATTTGAGCATAAATGCTACTTAATTAAAGAAACAAAATTCCATCACTAATCTTGTAAAACCAAAGTTGATTTTATAAATCTAACTTAACTAACACCTTAATGTACAAAACACAATTAATAATTTTATTACACACACACATTAATACATATAAAACAAATATTAATTTCATTATATATACAAAATAATGCATTTTAGACTACAACATAACCATTATAATCATCATGCTCATCAATTCAATACTAATAAATAAATAAAACATGAATTTAAATAGAATTGAAATCTAGGTCATTTCATTCTTCCCTTCTTCAAGAAGTTTCGTCCCCGAAACTTAACTCACCTTCTTACTCAAAAAGTTCGGATATTTCTGTCTCATTACACTCTCTTCCCAAACCGCTTCTCTTTCAGATTGATTACTCCATTGGACCTTTCCACGGTATGACTTTATTCCTCAATTCTTTGTCCATTTTTCCCAAAATTCTAATTGGCTTTTCCTCAGTAGTCAAATCTGGTAGTATCTCTGGTTGATTTGTATCCAATATTGCATCGGAATCAGATATGCATTTCTAAGCTGAGACACATGAAAAACGTTATGAACACCTGACAAACTTGGTGGTAGCGCCAATCTATAAGCTAATGGCCCGATCCGTTCCAATATTTCATATGGCCCAATGTATCTTGGATTCAATTTGCTCCTCACACCAAATCTGAAAACTCCTTTTCGGGGATATCTTGAGGAACACATGATCTCCAAGTTCAAACTCCAAAGGTCTTCTTCTCAAATCGGCATAACTTTTATATCGGTCTTGAGCAGCTTTCAATCTCTGTTTGATCATTTGAATCTTATCAACAGCTTGTTGTACCAAATCAGGTCCAATCAACACTCTCTCGCCCACTTCATCCCAATGCAAAGGAGATCTACATTTTCTTCCATATAACGCTTCATACGGAGCCATCTGAATCGATGCTGATAACTATTATTGTAAGCAAATTCAACCAAAGGTAAGTGTTCATCCCAATTCTTCCAAAATCCAATGCACAAGCTCTAAGCATATCTTCAAGAATTTGAATTGTCCTTTCTGATTGCCCGTCAGTTTGTGGATGAAAAGCTGTACTAAATTGTAACTTTGTTCCAAGAGCTTCATGAAGACTTTTCCAGAATCGACTGACAAATCTCGTATCTCTATCTGAAGTGATGGTCATTGGTATACCATGTAATCTCACTATCTCTCGAATGTAAATCTGAGCCAATTTTCAAGTGAATACCCGACTCTCAGTGGAATGAAATGTGATGATTTCGTGAGTCGATCCACGATGATCCAAATCATTTCATTCTTGGCTACTGTCTTTGGTAAAGCCGTCACAAAATCCATAGTTATCTCATCCCATTTCCATTCCGGAATCTTCAATGGTTGCAATTCTCCTCCAGGCCGTTGATGCTCGATCTTCACTTGTTGACATACCAAACACTTAGAGACAAATCTTGCAATGTCCTTCTTCATTCCTTCCCACCAAAAATGTCGCTTCAAGTCTCGATACATCTTCGTGTTTCCCGGATGAATTGAATATGAGGAGGAATGCGCTTCCTTCATAATTTGGTGTCTCAAATCATAGATCTCGGGTACATAAATTCTATCCTTAAACCTGATAATACCCTTATCATCAATCCTCATCTCTTTTCTCCTCTTTTCCTATCTACTTTTCAACTTCTGGCTTCCAGGTTCTTCAAGTTGTCCTTGCTTGATTTGATCCAGAATCGTTGGTTGCAATGATAAACTCGCTAGCATAATGTCAACATTTTCCATAGCTATCTCAATATTCATCCTTTGAAGATCTTCTTGTAATTCCCGTTGAGTAGTAACCAAGATTCCACATTCATCGATTTCTTTCTACTGAGCGCATCGGCTACCACATTAGCTTTTCCCGGGTGATACAAAATTTCAACATTGTAATCTTTGATTAACTCCAACCACCTTCGTTGTCGCATGTTCAATTCCTTTTGAGTGAAAATGTATTTCAAACTCTTGTGATCCGTGAATATCTTACACTTTTCACCAAACAAATAATGTCTCCAAAGCTTCAATGCTAATACCACCGCGGCTAACTCGAGATCATGAATTGGGTAATTCCTCTCATGGGGCTTCAATTGTCTTGAGGCATAAGCTATGACTCGATTATCTTGCATCAAAAACATCCGAGTCCTTGAAGTGAAGCATCACTATAAATCACGAACTCTTCTCCACTAACTGGTAATGCCAAAATCGGTGCAGAAACCAATCGTTCCTTCAGCTCAAGAAAACTCCGATTACAATCTTCATCCCAATCAAACTTCACATATTTTCTCGTCAACTTAGTTAATGGTGAAGCGATTTTGGAAAAACCTTGTACAAATCTTCTATAATAGCTTAACCCCAGAAAACTTCGTACTTCCGTGACACTCGTCGGTGGTGGCCAGTCCAATACCGCTTAATCTTTCTGATCAACAGATATCCTTCCTTTGTAATGATATGTCCCAAAATGCAACTTCTCTCAACCAAAACTTGCACTTGCTAAATTTAGCATAAAGCTTCCTCTCTCTCAATCTTTGCAATACAAGTCTCAAATGTTTCTCATGGTCTTCCACATTCTTTGAATACACCAATATATCATCAATGAAGACTATTACAAATTGATCCAAATAATCCTTAAATACCCTATTCATCAAATCCATAAAAGCAGCAGGGGCATTTGTTAAACCGAAAGGCATAACCATAAACTCAAAATGTCCATATCTTGTTCTGAAAGCCGTCTTGGATATATCTTGTTGCTTAATCTTGAGTTGATGATATCCGGATCTCAAATCTATCTTGGAAAACAATGCAGCATCTCTCAGTTGATCAAATAAATCATCAATTCGAGGAAGTGGATACTTGTTCTTGATTGTCACTTGATTTAATTCTCTATAGTCTATACACATTCTTAGACTTCCATCTTTCTTCTTAACAAATAATACCGGAGCACCCCAAGGAGAAATACTTGGACGAATAAACCCGAGGTGTTGTAATTCCTCCAACTGACTTTTCAATTCTTTCAACTCAGCCGGAGCCATACGGTATGGAGCTTTAGAAATAGGTGTAGTCCCTGGTATCAAATCAATCCCAAAATCAATCTCCCTATCCGGTGGCAAACCGGGTAATTCATCAGGAAAAACATCAAAATTCCCTTACTACTGGCACCATATCAACTCGGAGTTCTTCACTACCCATTGTAGTTCTCATATCCTTCTCCCACAATTCCATAGAATACATACTCCCGGTCTCCTTCTTTCCAACACATGAAGTAGTCTTCTACCTTCCAACTCAAAACTCACTTCCGCTTTACTACAATCTATTGTAGCTTTGTAAAGATTCAACCAATTCATTCCAAGAATAACATCAAAATCGATTAAAGGCAAAACTAACATATCTATTGGCATGCTTTCATCAGAAATCACAACATCAACATTCCTACATACACATGGCTCTTTGGATTGCACACCAAAAGGAGTATTCACACTCATCACTCTATCATACAACACTTCAGAAGACAAACCACACTCATTCACAAAGCTTTCAGCAATACATGCATGAGTAGCACCAGTATCAATTAAAGTATATGCAGGATGATTTGCAATCTGTATTATACCTGCCAGTGTATCAACCGAAGGAGCTTTCTCACATTGTTGTAAAGCAAACTCTAGCAGCTGTCATTCCCTTTCCAAAGTTCGGTCCTTCATTCCTCGGCTTTTCTTTACAATTTGCCACATGATGACCTCTTTGTTGACAATGAGCACAAAAGATGGGCTTCAATTTAGGTTCAGGACAGTCAGAAGCTTTATGACCAACTTTCCCACATGCAAAGCAAGCTCCAGGAGTCCATTTACATTGAAATGATTCATGAGGCCCAAAACATATAGGGCATCGCCTATCAAATGGAATGGATGGCATAGAAGTCTTCACCACTTGTCCCGAGCTTGGTTTCTTACCCAAATATGGTCGCTTGCCTTTGTTAACATTACCAAACCTTGAATAAGGAGTGTAGGATGTCACCGATCTCTTGCCCATAAATGTAGCACGTCTATCCCTCTGAGCTTTATTTTCATTATTAATTTGTTCCACTAACTTTGCCTTGATTACTGTTTCAGACATGTTGACAATTGAAACTTCTTGACCTCACTCTTAATCTCCATGTTCAAGCCATCTTGAAACTTTTGAACTTCATGCTCTCATCATTGTAACTTGTACCCGCAAATCTAAGCAATCTGCAATATTCTGCATGATATTCTTCAACAGTTTTATTTCCTTGCCTTAGACTCAACCAACTCGATATCATTTGTTCCCGCACTGTGGATGGAATGTATTGCAAGAAAAAGGCTTCCTTAAATCTGTTCCATGGTATCGGTCTTACATATCCTTCACTATTCAATCTCCACCAATTATATGCATCTCCCTTCAACATATATATAGCCAAATCAACTTTCCTATGCTCAGGCACTTCACAAGCTGCAAACGCTTTCTAGCTCCACTATCCAACCTTC
Organism: Combretum micranthum; assembly: GCA_024138025.1. Taxonomy (NCBI): domain Eukaryota; kingdom Viridiplantae; phylum Streptophyta; class Magnoliopsida; order Myrtales; family Combretaceae; genus Combretum; species Combretum micranthum. Next base: position 410,755 of record JAMXBD010000997.1, on the reverse strand, counting down.
CGTTCGAGTCGGATCCAAAACAGTTCCATCAAAATCAGGTACCAGTCTGACAAAATCATGCAACTTGACTTGTTCATTCCGGTCTCCCATTGGTGCTTGTGGTTCTCTCTCTCACAGTTGGTGGATGATATTGCTGCATAAATGTTGTTGTTGTTGATACATCATTTGTTGGTACTGCTGAACTATTGCAAACATATCTCGAAACATAGTGACACATTATTCGGATCTCCAGCAGGCATCTGAGGCATAGCTGGATATGCTGGCATTTGAGGAGGCTGTGGATTTGGTGCAGTAGAAGCCGAAGCCGGTGATGGAGTCGAAGTAGAAGCTGGAATACTAGCTGATGCAGAAGCTGAAATAGTAGACTGAGAAGGAGGTGGCATACTTTCTCTTTCCGAAGATTGTCGGGTTACTCTTCGTGACCTATCCATCTTTTAAACAAACATGCAACATATGTATGACATATAATAATTTTACAAGGTCAAATCAATATCAAAACAATTAATAAACCAATTAGACATTCAAACATAAAACTTAATATAAACAAGTCCTATATATGTCTAACTAAACTCACCGCATCTAAGGTCAAGTCACCACTATTTAATCAAACAATTTCATAAACATAGCTCTGATACCATCTGTAAAGACCCGATCCTCTAAATCCCGAGACTTAGAGTACCGAATCCCCAACCACATATAACGTTTTCACATTATATGTAAGGTTGTCCTAAAACTAACAGTTTATGAAAATTGTTTGATCAAAACACTATACTTTGTAAAGAACTTTTAAACAAAACAAGATTGCTAACAAAAGCAATCTATACATACATTTACATCATATAAACATCGTTTAGTGCCAATACAAGACACTACAAAAATTACATGTTTTCTTACATCAAAAATCCTAAAGGATCTTAAGGTCTTTACAACAAATAGGCTTAACTAACAAGCCTTCTATACATAACTTTTCCTTAGCAAAAATCTTCCAAAAGTCCAGGGTAATCGGATCCTATTCGTCCCACTCATCCAGAAATCTCTCGAAATCGACCCATAGCCCAAGTCATCATAAAACTCGTCTCCAATACCTGCAAAGCAGCAAAAGTGAGCCAGAGGCCCAGTACACAATAACCAATGCAAAACAAATCATCAATCATGTAATGCATCATAGACGGTGATTATCTTTATTACATTTCTTTCACAAATCAACAAGAGGGTATTCAAACCCCGGTCACGCTTCGGGAATTCAGGGATCCTGAGTAACAGCAGCTGCTCAGGGGGTTGATATAAGCAATCCGAATACTTATATCTCCTATATCTATTATCAGAAGATAATAGCTTCATTTAGGGTTTAAAAGCCGTTGCCCGACTCTACTTAAACTCAGTCCATAACATGAGCCTAGTTCACAAATTCCCATAAACTTTGAACTAAATCATGGTATTTCCCCTAAGTTTAAGCAAACGATACAAAGATACTATTCCCCCCTATCGGCTACCCACTTAACCAAAAAGAATCGCTATTGCATCATAGCATACCATTGCATCATGGTAAAGTCATTGCATCATGACTTGGTTAAGCGCCTAACTAACATGTCATTGCATCACGCCAGGTTTGCTGCTCCTCGGACCAGATTAAACAGCGTAATAGACATCCAATTCATTCAAATATTAAGTCAAATCGATTTAAATCAGATTAGGAATGCCTATCCTAGCAATCATAAACAAGTTATTGCGTACCTGAACCCGTTAGTATATAACTAGGATCTCTCGGTGATGAACTAACCGAAGAATCCTAACTGAAATAAAAATATCACAATAATCAATAAATCAACAATTATAGATTTCACTCTCACATTAAACAATATAATATCTATATATCACAATAAATCAAAGAAATCTAAATAATTGAATAACAAAGTCATAAATAAGCATTTAAAGGTCCTATTATATCGCAAATCGCTTAATAAATACTCAATGCTCAAATAACAAACTTCGGAAAATTTTAGAAAAAGTTTTTCAAATTCAAAAGCATAGGGGATAGGCCGGCAGCCAAAGCGGCGGCTTTGAACCGGTGCTCGATACTTTGAAAATTAACACTGCCAACGCTGGCAGTTTAAGGGTACGCCGTCAGCCTTTGCATCCTACGCCGGCGCCTTGAGCCGAGTAGAATCCAAAACCAAAATTTCAAAAACGTCCAGAGGGTCTAAGCCGTCCGCTTACTCAGATACGTGGCCAACTTTGACACATACACCGGCGGCCTTGATTCCCACTGCCAGCATACAATATGAAGGAAAGAACGCCGGCTGACTTTCCTAGCGAAAGCCGGCGGTGTAGAAACCCAGATTGCCGGCGTACGTTCTAATGAACAAACGCTGGCAAAGTTTTATTGTAAAAGCCGGCGGTTTAGCAAAGCGGCGTTAAGAGATTTGAATCCAACGCTGCCTCTACGCCGACGGCGTTGAATTCCCAGGTGTCGGCGTACGTTTTAAAAACAGACTTAAACAAAAAACTCAATCCCCTATTTTTCAACTTTGAAAAATTCTATCCTAATACGCTTTAAACCTTCCTCAACTACACTTCCAACTTCATATACTCACTCCTATCTCTACTACTCAATCCTAGCAACTCAAAACAAGAATTCAACATAATTAAACACTTCAAATTCCACATCAATCCATTCTAAATTTCCTACACAAATCCTCTTCACATCCTCCCAACACTTCATATCTCTTCAACCATACATGCACAAACTCACACACTCATATAACACACCCCTAGCTCATCCCAAACATGAACAAACCATTTAGATAACATTAAACTCAATTCATCCAAGAATCCATACAACTACTTCAAGAAAGAAAAACAAAACAATAATCACAATTAAATCCACTAACATGTAAATGCTTTGCCTTGGAGAGAACTTGATTTCCAAAGCTTACTATTGCTCTTAGTTTAGACTTGGAATTTTGGAAATGGAAATGGAAATGGAAGAAGAAGAGAAAAGAAAGAAAGAAAAGAAAATTCGGATAAAAATGAGCTGCCCCCAAAGTAGTTCAATTAAGCTTAATTTGACTTTAACACATTCCAAATTTACCCTCTAAGGCATTTACAACTTAATTTGTAATTTAGGTGAATTTGAGTCTCATTTGAGGCTTCATTTGAGCATAAATGCTACTTAATTAAAGAAACAAAAATTCCATCACTAATCTTGTAAAACCAAAGTTGATTTTATAAATCTAACTTAACTAACACCTTAATGTACAAAAGACACAATTAATAATTTTATTACACACACACATTAATACATGTAAAACAAAATATTAATTTCATTATATATATACAAAATAATGCATTTTAGACCACTAACAACATAACCATTATAAGCATCATGCTCACTCAATTCAATACTCAAGATAAATAAATAAACTCTTGGAAATTAAATAGAATTGAAATCTAAGTCATTTCAATATATAAGTATTCGAATTGCTTATGTCACCCCCCTAAGTAGTTACTACTACTTAGGATCTCTAGATTCCCATAATGTTTTGTTACACTTAAGATATAACTTATCGATTATTGTATTGCATTAAATTAAGTTAGTATATGTTCATCATGTGTGTACCTATGTTACTATTATACTAGGCTTCAGCTTACATTTTCTTTTTCTTTTAGGTGATGATTTAGCTAATGACTCTTATGACAACTTAGGATATGGCATAGATTTTGAGGATTTTTTTGGATGAGTGGAACGATTAAGACCTCTGAACATATTGCTTTATGCTTTGCTAAGACTTTAATCTTATTTTTGATACTTATTTTGTTTAAGGGCTTATTAATAAGCCTATGGTCTATAAATTAATATATCAAACTATCTATGATATTTTGAAAGACGATACTCTCTATTCATTTTTTGAAGTACCAACTTTGGTACTAAGTTGTAAATATTTTTTACGAAGTGCATAGAGAGTAGCTTTTGGAAATGTAATTATGGGAGTTTATTTTCTATTACTAACCAATTGTTTCCAAGAATCTATTTATATAATGTCAAAGTTAAAACCAATTAGCAAATGATTATAATAAATAATATTCTTTTAGATAACCTTGTTTGTAATGCTAAAGTATTATGCACGTTTAAGCTAGGTACACCTTGACTTCGTTTAAGGGTGTGACATGTGATGTGATAGGAGAGAGAACAAATGGGTTAATAGAGAAATAAGATCGAAAATAGCAGTGTCAATTTCGTAAATGATTTATGTAGGATTTTAATTATGTAGAATATTATAATCTCTTTTTTTAAAATAAAAAAAAAAGCATACATCATTTTATGGCTTATAGTGAGTATCTCTACTTAACATCCACAATTAATGATATACTATGACTTTTCTTAATAAAAGTTCATCAATTCTTGCTATGTTTAACCTAGGTAGGAAATTCTATGATCTATTCATTAATTTTGACAAGACCAGTCCCATCACTATCTAACGCAATGTTGTTAGAATGGACTACGGTTTGACTTAGACAAGTTAGGGGGTCAGGAGTCGAGAGCTTGAACTATGTTCAACCGAGGATCAAACAGAAATCATGAAAAAGTAAAATATAAGGGATAATTTAATTATGAAACACTAATATATGATATTACTTAATTAATTATTAAATAAACATGATATAATTTATATTTTATAAATTTATAATAAAGTATGAGTAAATATTTAAATTTCTAGTTTTTTATTTTTCTTTTTTTTTTTTGTCTGAGTCAATAGGTTCGACCTCCTAGGTTTCCTGATTCGATCGCTTGGGTCAATCTGGATCTCGCCGATTTGATGCAAAAACGAGTCTTAGGCGAAACTTGGCCAGGCATTAGTGTCGGTTCCGATCGAATTAGGTCGAATTGGCTGGTCCGGGCTGATTTTGACAATAATGATCTAACGGCTCACTCCATACATAGCCGTGACTGCACTACTAAAGTAGTTAATATTTTTATTTATATATTTATTTCAACAGTTAGATGGATAATTGGATGGTCCCGTTGACGGAACTTTAAAAGCTCCTAGCATTTTCTCCTTTTTTTTTTTCTTTTTCTTTTCTTCTCCATGAGTTTTTCCTCGCAATTTTCTTTTTTTTTTTTTGTTTGGAAAGAAAAATTACTAAAAAAGCTAGAAGTGACCTATCTATTTTCTACAATACCTTTCTTTCATTAAGAATAAGCCATATAAAAAATTATGACGGCTGCCATGTGCTAACCCCATCTAACACATCTTTAATGCCCTTTGTAAGATCATAGACCAACTTTTTTTTTTTTTTTTTCCCCTTTCAAAGAAAGAGCAGATAACAGGATGTAACGTCACACTGCTTCCGTATACCAGACGACGTCATTACAAAGCTAATATGGAGAAGAGACTTCAGAAAGAACATTCTATCAAGAATATTATAATTTATTACCAAAAAAAAATATTATTATTATATAGCCCTTTCATTCTCTTCTTTTTTTTTAAAGATAACTATCATATAATTTTATCGTCATTTTGAAGTGAAAAACTGAAAACTAAATAAATGAAACCTTTGCACGCTATCACTTTAACATTATATAGATAGTACTTCAAAAAAACTCACTGTGAAGAGAGAAAAAACTCCTAGAAACCCGTTAAGATACGAGAACCCTAGGACAGAAATCTGTTAAGATACGTGCATTAACGATTTAATAAAATGACAGATCAGAAGACTTCATTTAGTATGATGATGATAAGTAAAGAGCTTTTTAGTTAATTATAAGAATATTATTGGTTTTTAATTTTTAACTTGTTAAATTCCTCTTAATGTCTTCCTTTCATATGTTTATTTTGAGATTAGGGTTGTCTAAATTTACTTAATTTTTCTCCATCTATGAATTAATTGTTGTGGTTGTCTCAATTATTGAAATATCTTATAATATCATTATACATTATTTTCTTTTTGTAATCACACATAAAAGTCACTATAAGAAAATTAAATTTTAAAGAAAAATTTCATGAAGGAAAAATGAGTAAGATATCTCTCTAAATATAATCAACATAATAATTTCTGTGATAAAAACTTACCTTAAAAAAAAAACAAAAACCTGTTAAGACTGAAGAAACATGCCAGCGTCCCATTCATGTCACAAGCCTTAAGGTCACGACCAAGTTCTCTTGCACGCGAAGCCCAAATTCAGCCGGCAAAATGGAAGCGTACAGCCCTTCACGCCAATTCAAAAGCCATCATATCCACAAACAAATTCCGGCCTAAAGCTATCCGTCTTGATGCAAAGGCAATTTTTATTTGGACAATGTCTTTTTTAATATCTGAACTTTGACGAAATGGATAATTAGATACCTAAATTTTTAAGAAGTTCAATTTAATATCTATTTGAATTTTTCATAGCTCTAAATATACCCATTCAATCATTGTCTGACACATGTCAACTATTTTAATAAACAATAAAAGAGTAAATGTTGTGAAGAGAGACATAAAAAGTTTAATTATATATGAAATTGAATATTTTAAAAATTTAGATATTTAATAGCTTATTTCACCAAAATTCAAAAAAAAAAAAATTTTGACCAATACCAAAATTCAGGTTTCAAAAAGACTTTTTCCCATTTATATATTGATCGTTATTTATCAAGCAAGTGAAACCTACCCTCAATCGTAGATTAGAGAAGCCCATCCAAGATCCATAAGGTGGAAGTCCCCACACAAAACAAAGATGGGTCTTAGAGTTAACATGCATGAGTAGCTATATTTGTTTTAGTCAAGGAATAAAATTTTGATTCTCCAAGAATTATGAGATGTCATTAATTTTTAAGGTTAATATTTTGTTTTACTAATGCAAAGGAAAGAAGAGCGCATATATCTAATTATGAGACTAATATATTACTGATTAGAATTTTAAATCTATAATAGTTTAATTTTTCTAATATTTATGGTATAATAACATGGTTGGTTACAAAAAAGGTATTCAATTTATGATATAAATATATATATGTATATATTCTAGCTCAAATAGATCAAGGTTGTGGATTGTTGTTTAGGATCGATGATCTCTTCAGTTCCTAATACAATTGATAAATTAAATCTTAAGAATCTGTCTGAGGATGTTTAGTCAATAAAAGAATCATCAAAGTTCATATTTTGATTATGGAAAATTTGAGAAATATAGGTTATTCGAGCATGTTAAATGATATAACCAAATTCGTCACGAATGAAAAAATTATCTTTATATAAATCGTTTCTATGAACTAAAAACAACTAGAATTGTAAGTTGTAGCTATACGTTCAGCTCAAGATACTATTATTGATTTTTTTTAATTGTTTCACTTCCTATTGATAAGATCTATTTCAAATCTAAATTTACATTATTCCAATTGTTGGCTATGCTAATTTGTTTGTTTTTAAACTCTTTCTATAAGCACAAAAATAACCGACAAGTAAAGGCATGTATGCAACAATAAAACATTTACTAGTGAGAACAGATCGATCCACAAGGAACTAATGATTAAGTACTAGGTATTGAATTTTATCCTTGTGCTAAGCTATCGAATTGTGATTTAACTAAAAACTAAACTAATGACCTAATTTGAACATTTTAAACCAAATGTCCTATCAACATAATTGAGGGTTCTAGGCTTATGAGATGCCAAAATTTGATTGGGATAGCAATTATATTCTCATTTGAATCAATGTTATGCCTTGGATCGATAAGTGAAATTGATTAATTGGGATTTAACAAAACTCACTAAAACTCGCCGCCTCTTGGAGTAGCAAAATTAAAATTATAGCATAAATCATCCCGTAAAGGTGATTTATCTATAATTATCAGTTAAAATAGTAATTTTCTCATACGAAAATTACTGCTCTATTTACAACTACAAACTAACACTGCCAAATGACCCTAATTTATAATTGTAACCATTAAGCATGTGAGTTCATGAGTTTTCGTAAAACCCCATGTCCCTATGATAAAATTTTTTTTCCAAAAAAAAAAAAAACTAAGATGTTCTTGTATGGATTATCAAATCCCTCCTAAGTATCTATAATCCTATCTATCGAATTAGTGTTGGCCAAGCACAATGGAATAGACTAAACAACAATAGTTAATATCCAATTAATCATAAATCAAAATCGAAACAAGTCATTAACAATTAATTTCATTAAACCCATCCTTGCAAAATCCATAAAATTATAAATCACAACACCTTATAACACAAACAAGCAAATAGCAATAGAAAGTAAAGGTTAAAAACACCCTCAATTGAAATTTTCTCATGAAAGTCTTCAAAACCCAAATTCCAAAAAAATTGAACATTACTTGATTACATTAAATCCCAAAATCACATTCAAGTGTTGCTAGAATAATAGGGTCTTCGTGCCCTTTGATTGAAATACATAACTCATGTTTTCAAAGATAATGAAAAATGAAATTCATATATTTTTTCCAACTACTACGTTCTATTCCTAAAATATATTCTCGTCTGTTGTTCTCTCAATCCTTTGTCTCCTCCTCTATCCTCCTTGGGTACATTCCGTGCATCCCTCCCAAATGACGTGGTTTTTTCCCAAAATAAAAATATACCCAGCTCAATATATGTAGCTCCTTGTATCATTGTCTTATGTGAGTGCTGTATGAAAATTGACCACCCAAGGACAGGTGTTGTACTGAAATATTGGCAAAGAAAGGTTTTGACATGTCTATCTAAGCTTCTGCATAATGGTAGGAGCCTTTTTCCCAATAAGAAAGCAATATCCCAAACATACAAAGCCATCACCACATCTTAGTTGCTACTCGATGTTTTAAATATTGACTTACACGTGGCTTCTTTGATTAATTTACTTATAACCCAAATAACGCCAAGTTAACATCAGTTCCTATGTTCTATTTTGGTTTGTTGCTAGTGGATTTAGAATGTACGGGGCTACTCTGTTTCGATCAGCTAATCTATTGCTACTGATGTGGAGATGGAGCGTTCAAGTGGCTATAATTAATGTGTGGAGCGATCAAATGGTGCTCCAAAGTTTAGTTCAAGCTCCCTGTTGGCTGTTGTTGCTTTGTAATATTGGTTGTTGCTATGTGTTGGAGTTGCCATCTTGTGTGCGTGGGAGAGCGCCTTGGATGAGCATGTGGTGTCCAAGTTGTTCTGTTGTGCCGCTGCTGTCATGTGATCGATGAAGTATGATAGTGTTTTGATCTATTGGCTGGAGTTAACATCTCTACTGTTGGTGCTGTTAATTTTATGAGTTATTAGTAGAGCTTGACCGAGTCTCAGTGGAGTGAGTTGCTGTCAACTGGTATGTGGAGTTGCTTGCTGTGCTTGGTGGAGGATGGACAACAACTGCTGTTCTACTAGCAACGAGATGACCGCTGTTGCTCGGTGTTTGCAGTTGTGGTCGTGGTGTGGAACGAAGCTTGGGTGCTCCAGATCAAGACATGACGCTCCTAGTGTAGACCATGAGCGCTTGAGGGATGTGTGTTTTGATATGGTTGAAGCAGTGAGCGTGGAACTGCTGTTGTGGTGATCGGACCAGCTGTTTTTATCTGGTGTTGGAGTAGTGGTTCAGGCTAATGACTGTGCTGGAGCTTGTGTTGAGTGGTCCATGACTGGTATTGTTTTCTATCTTGCTTACTTCAATTCACAAATAAACTCAAACTCATTTAATGTTGTTGCCATTGATCTATAATACCAAAACTTGTAGATCCATATTGAGCAAGGCTAGTACTATGAAACTCCAAAAGACTCCAAGCATGTGTGAATTGAGCTTTGATGACTACTGCTGTGGCTAGTTAATTTGGTTGTTGTACTGTTCTGTGTTCAACTTGATAGATATATGATGCAACTTAGATCCGCGAAAATTCTGTTTGCTTTATCTGAACGCCACTTGATTCATCTCAATCTAGTTTTTCTCATGAAACAGATGAATTAGTTAAAATAGTAAGCACGTATTGGGATGCAATTCTGACATACATTAATTAAACAAGTTCTCGTAGTGAAGTTAAATTAGCACGTCAATGACACTAAGCAAATAATGATGCCAGTGCTATTTTCCACTTCAATTAGATTCTTTTTTCACATTTAGACATTGATCCCAAGAAGACATGTTTCATGTTTTTAAATGAAATTTACGACATAAGCTCAATAAACATGCAGAATGGTACTCTTTAGAGAGATAAATATGCAATTTTGCACTTTTATCACCAAGCTACAAAACCCTTCCTCTCTAATGAACATGCTTCTATTAATTACTAATGAAAATTCATATGAGTTTTTAGACTAGGAAATCTATTTTTGTTGGATTAAGGACTAACAAATATCATATTTCAAGCCTATACAACCTGCTTCATACATACGCAAAGAAGGACAATGCACCATGACACCTTTGTTTTGTCAAGTCCTCCTTTGGACTTCGGTTTTGGATTTTAAGGTTTTTAATTGTCTTCCAAATAGTTTCAAGTTAACTTATATGTTTGTAATAACAAATAAAAAAGTTATTAACAAGTAAAATTAAAAGTATCAAGTGATATATTTGGTTGTGATCACATGGCAGAGACATGATAGAAAATGAAAATTGACAGACTATACATTGGCATCAACGTTGCCAATGTAGGATCGAGCACCGTCAGCGTACATGTCTGTGGCTTCGCTAGTGTTAAGCCTGTATTGAAAAAGAAGAATTTTCGAAACAAGTCATGTACACCACCAGTATATACATGTATGTTGCTAGCTTTAAAGCCTACATCACCGCGTACATGCTAGCATACACATGAAGAGAATGACCCAAGACAAATGGCAAACAGATAGGCCGCCGGCGTTAACTTTTACACTGCCAACCTTCAAGTTATTGCTGCCAACGTACATTATAAAAACTGCCACGCGTGCATTTTCAAATGAGATGAAAAGTTGCACGAATTTCCTTATATCCATCTTATTTTTCCTTATCAAACATACTTCCTAAACCCAAGAATTCCCTTTGTAAGTGTTCATATCATCCGAAACATTTAGAAGATCGGATGAAGGCAATCAAACCTATATCATTTCTTAGGATCTATTGTTTTCCTTAGGTTTTTTGTTGTTTTGAAGGAGAATTTGGAGAAAACCCTATTTTCTTAGAGATTTGGATATTTGGTGATTGAGAAATTGAGGGTTGATATTAGGAAAGTTTGATTTTTTATCTCTATGATTATATGGAAATGTTTTTCTATTGAATTTATGGTTTAAATTGTGATGAATGGGTTCTAGGGTTTGGAAAAGATCTGTTGAGGAGATTTATTATTCTGTAAGATTTTGTATTTTGATCAAGGAGAAAAGATGTAATTTTTTTTTCTTTGTTGATTAGGTTTTAGATGAAGTTTGATTAAGATTATGTATTGAAAATTGTATTTTGAAATATATATGTTTGTGTTATCAGGGTTTTGGTGATTGAGTCCCCTTCTTTGGAAATTGATTCAGGCATGAATCTTGCCTTGTTTGTTGTATGTGCTTGTAGTTTAGAATTGCTAGTTGTATGTGCTATAGTTTCAAATTCCAAATTAACCTAATTTAATATGGCTTATTGAATTGTTTTGCTGCTTGTGATTGCTACAATTAGTAAAGACCATACAGAATATGATACTAGCGTTGCAACCTAATGATCTTTGTGTGGCATTGTCTCGAGTGGAGTTGCACCTAGATGTAATTCAAGTGGATTAGGTTTTGTAGTATAGCCGTGAGTGTGTTGGAGATCCTAACACCAAATATGTATCTATTATCTATTTTCTATATTGCATGTTTTTTATGGATCATGATTACTCTAGATTTGGACTATATGCATTGGTTCTGATTGTGTTGTTATTGGCAAATCACAAATAATAAATTTATTTGTTGCATTAGAAATAATTGCATGTAATAGTATGTTATGTGTGCATATGCATTTGTATGTGCTTTGTACGGCTTTTTTTTATTTTTATTTATTTTTTAGGAATAGGAGAAGATCAGGTGATTTATGATCTTTCTGGTTATGGCATCTTCATTGGTCATAGAGATAGCGATAGTGAACTTGACTTTCCTGCTAAGGCCTAGTAGATTTTGGATTTCTAGAGATAAGAAGAAGATTTAAGATTTTATGAAGTTTATTTAAGACTGTTATTAGTTTTGAAAGATTTTATATGTTTTATAAATTTAAGATTTCCTTACGGGAATTTCTTTAAGTTATAAGTTTGGATTAGTTGGCTATGGTTTATGCCAATAAGGTTATTTTGGTATTTTGTTATTGAAAATATTTCAATTAGGTACCCTTTATGTGAGTATTGGAGATTTTATTATTGTATATATTTGTGGATTATAATTTTATAGCCTTAGCATGTTTCTATAAAGAGAAGGGCACGTAGTGAGTTGTAATGCCTTTAGATTAGGGTGTTACAGCTTATTTGGTATCAGAGAAATAGGCTTTGATCTTATCAGATATAGGTTATGAACTCCTTAAGACAGTGAGCAAGGGTAATACATAGTTGGGTTATCTATCTAGTTAAGAATGTTGATACATGATAGATTTATTATGTTTTGATCTTTAAAGTTGGATTACCCTTTATATCATGATGCTGTGTGCTATTTGTGTTTGTATGCCTCTAAGAAGAAGAGTACCTGATGTAGGTTCCTCCAGAGCTGGAGAGGAGGATGAGAATAGAGGGTAGCCAGAGGAGAATTAGCTGCCTCAGAGTCAAGATTTACCACCACCACCTCCACCTGTAGGATAGTAGGTACCTATGAATGTTGCTCAATTAATGCAAGTGGTGAATACTTTGCTTGGAGTGGTAGCACAACATCATCAGGCTATGAGGCAGGATGTAGAACCGATACAGGCTAATGCTGAGGCTTGGAGGCATGAGAATCAGAGGAATAATGAGAATGGAGGAAATGGGGCTAGACAAGCTGATGTGCTGAGCCTTAACAAATTTGTAGACCTAGTATATAAGTTTGAGCTTGTGCTAAGAAAACCATTGGATGCTTAGCTTTGGATGGAAGAAGTTGGGAAACTTTTGTTGCTTTGGTCTTACTAGAGAACAAAAAATGGAGTATGACTCTTACTTGCTGACTGGGAGTGCAAATAATTGGTGGATGAGCACCAAATGACATATGGCTGAGTGGTCACATGGCAGATGTTCCAGCAGCTTTCTATAAACGTTCTTTCCTGATAGGGTAAGGTAGACGATGCTCCAGGAATATTATACCCTGCAACAGGGTAAGATGTATGTAGAGGATATGAAGCTAAGTTGCACAAACTGATGAGATTTGTTCCAAATCCTCCAAAAGAAAGTGAAGAAGCTAAGGTTGCAAGTCATTACAAGTCTGGAGCTCGAGATACAATATCAAGTAAATCTAATGGATTTGACCAACTATTCAATAGTATTAGCAGGGTTTGAATAGAGTTAAAGGTCTTGTGATACAAATGAGTCAAATATATCTAGGAAAGAGACCAGCTTCTCCTATTTTTACTCAGGATAGAGGAAAGACGCCTTTCACACAACCTTTCAGATCAACAGTGCAAAGTGCTAAGAAGAAGTGTACCAGATATCTTGGACCACATGACCTTAAGGATTGTAAGTGGATTGAGAATGCCTATTTCTCATGTGGTAAATTTGGACATGGCAATAGATTTCGCACAAAGAAAATCCTCGCATAGGTATTTCGCTTTAAGTGTGGACAAAGAGGACATCAGACAGTTAATTGCAAGGAACCTAGAAACAAGTTATTCTAGGAGCTCAGTTTGGTAGACTTCAGATAGGATGACCTCAGGGTTAAGGACAAAGAGCTCCAGCTAAGGTTTATGCCACCAGCATAATGATACATCTAGAGTGAATACTGTTGTAGGTAGGCTTTTATACTCATATATGGTGTTTAAGTAATATTTGATATTGGTGCAAGATTTTCATGAATCTTTGTACTTGTATATTGTGAGTGTGATGAGTGTATGCTAGAATGTTGTTTATAAACATACTTTTGGGGAAGTGAAGTTTCGTCTACCAGATGGAGATTAGTTTATATATAAGTTTGAAGTGCATAGTAGTAACTACCAAAGAAAGTGGGTAAGAATCTAATTACTAACATAAATTTGAGTAAGAGTGGAGAATGTCACTCCCCAAAGGGTACTCTAAATGCGACAACCCGCCACACTCAATATTAAGACTTAAGTATGGCAACCTTAGTCATCCCAAAAATCTCGATATCGGGTGTAAGGTGTACTTCACGATCATTGTAGACCAAACTTTGGATCATGCCATTTAAGCAGTTATGCACAATAACAATCAAAGAAATAAATCATAACAATACAACTAAGGTTCATAAAACTTATAAGGAGTCTTTACATCATTAAGGGGCATTCCCCTATCAAAGATAACTATGTCTAAGAGTCTATCTTGAAATAATATACACTTTCGAAACTTTCCTTGGAATTCTGCATCTACTTCTATCCAAGAGATCTTGGCTCAGAAGCATTATCTGGGTAAAATAACCTCTTGGTTCCAACCAAAGGTACAGGAACTGCAAAAGATATCTAAGAGGGTATAAGTTGGATGCTTAGTGAGATTTATTTCGATAAATAAACATTTGACATTCAATAATCAAAACAAGTTTATTTAAGCAACCATATGAGATACACAAGCACGTGGGCAAACAATACATATGATTTTCCATGAATCATACGTTGAATGGATTTACCCCTCCATTTAGGGTTAGGTGTTCTAGACCCCTCCATTCGGGGTTTGGTGTTCTAGACCTTGTAAGCCGCTATCTTAAACATAATTCCATGATAGTTTTTATTTTAACAACTTCCTTCTTTTCAAAAATTTAATCCCACTTGTTTGAAGTTTATTTTCAAGCTACTACATAGCTACCAGAAATGTTTCTATCAGATGTTTTTCACCGCCATTTAGTTTCAGATAACCTTTCGCCGCTTTATAGAATTTACAGACTCTATGAATCTCCTTACTAAACCTTTTTCCCACCAAAGGTATAGTAATAAATGCAACGAATTCACCCAATGATATGTGTTAATTCAATTGGATTAAGTACTCATAGCATAATTAAATACTTTACGAGTGTTCATAGAATTTGTAGACAAACACTCTTAACTAGATCAAACATTCATTATGAACAATTCTCGCATTGATATACTTAATCGTAATTTCAACCAAGTAAAGCATATGTATCGATATATAATCAAAAAATCCTTTGAGTATATATAGACTCATATTCTATGCAAAAATTCTAATGATGTTGTCTCAACGATTATTTTTTATAAAACAATTTATCTTAAGGTGTCGAAACTTGAAACTTAACAAATTTTTCTCTAAGTGTTGGTGAAACTCTATAATTTCTTAGATTATTATACAAAAGCATATTCTTACTTTGTTTTCCAATTTCTTTCTTAAAATAAGTTAATTTTTCTTAACTTTGATGTTCTACAAAATTTTACTTCTAGTGATAAGAAATGAAATTTCTAAAAATTGTCATTAAGTTGTCGATAATCTATAATATTTTGAGTTATATATTTTCCAAAAAAATTAGCTTTGATAAACAAGTCTTTTCCTTCTTATATTTTCATTTCTTAATTTCAAAAAAATACATTTTATTTCTAAAACTTGGTCTTTTAAGTCTTTTACAAATTTTACTTGGAAGAAAATCATGTTTCACTATTTTCTTAAGTTTTTAATAATATCTATTATTCTTTTGTAACTTATTATGTTTATATTCTTTTTATTTCTTTGAAAACGGGTGTATCATTTAAAAACTTGGCAATCTTTATTTTTCTAGGTGAGTTCATAATTCAGTGAGTTGATTTTATCTTAACTTCAAAAACTAGTTTACTTCTTAGTTTTTGTCACGACTTCAAATGGGGGCATAACAGGATTTATCTAAAGCCATCATATCATGTGTGCACCCGTAACATGACAGTCGTCTTGTATGTTAGTGTACAAGACTCTATTTATTTATAAAAGTTTATCATATAATATATTACAGTATTTCAACTATGGAATCCGATTTTCCAATTTCCACCAAGATCGCAGAGAATCGGTATCCCCCACCAAGTAGTGAAATTAGGTTTCAAACTACAACTTACAAATTTCAACAATATAAAATTTACATTCTAAGTTTACAATATCCTATATCTCTATCTTCAGTAGAGTTCGTTGGAGAAGCTCTCTTCACACATTCCTAACCCAATCCCAGCTAGTAATAATCCTGCACAAAAACTGTTGGGGGGTAAGCAAACCACGGGCTCAGTGAGATAACTTGACCAAACCACACATCAACCGATAGAAACCAAGTATAATTATCAATCATATGTAATGCAACAATCAATCATATGCACATTACAAGCTTGGATGATCTAGAATCCAAAGCAGGATGAAGATTTACGCCCTCTTCATCGGGGTTGAAGGAACCGATCTAAGGCCCACCTACTCAGGAGAAACAGAGAACCATAGGAATAACAACACTCAGTTTCTTCACTCAATTTCCTTTTGGAACAAAGAGACTCCATTAAGTGTTAGTCATTTCACAACGATACCATGGGCGGCGTCCTTCATTTTCCAGTTAGTTCCCATGGAACCGACGGAACAAAGGTAAGCTTGCGTAGAACTAATAGCCTCTTGCCTAGAAAAATCAAGCATTGCCAGAGAACCGAAGTACTAACACGTAGTAGGCTGCCACATCTCCAAATGCAGTTTATGCAAATCGTGTAATGCATGTCTGTTTCATTTATAGTACCGACAGTTGTTAATCAAGTTTAAGACGATCATACAATTTACAGACAATCATCAACATATTTCATACAATATTCATCATACAATAGGATTATCACTTATATTATGATAATTTTCCATTCAATCATACACCACGCATCATGCAGTATCCCAATCCCGCATGCATATCAATTGAATATATATTATTACAAGTGCAACTACATTACAAGCACAAACAATGTGATAAAGTCAAGTAACTCACCTGGGTCCTCGCTAAGTTGTTGTATAAGCTATCGATAATCCTGAAATTGATCTATTTTCCTATGAAAGGAAAATAACAGGGATTCATTATCAGACTGTTTCTGTAAGAGAAGTTTTCCTATAATTAAAAGCGCTGATTCCAATCGCCGGATATTAGACTAAATCTGTTACTTTAATTATTGCATCGTTAAATAACTTAATTAAATCCTTATAAATGCCTAACTATTCCGTATTGATATTTGATACAGTTTTTATTAATTGCTATCTATATTTTTATTCAAGGGGTTTGTCTTTTCTTAAGTTCTACTGCTTTTAGTAGAAGATTTTTATTTAGTAATTCTTTGCTTGTCAAACTTATCTGTCTCTCAAGTTGGTATTTTTATTTATTTAAGGCTATGTTCTAGTATTTATATCTTTCAAAATTTTTAGAATCGTATTTAGATATATCAAATTTCAATTATACTTCAGTTTCATTCTTATTGCAAAACAGGCTAAGTTTAATACTATAATATTATCAGTAATGTTAGTATTGAGAAATCAATATCAGTATTAATATTAAATATAAGTATAATAATAACAACAATTTTTAGATAGCTAGTAAATAATACCATTAGTGAAAAAATAGAATTGATGATAGTATAAATATAGTGACTTTAACGTAAAATAACAATATTGATAACTCTAATGAAAATATTAATAATACGGAATACTATAAACAATAGTAATAATAATAGTAATAATCATCACTATATTAATAGAAATGACAGTAACATTGATATAGGTTTAAAAGTGAAAACTGAGTGAATTTCTATTTGCGATTTCTTATTCATTTTAAATCCGATTTCGTTGTATAAATAGTCGATTTGGTAGTACTTGAAGAGTACTTTGTAGTAATGGAATTATTTTCCAGAAAAGAGATTTGTAAAATTTTTAAATTTACGAAACGCATGCATAGATTTCAAGTGAATCCTAACAATTGTGGTCAAAACTTGTTTTGATCGTATCTAACTCATTTCTAATCCGTTTTTGACGAATAAATAGTCGTTTTCATAGTATTTTCCGAGTACAATCCATTAGTGGTGTTGTTTTTATCAAACAAAGTCATTAAGGGAATGAAAAAGGCAAGAACAGTCCGTTCTGTTCACACAGGTCTGGCAGCAGTGATCCCATTTTTGTTTTTGTAATATCTAATTCGTTTCTTATCTGTTTTTAACAAATAAATAGTCGATTTCATAGGATTTTTCGTGTTCTTTCCATTGGTGGGGTCGCTTTTGGCTTATAACAAACACATCAATACAGTTTATTCAATCTTCCTAAGGATACGCATGAGTAATCTAAAGTTCAACTTAGTTTGTTGTAGTTTAAGTGTGGTTTTGGTTTTTCCTTTATTGGATTTGAATTTTATACTTAAAAATCTTCAAGTTGTTGTATTTATATATTAAATAGTCTAAATATCATCAATATACTATTAGCTTAATTTTGATAATTTCTAAGACAAATTTCTAAAGAGCAAACATAATGAATATTTGAAATTGATATGATTCCTACCTTTGTTAGACAATAGATGGGTCTAGTTCCTCCTTCTCGGTGAAAGTAGTGATCTAAAGAGTATAGTATAAGATGAGTAACTAACAAAAATTAATCTAACTAAACTAGTATATGTATGTACATATTCTTACCTTTTATATTGACACTTGAATATATGATGTACCAAAGGCTATTCAACTTGGTTTTTGGCGTTGTTTGGAAGAGGGAATTGATGTTTTTGGATGTGATTAATGCTTGGATAGGATATAGGAAGTAATACAAAGGTTGTGTTTTGTTTTAGAATTCCTTAAAGGTTGTCTAAGTGCGGAAAAATGGTGAATGAAATGGCTGATTTGTATCTCTTCTTGTAGCTAGGATTTTAACTTGTTTTTGGAGAGATTTTGAGCAAATTTTGTGTCAAACTTAAAGCTTTATATATGTACTAAAGTTAGGCTAAAGTTAGGAGACTTAAAGAGAGTGTTTTGAGCTTGAAAAACATAAGTTTCTGTTGATGTTTCTCGACTGGAAATTTGATGTGAATTTGAGGACGATTTTGTTGAATTTATATGAAATTTGTAGCTAATTTCTAGGGGTATTAATTGTGTTTATTTGGTAGTTAATTAAGGTTGTTTATGTGTGTAAAATAGGGCTCAAGTTACAAAAAAATTGGATCAAAAATCGGATCAAATCTAAGGTTGAAAGTTGAAATTCCTGCAGAAGTTGTCTTAGTTGAATTCCTCTTTTTGTAGCTACTGTTTTGGTGAATTTCAAAGCCATTTGGTGTTGGTTTGGTTGTTTATTTGAGTTAAACTTCTTAATATTTAATGTTGATCTTATATGGATTGTTCTAATCAGATTTTATGTCATTTTCAGTTGGACTTTTAGAGCTTTAAAGGATCAAATTGGAATATAAGTTGTAGCCGAAATTTTCTAATTTGTACCGTGGTCTTCTTGTTTCCAACCGAGACTCCTCTGTTCTAGCATGGAATTTGTCGATTTGCTGGTCAAGGAAAAAAAAATAATGTGTGGACCACAGCCGATATTTCCACTGCATCGTGATGTAGCGCTGTTCCCACATGAAATTCGTGGACATGAATTCCTTTGTTCAGTGGTTTGTTCAGCGTGGAAATTCCTCTATTCATGTGTGGCTCTGTTCTGTGAAGGATGTGTGGTGGTGTGTGCGTGATGTGCTGCTGGGTGCATGGAGAAGGAGCCTGTTGCACGTAGAGAAGACGCTGATTCTGCCTGTGCTGCTTGTAATTTATATCTTCAACTCGTGGGCCCTGCTCGGCTTCTGCTACTTCCAGTGTTTTCCAATGGCTTTAGTTCAACGTGGAAATTTCTTGTGCGTGGATATGTCAGCAGCTTGTGCGTGGAGAGAAGGACTCCTACTGTTGTGGAATTCTGACCGTGGCTGTTGCTGTGCGAGGGGAATGAGCTGCAGCGATCACTTGCTGCTTGCTCGTGCTTGAGTTGAAGGTTGCTGCGCATGGAGAAGGACTCGTCTCGCTCAGCGCACGCGCGTGAAGCTTTGCAACAAGGAGAGGTTGTGTTGACCGACTCCTTCCATTCCGTGAAGCATTTTCCTTCTTGAAGACTGACTTCAAATTCTGCTCCATTGGTTTTGTTTTCTTTTTATTATTATTATTATTATCATCATCATATAATTAATAGTTAATTGAAATGATTGAACCAATATTAATTTATAAACGTATGTTTATATTCATTACATACAAGTTTTATCGAAAATAGAATTTTCTTAAGTTATTACAAAACTCTAAATTGTTTATACGTACAAATTTTTAGTTTCGATTTTACACAATTAATTATTTTTAGTATTTTAACTTACGTGATTAAATTTTTCAAATTCAATAAATTAAATTATGAACCAAGTCTTAATGAATTCAAAATTTCCTAACAAGTAGGACAGCGGGTTTGAACTTTTCATTTTAGATCTAGATTAATAATTATTGCTTGGTATTAGTATCTATTATGTATTTATAATCTTAGTATTTCCTCTTTAAATTATTGTTTTATACCGATAACCTCTATTAATAAACTGTATCTTATTAGTTTTGAAATTTATAGCTACTTCTAATTATATCGTGAATTATCAGTTCAAAATATGAAATCTCGTTTTTGGTATCTATTAAGGCCAAGGGAATTTTTATTCAGGTTTTTCAAACTATGAATGAGTTTATTACAACTCATAGATCTATTCTAAGATTTTTGTTGAATCATATATTTTGGTATTAGTTTCACATTTGCTAAGTTGTTTATTTCCTAATTCTAAAATTGTTGAATGTTATATTGGCAACTCAGGATTTTAATTTCTAAAATCTCTAAATCTTTTTATTAGAATATTAGTGTAATTTAAATATTTATTTAAGATCTAGATTCTTAAATATCAATCTATTTGTGATCTTATCGTATCTTTTGTAATTCTAGTAATTTATCTTTAGTCTATATTTTTATAACTTGTAGGTTCCAAAAATTAATCATCTGTTATTGTGATTTGTAATTAAGATTAGCTATAATTTCTTGTTGAACTATTGATCATTTTACCAAACGTTATGTTTTACCGTATAGGAATTATTTATACTAGTTTGTTAATAACAATATATTTTTGCTTAGTGCTACTTAATATTAATAGATTCATAATAACTTGAACACTATTATTTCATTATTTACCAAGTATAGGGTTCATTTTCTAAGTAATGGCAGGGTGAAAGGAAGACTAGAAGGCTAGACATGCCAAAGGAAAGGTGGTCTTTGTGAGTTTGCTTTTGCTCTGGGATGAAGACTGGAAGAGGCTGAAGGAGTGCTCTTGAATTTTTAGTGCTCACCTAGGTTAGATTTCTTAGTCGTGGGAGAGAAGAGCAGCAGGAGAGAAGGAACAAAGGTGAAAGACTGGGAGGGAAAGTTATTGTGCTAGGGTTAGTTTTTGTGTCCAAAGTTTGAAATGGCAGGATGTGAAGAGAGTTATTATTTTAATTTCTTTTTAAATAAGGAGGAGGTAAATTATTCAAAAAAAAAAAAAAAATAGCAACATCTAATAGGTGAAAGAGTTACCAATCAAAAGGAGATTAAACATAAGATGAAATAATTTCATAAACGTGACTAATAGTATACCTTAACTGAAGTTTAATGGATATGGCTAAATTATAAAAGATAGGTGACGTTTGCAATATTTGCAAACATCGCCCAATATTAAAATTCCTATAGTGTGATTTTGCTGACCGGTTAAGTATTACACTTGTGTTTAAAAATGCAAATTATTAAAGTATAATAGGTGTAAATATTGCAATACTAAATTGGCACCATTGCTAGGGAGCTACGGTTGCTGATATTAGGATAGTAACTAAGCCCTTAGATTAAGCACATAAATTTAGAAAACTATAAAAATCTAAAAAATAAAAATATCAAAAATAGTTTACCTTGATCAATTTGTTCTTGTATGTCAGGTGAACAAGTCCCAAATTTGCAATTTGATCTAGAAATTGACAAGACTTATCACTAGAGGTTAAAAGAAAGACGAGCAAAAATACAAGAGCAATGGTGTCACGAATCTAAATGGGGGCCTAATAGGATTTATCTAAAGCTATCATATCACGTGTGCACCCGTAACATGAGAGCCGTCTTGTATATTAGAGTGTACAAGACTCTATTTATTTATAAAAGTTTATCATACAAATGATATAATATCTTACAGTATTTCAACTATGGAAACCAATTTTCCAATTTCCACCAAGATCGCAAAGAATCGGTATCCCCACCAAATAGTGAAATTAGGTTTCAAACTGCAACTTACAAATTTCAACAATATAAAATTTACATTCTAAGTTTACAATGTCCTATATCTCTATCTTCAATAGAGTTCATTGGAGAAGCTCTTGTCACACATTCCTAGCCCAATCCCAGCTAGCAATGATCCTATACAAAAATTGTTGGGGGGTGAGCGAACCACGGGCTTAGTGAGATAACCAGACTTATCACAATAAGCAAGTTATTATCAATCATATGTAATGCATCAATCAAACACATGAACAATTACAAGCTTGGACAAACCGGAATCCAACCAGGATGGAGATTTACGCCGTCATCGAGGTTGAAGGAACCGATACCTGAATCACCTACCTAGGAGAAACTAAGTACACAGGAATCCATAATCCTCACAATTATTCTCTTTATGTTAATGATGTTTTAAACACTCAGTTCCTGTTTTGTACCTTAGAAACTCCACTAAGTGTTAGCCATTTCACAGCGATACCATGGGCTGCGTCCTTCGTTACTAGTTAATTCCCATGGAACCAACAGAACAAGGTAAACCTGCGTAGAACTAATAGCCCATTGCCTAGAAAAACCAAGTATTACCAAAGAACCGAAATTCTAACTTGTAGTAGGCGTTCGTAAAAACATAATGCAGTATGTGCAAATCATGCTATGCATGCACCATTTTACATATGAGTTCGATAATTTTTAGTCAGGTTATAAGTGTTCAACTTTATTCAGACACTCAACATACTTCACATACAGTAATTTCACACGTCAATCATTATCACTTTTGAATAGTAGAATTTGTCAAATAGGTAATTTCAAACAGCATACAAATCCCGTAATCCCATATACACGCGAGTTCATCATTATTATCTTTGAATTTTAGTGCAACTAAACTACAATCACAAACAATGTAATAAGTCTAAGTTACTCACCTGTGGTCCTCGCTAAGCTGTTGTATAAGCTACCGGAAATCCGAGAATTGATCTATTTTCCTACGAAAGGAAATAACAGAGATTTATTATTGGATTATTTCTATAAGAGAAGTCTTCCTATAATTAAAGGCGCTGATTCTAATCACCGAATATTAGATTAAGTCCGTTACTTTAATTATTGCATCGTTAAATAATTTAATTAAATCATTTAAGATACCTAACTATTCCGTATCGGTGTTTGATATAGTTTTTATTAATTGCTAACTATATTTTATTCAAGGGATTTGTCTTTTCTTAAGTTCTACTGCTTTTAATAGGAGATTTTTATTTATTAATTCTTTGCCCGTCAACCTTATCTGTCTCTTGAATTAGTATTTTCATTTATTTAAGGGTATGTTCTATATCTATATCTTTCAAGAATAACAATCGTATTTAGATAAATCAAATTTAATTATACTTCAGTTTCATCTTATTGCAAAACAAATTAAGTTTAATACTACAATATTATTAGTAATATTAGTATTGAAAAATCAATATCAATATTAGTAATAAAAAATAAGTATAATAATAATAATCATCTTCATGATATTAGTAAATAATAATATTAGTGACAAAAATAATATTAGTGACAAAAATAATAATAGTATCGATGATAATGTAAATATCGTAGCGTTAATCGTGAAAATAACAGTATTAATAATCATTTATGTCTTGTGATGAAAAATATCAATAATATTGAATACTATACTCAGTAGTCATAATAATAGCAATAATCATAATTATACTTATAGGAATAACAGTATCATTGATGTTGGTTTAAGAGTAGAACTGAGTGAATTCTGGTTTGCGATTTCTTAAAGTATTGATTCTTATAGAAAAGGAATTTTTATTGTTTAATTCTTTTAAGTTTCTTTTGATTGTATATTACTTTAGAGGATCTCATTTAAGCCTTTATTCATATCCTAAGCTCATTCATAATTTTATAGAGGTATTAATATGTGTAATTTCTATGAATTTATTCATAATACTTTTATTGTAACGTAGAACTCCTAATCATGCTTTTAAAGCTTGTTTTATCAAGTTTATGTTCATATAAGGTCCTAGGAGTATTAGACATGAATTTAAACTAGTTTAGATAAAATTTGAGTCTTGTTTTGTACATTTTATTCCTAGATCCGAATTTACTATTACCATAATTATAATACTTCTAAGTTGTTGTTTTTCTCTTCCAACAATATCTAAACATTTCTAACACATCAATCATCTATTCACTTGAATTTATCCAAGGATTAACAATTTCTTCCAACCACAAAACTTTCTTCCAATGCTCAATAATCCATCCTAAAGTCTATACATAAATTTAACTAGGATAGGTTGTAGTTTAGAGCTTACCTTGGATTGGAGTGGAAGAAGGATGTTCAACTTCCTCTTAAAGCAAGAATTAAACCTTGTCAAGCTAATTTCCTCTCTCTTGAACTTTAGGATGATTTAAGACTTTTGATTTGGTTTTGATTGTTGTTGATGAGCTTAGTGTGTAGGTAGGGTTTGGAAGTAAGATAGAGGTTTATGGTTGCTCACACAACGGTTCTAAACTTCTATGTTGAAGGTTGCAATGGCAAAAAGGAAAGGAAAAAGAGCTGGACGCACTTGTGTTTGCAGCTGTGTTTTAGGAGTGTTTTTGGTGGGATTTATGAGCTCAAATTGTAACTAACTTAAGCTCATATACATATACTAGGACTAGGCTAAGTTTTAGGGGCTAAGGAAAAGGTTTTGGGCTTGAAAAAGATGCAAAATAGCTGCTGGAATTTCTCATACGAATTTTGTCATTTTTGGTTGTAAATTTAGATTTTGTTTTGATAGATTTGTGGGTAATCTTTGAGGGTTTAATTGTGTTTGTTTGGTAGCTAATTAATGCTATTTATGCGTGTAAAATTAGGAGCTTAAATTGTGTAAAAATCGGGTCAAAATCTGTTGAAATTTGTAGTGTGAAAATTTGAAATTTCTGGAACAATTCATCTTGATTTTTGGACAGATTTTGAATCCGATTTTCTCATTAATTATTGGTATGTAAAGTGTCCATTTAAAGGCTCCCTATTGGTGTTTAATTGGTCAAAAATATCAGCTCATTGAAGCCTAGGAATATTGCAAATTCGGAGCTAAATCAGAGGTTGAGATTGTATTTTCTACTGCAGTATTTGTTGTTGTTTTTCCACCCTTGCTGCAGCTTTTTCAACAAGGATTTGGACAATGTCTTAGAGTTGATTTTGACTTGGATTTCTTCTTTATTTAATGAAGATCTTAGCTGTTATTTTTTGGTTGGTTTGGGTGTTATTTTCTTGTTGAAATTATGTGTTTAAATTAGACAATTCGGATGTGAATGCTGCAGTGTTTGTGTTTGAATTTCCTCCACTGCAGCTGCTGTTCGGTGAACTTTTCAAAGCCATTTGATGTTGATTTGGTTGTTTATTTAAGTTAAAATTCTTAATATTTAATGTTGATCTGATATGGAATGTTTTAATTGGATTTTATGTCATTTTCCAATTGAACTTTGGATGTAAGAAATGGATCAAGGCTAGACGGATTTCCACTGCTGAATCGAGAACCAAATTCTACTGATGCTCTGTTTTTAGATGCTCTGTTCTCCCATCCAATGTTGCTCTGTTTCCATCGAGCAGTGCTGTGCGTGTGTGTGAGATGTGCGTGCTCGATCGATCGCTGCTGCAGTGCGTGAAGTGAAGTATGATTGCGCGTGGAAATGGACTTCATCTTGCTCGAGGAAATCCAGCAGCGCGCGTGAAGAAAAGCAGCTACAGCATCCGTGAGAATTCCTCCAGCGTGAAGATGTGTAGACCTTCTGCAGCGCGTGGGATTCCCTTGTTCGGTCATCAGCTATTTGTGCATGGAAAGAGATGCCAGCAGCTTGTGCCGACCGAGTCCTTTGTGCTGTGTGTGGGAATAACAATCTGCTGCTGACTCCTTTGCTGCTTGTGGGACAATTATGCCCAATGCCCTTTCCATGTGGTTTGCATTAAACTAAATTATCCCCTGCTCATCCGATAATTGCCCTGTAGCATGATCAGTTTTCCCTTATTTATTTATTTATTTGTTTGTTTAATAATTATTAACTAAAATATATTAGCAATTATTAATTTATAAACGTATATCTATACCCGTTATGTATAAGTTTTATCGAGATAAAATTATCTAAGCTACTACAAAAACTCTAGATTATTTATATTTTCAAATTTTTAGTTTAAAGTTTACACGATTAATTATTTTTAGTATTTTAACTTATATGAATAAATTTTTCAAGTTCAATAAATTTCAAATACCTTGAATTTTACCAACCTAAATTAGAAATGTGATAATTAAATACTATGAAAATATAGGTAATTTTGGATCTTATTTTAAATTGAACTTATTAATTGAATTTAGATAGTTAGTCAATTGATTTTCATAAACTATAGAATATAATTAGATAATTTAATTTGTAAATGGATTTAATTGAAATTAGGAATTCCAATACCACAAATAATGTTTTCAACTTATAAAATTACTATTATTTCCTATCTCCAACATACCAAGCTATTTAATTCCTTGATATCGATTTCTCAAGTTGAATTACCGAAATTCCTAATTCACTAAAATTAAACCTTAATCTAAGGTTATAAATATCAATGTAGTATGACTCGATTAATTTTTAAGGTCTATTAGATAGTAAACGATAGTTTAAAGATGAATTGCTAGGGTTGAAAAATACGCGATAGAAATAGAAACTGATCAATATCTACCAAACTAGAACTCGAATAAAAATTCTGAATACGTAATCATAAAATTTAGAATTTTCTAACCCTTTTGAGCACAATACTCTAATTTGACCTATTTGGACTAGAAACCCTAATCGCGTAAGTGAAAATTTTGATAATTTAACATAATTAGGAATAATAAATGAATTTAATTGAAAACAAAGACTCTAATGTCATAAATACCTAATTTAACCCATTAAGCAACATCGATTACCTATTTCAACAAATTGAATTAATTAATCCTTTTCAATTATCAATTGAACTTTATTAGTCAAGTAATCATCTAAAACCCTAAATATCCAATTTAGACATTTTAGCCTAAATTCCAACTCCTTAAATCTTAGAAATTTAAATCTAAATATTTGTTTTCAAATACCAATTCCTAAGCCCATAAAACCCTAAATTCAAGTAATATTAATTTTCCTTTAATTAGATTTCCTAAAATTAATTTCTAATGCCGATTAGTTAATTCTCTTCTTACTTCTTAAAATCCATTTCTAATTCCCTAAAGCCCATAACCTAAAGGCCTAATTTTCTTCTAAAACCCTAAGCCCAATTATTCAAAGATCAAGCCCATAAACCTAAACCAAAGCCCATGCATCAAAGCCCATAAAGCCCATTAGACCATGTTCTTATCATGCACCCTCACACATGATATGAAATCTCAATGTCTAGAAAAAAATCTAACCTTATGAAAAGACCAAAATAACCTTAGCTACTTCAAGAAGGTTTCTTCATCTATGAAAAGACCAAATTGCCCCTTAAATATCTACAATGTGAACACAAGAAAATATCAAGTGTGTGAAAAGACCAAATTGACCTTAACCAAGTCTAGAAGATTCCTAACCCTAGGAAAAGACTAAAATACCCCTTAAATATCTACACAAGAAAATATCTTCTAGAGTTAGAAGACCAAAATGCCCTCAATTAATCAAGCAAAGACCAAAAAGCCCTAACCTAATTGAAATTACAAGACCTAAAACACTATAAATATACCTATTTAGAAAACCCTAATCCCCTACTTCTTCTTGCAACCCCAACCCCTAAAATCTCTCAAAAATCACTCTAAAAACCCACAAAAATCCTACAAGAATTCTACAACAATTCCTCTTTAAATCTAGCATCCAATAGGCAATGAAATTCATGATTTCTCTACCATCCAATCTCTCAATTTCTTCCCCAAATCCAATCTTTATTTCAACCAATTCTAGATGATTTTGAAGGCTAAAAGAAAGGTTGAAGCTAGGGAAATTAGCTTGAAGAAGCTACATCAACTTAAGGAGTAGGGTAGTGAAGCTTTAGCTAATTATTTCACAATTCAAGTAAGTAATGTTAGTTTATTAGAATTTGTATGATTGTTGTATTTTTTGTTGAAATTATTGTTAGATGGTGATATCAACATAGATTTAATAATAATAGGTTTTGGTAAATATAGATATATGTTTTCTTATAAACCGAATACCATAAATATATGTATAAATGTTGTTTTGATAAAATTATCATATATAAATATATAATAGATGTGTCTAATGTATGGTATATAATTGATCTAATATGTTGTTATAGTGTGTATTTGATTTAGTTTTTAATAAGTTATAATGTTGGAAAATGAATCAAATGGACATATAAGCTTAATATTATATATAAAAGGCATGTCATGTTAAATTACTGAAATTATGATCAATATATGCATATAAGCATGTGAACATGATATATCATCTTATGGAATTTGGGTTTGATAAGTTAAACATGTTGATGAATTAATTTATGATAATATAAGTTGCTGGAATTAATTATTGCATATGTCTTTGTGAAATTTAATTAAAATATCAAATGAAATTATTTTTGGATGAAATTTATAAAAAGATAGCTTAACATGTCTATATACAAACTGTAAATTTTTGATTTTTGAAATACATTTACTATTTTTAAAATTAAATTACAAAATAGCAAAACAGCAAAACAGGCAAAACAGTGTTTCGGCCAGCAGTGGTGGCGTGAATTCATATGGCCGAACCGGTGACTTTTTCTCCTTTTTTGATGAAATACAACGGTTTGAAAGCTTAAGAAGTCTAATTTAACATGGTGCAAAGAACCGGACAAGAACCGGTCGGTTATGGTCAAATTCGATCGAACCGATCGGTCGTCGCTGCCTATGCCCTGCTGGACAGTTTTGAATCAATTAAAATTAAAACCATAATTAACTAATTAATTTAGGCCAAATGACCTTATAAACATATAAATATATGTGTTAGGAAGTTTACATAAAAATTTGAGCTTAAGAACCCGTGTTTAAGATAATAAACCGATTTATTAAAGTTAGGGTGCACACTAGTTTTCTATAGGAAATGAAATGAGGAATTTAAGGTAAATCAATTCTAATCAAATGAATATGAAATAAATGTAAAAATGTGTTTTCATGTTAAATTATGAATTTTAAGATAAATAATTAATTATTTTTATTTTATGAATTTATTTAATAAAGTAAGTATAAATATAACATCACAAGATAGTACAAACATAATAGGAAACTAGTTTAGATTCCTTAGTCCATTTAGATGTAAAAATAAATTATAAATGACATAAATAGAATAATTATATTTTAATAAGTTGTTTTACTTAATAAAAGTTTAATAGATTGATTATAGACATATTATAGAATTTATCATTTTAAATGACCTAATTACCATTTAGTAAACTTGACTAGTTAATTATATTCAACTTGATTAGATAAAATTAATAGATTTATTAACTAATATTAGCTTAGTAAATTCTTCAAAACCAACAATTTATACTTAGCTATTAATTGATGAATACCTATATGATCATATTAACTTGAAATTGGCTTCGATTAATATGTTAGGTTAAACCTTAAATGATAAGGAGTACGTAATTTCTAAAATATGATAGACCACGAATAATAAGAGGAGTATGTTGTTTCAAATGTAAATTCGCTAGAAAACTAAGTGTTAATACATGTTTGATATAAGTTGATAATTGAATCAAATGCTTATATGAGTTAATCTTTGAAGCAGATATTTGTTAGGAGTCTGCCTTCTGCTTTATCTTCGTCTATCTTCTGATTGTTCGAGCACAGACTTTACCAGGTACGCAGTGACTTGTGTGTTGCTGCTAGGGTAGGCATGCTAAATGAACTAATACTTAAAGATGACCTTAATAATTGCTTGTTGCTTGTGCGTGGCCGTTTTTGAGACCTGGCCCGAGGGGCGGCAACCTTGCTAGGCGGTGCCAGCACGGTAGTTAGGCGCTTAGGCCACCATGGGCATGGTGGTACGGTGGGTAGCTGATGGGGGAACGGTAGCGGGATAACGTCTACCTGGATCGGAGAGAAGTAATGTAGTGTGGTTCACGTTTATGGGACCGGTTGAGCTACACTATATTATGGACTGTGATGGGTAGAGATGCGTAACGGCTGTGACCCCCAGACGAGGCTATTACTTGTAGAGGTAGGAGATATAGGTATTCGGGCTGCCTATATCAACCCCTGAGCAGTTGCTGCTACTCAGGACCCCCAGGTTCCCAGCGTGTTGCCGGAGTGTGAGTGCTCCACTGTTGTTTGTCGCACTTTAATTTAAAGATATAAACTATTGGTTGTTGCATTGCATATAGAATAGGCGTGTGTGCCCATCTCGTGTGTGCTTGTGTTGCTGTCGTACTGGGCTTCGGCTCATTCCTTCTTTTTCAGGTGATGATCTGGATGCTTGTGATTATCGGGTATGGGACGACTAAAGGAGCTTGTAACAAGTTAAGTGCCTAGGAAGCTAAACTGTTTATAGCAAAAGTTATTGATCATCTTTTCAAACTTATAAATCGATAGGGCATATCTATGAGCCCATGGTTGTATCTTGAGATACCAAACACTATGTACTTTGAGATACCTGATGGTATGATATTTATTTATAAACGTTTGTCTACTCACAAAAGTAGCTATTTGAAAATCGTTTTGAGAAATTTACTTTATTATATGTAATGATCTACTCAAGAAAGTAGCATATTAGAAATCGTTTTAAGATGTATTTCTTTTCCGCTGCAACTCTAGTATTTTCAAAATCCAATTCAACGATTTCAGAATCTAAAATTGTTTAGCAACGATCACGATAAACTGTAGATTAGGTCAGCCTTAACGTATAATATGTAAGTGTTATACGTGGCAGCTGGCATGCCTTGAACCAGATTCGGGGCGTGACAGCTTACTTTGACATAACCCATTGTCGTTGTAGAAGATTCGATAAAACTGTTCACTTCAATGGGATGCTTCATCAAGTATCGGGTATCTATTCTTGCAGCTTTGAAAGTAGATATGGGCATAATATTGAGTGAGGATCTATTATCGATAAATGTCCTCTTGATGGGGTAACCATTGAGTACACTCTCTATATACAAAGAACGATTGTGATTGAAGTTATTCAAGTGCATATCAATACTAGTAAATATAATGGCATAATCCCTTGTAGAGACTACTCCTTTCTTAGGTTGAACTATGTCGTATTCACTATAATGACATTGTGCAATTTGGTTAAGTACAGTCGTTGCTGCAAATCGTGCATGACCATCAAATCCAAGGAGATCAAAGAAATTCTTAAAATTTGAAGTCTTCATTAAAGTAAAGATGACATTATCATCCCCATGAGTTTCAATTTTGAGTGCATTGTCATCTTCTTCATGTCCCCCAATTGGCTGTGTGTATATTGACTCCATTATAGCAGGATCATAGGTAATGGCATTCAAAGCACCACGCTGATTGCCATGAGCTGGAAGTGGGTTATTCCTGACATCATTATTTTCGAAGATAAGTTCACCATTCTCAACTCTTTCATTAAAGATTCTCTTCAAAGTAAAATAATCCCTAGTAGGATACCCCACAATCTTGTGAAATCTACAGAATTTAGGATTATTTTTTTCTTCCTGAGTTGGCAAATGTTCTACTCTTGGGAGTTTGAGATTTTCATCTCTCAACCACTGATCTAGCACAACGTACACCTTTCCCATTAAGCAAGCATATGTTTGTGCTTCTTTTGCCCTCTCACCCTTGGGCTTCTCAACCTCTAGTTTCTTCCCCTCTTTGAAATCTTCACTCTGAGCCAGATTCACTGATTGTTCTATTTTGTTAAACTTAGCACTTCCTTCTCTTTATCATGCAACTGAATTAAAGGTCCTTCGCACATTCTCATCCAAAATGGAGAATGAGGCTGAGGAGAGATTTTCCAAATGCACCGCATACTCGGTAAGCATTCCTTGGATGCAAATTTTCACTAGCTCTCTTTCATCACATATTTCTTAAATGTCCAGTAAACGCTCACTCCCTGAAACGCTCAATATAATCCATCAAGTCTTCCTTAGGCTTCTGGCGAATCCGTCCCATATCAGTCAAGGTCACTCGTTCTTGAGAAGAACTTCTCTAGGAACATCTTACATATAGTTGCCCATGAATCTACTGATCTAGGGGGAAGGTTAATGTACCAGGTACATGCTTTCTCTATGAGAGACTTAGAAAATTCTTTCAACTTCAAATCATCATCAAATCCATAAACCTTTAGCATTTCAATGAAATTCAACAAATGTTCCTTAGCATTTCTCTTCTTACTATTGAATAGCATGAATTTGGGACTCACGTAGTCCTGAGGATATGGCTTAGCAGCAATACATTGATTGCATGGGAGCTTGAGATCCAATACTCCTACAATAGACTTAGCCTATATTTCCCTCAGGTACATGTCTAGATCTTCCTTCGTAACAATGTGCCTTTAGGAGTTGAAGTAGTAACTTTAGCTGGTGTAGCTGGAGTAGCCGTTTAGAGTGGAGTTACATTGGGTTGAACAGTAGGTCCACCAATGACAATTTGTGGTGTAGCATGTGAGGATGAGGATCCTCCGGGTTGAGCATGTAATGCAGGCTAGGAGGCTGATGGTGCTCTAAGTTGAACTCATGTATTCATTACATGAGGTACGAGCTGTTGTTTAATCACAAGTTCTAATGGAGGGATTTGCTTTCCAACTTTAGTAGGATCTTATTCAGGAATAGAAGTGGGATTAGTAGGTTGAAGTGTTTGAGGATCCTGAGGTGCCTAAGAAGCACATTATTTCACAGCAACAACAGGGGTCAACGAAGTCGCACCTTGTTGTGCGATAGCAATAGCAGCTATACAAGGAAAATATTAAGCAAACATTGTCATGAATTGTTGGAATTGTCTTGTGGACTCTTGCATCGATTGATTGACTTGCTTAGTATTTTCTTGCACAGTGCATAAGATCACAACATTATCGGGTTAAGTGCTAGTAGATTGATTTGCATCCTCAAGTGCTGGCATGTCACGCTAAGCAATCTCAGGATTGGCATCAAGTTCTTGAGTCATATCTTTAGTAGGATCGGTAGGTCTCTTTCTTGGAGGTGCCATCATGCAAGTGTCAATTTCCCTTTCCCTCGTGGAGTCGCCAAGAATGCGTGGGTATGATTCCAGATGCAACGATCACGTATGTACCACATGACTATCACGCTACATGTGATCTAGGGAAATAACACTTGCAAGGATGATCAAGAGAAAATCACGTAGGGAGGAGGAGTAGACAATCTCAATAGACTGTAACATACGCATGATATGTGAGGGAGCTAAGAAGCATCAATCTCACTAAGTACCACGAATGTTGTATGCATTCTTGAGTGAGTCAAGTAATTGATTTACTAAAACAAAAATCTGATAGCACGATGGTGTTTTTCTAAGATTCCCGATCCTCCAAATGAGATGGAGACTAAGGGTATTTATAGAGATCTAGCCATCAATGTTGTCCATAGGATGAGACAAACGACCAACGGCTAAGATGAGTCCATCTCATAAATGGATATAGAAGTAGGCTCCCTTATGGACCCAAGCCTACTGAAGCCTTCATTTGTAATGTATGTGAGCCAATTTGAGAAAGGTTAGAACTAGGCAGGCCAATTCTAATGGGCCCTACTCCAAGCCTTCCATGCCAAAACTCCCTTGATCATCCCAATTGAACTAGACTTAACTCTTTAAGCCCTGTCACATTAGCCCAAAGAGTTTAACCTAAATGAAAATTAGGTTTAAAGCCTTTGTAATAAAATTCAATCATCTACACCATTTATATTTTATTATTTAATTATTTGAATGTTTTATTATTTGATTTCCATGGCTTATGAATATGTATTTGATCATGTGACTTATTCATAAATTAAATCGAAAGACCCGGGTTGAATATTTACATGAGATTGATATAGTTTAATCTAATCATAATACAGGTATATGCATATTAGATGAAATATATGATTCATGTACTTACAGCAATTAATATTGGTTATCTTTACATACCTATATGTGAGTTTAATTAGGTTTTTTAGGTTTGTGAAAGGAATTTAAATGCTAGCTGATAAACATGAATTGAATAACTAGGAAGAAAAGCCTATATTATAATTAGGATTACTAAAGATTTTAAAGGAAAAAAAAGGTTCTTTGAATTTATTGCAAATTTAAATATTTAATTTTAATATATGCTAGATGCATATAAAATATTCCAAATGATCGCCTGGTTAATATCTTTAATGTTTTCTTCACATATCTTTCGCTTTGCTATGTAGACTGCTAATATAATTAGTTTTCTTTAGTTTAATTTAATTATTTTTCTTTTGCATTATAATTCAATCATATAGCTAAAAATAAAGTTAAATTAGTACTTAAGCTTTGTTTGACATGCTGGAATGAATTATGATGAAATGATTGTGGAAGGGAGAAAAGTAGAGGGAATAATTATTAGAGGAATTTATGTGTTAGGTAATGAAGGAAAGGAAATGGATGGAGTCCTAATTATCACAAAATACAAAATACTATGAATGATAAATTACTTATACTCCCCTAAAAGATAATAAGTAATTTCAAAAAGAAGACTACAAGAGTAATTTTTAAAAAAATTCTCTTTCCCTCCTAATTCTCTATATTTTGAAGGGGATAAAAAATTTGTGAGACCCAAGGAAAATATCACATCTACTTTCCTTCTTCTCCTTTTTCCCTTTCAAAGCAAACAAGGGAATAGAACCCATTTCCCTTCATTTTCTCCCCTACTCAATCATTTCCATCCAATTCCTCCTTGCTAAACATAGCCTTAGTATCCAGTATTTAATAGAATGAGTTGGTTTTAACCATCTTTTTTATTATGAACATGTGATTTAGTATAATTATTGGTATAATTGAGCTTTTAAAATTTAATTGTATTACATGTATTACCTTAAAGTTCAAGAACTACCTTTCATATTGTACGTCCATCTTGTTGACGATCTAATATGGATTATGGGCCTCCAAGTCCAATCCAATCCATTAGCTATATGGGTTGACCCATTGGGCACAAGCTTAGTTCACAGCAATAGGGCCCAAAGCCTCTTCAAGGTGCTTCTTACTTTAACTCAAAGTATTGACTAATTAGTAATTACTATTACATCCAGATGGCACCTGACCTAGTGTAACTTGACATGATCTCTTTACTTAGGCTTGACATGAATGAGCATGGGCTAGTAGGCTCACCTTACGTTCAATGTAACCATTGCCAACCTCTCATGATCTCACGACAAACTCAATTTTAAGATATCCACCAACTATAAATATTTCTCATAGTTTAGAGGAAAAGTATTGCACATGGACTCTCTTTCTTATACTCGTTATCGACCTGCATATCCACATGCTTGTTAACTTAAGCATCGAGGTGGTCATGCCGACCTAATCCTAGCACACCACTAGTTATTGTTTTATTTTGCCAGCCTTATATGCACACGAGTCGAGTCTAGTGATTCTTTACCTTAGTAGTAGCAATAGTGGAGAGTTCGTTCATCATATATCATCCATTTTTATGAAGTAACATCACTAGTGCCATTACCTTCATTATGGATATTTTGTAAATTGTAGAACCTTTACTACCTTTTACTAATAGGATTAGAGCTTAAAAATCCATAAACGCGACCTTGATCCTTACTCTACTTGGTCTTTATTCTCTTTTCTAATTTCTATATTTGCTTTTGCATTTAATATGAATTATTTGAAGGATTTTAGTTTTTTTAGTTTTTCTTTCTATGTATGAAAATGACTTCTCAATAAGTTTAGTTTGGATACAAGTTTCACCTTTTTTTATGTTATCAATTTCATAAACATTGATGTAATGAGTTCCATGCATAAATTTAATGGAATTGAAATTAATATATCCAAATCTGTCATATTCCATTAAATATAAATATCAATAATATAAACAAAATCATTCACTTTATTATTGTCAATGTTAAATTTGGACATATTACCACAAGTATACCCTTTTTCCACATATAAATCTCCTATCATGAGTGTGAAAGTTAGTCCAGCTCTATTATAAATTTGAATCCCCATTTACCTAATAAACCAACAAAAAATAGTCACAAACACACACACATACATATATATAACATATAAAACATCGACTAAACTTAATTTCATTTATGAGTGTCAAATGGAGATACTATTCTAATTCCTTACACACTTGCCAACTATCATTTCCCATTGTCACTTTGTAATGCTTTATGTCTGATAAGTGTATTTTACTCTATTCTATTTGTAATGATCCGCCCCTAGATTAATTTCAAGCCATCGGGCTTAGCGACATCGTACACAATCGGTACTGTTCCCCTAACTCAATTGGTGAGAGGCGTTTCATTTAAGCCAAACAAAAGCCCCATATCTCAAGTTCGAACCATGATGGTTGCAGCTAAAGTGGTCATGAGCATGGGGAGAATAGTACCCGATAGTGTGCGATGCCGCTAAGCCCGACAACCTGAGGATAATCTAGAGACAGATCGTTACACTATTCATAGGAATCTATGCCTAAATTAATGTATTTTTGGATAAATTTCTATGAATATGGTGCTTTTAATGTTTAAATATTTTTTTTCAGCTCGTTGAATCAAAAGAAGAAGAATTGAAGTGATTGGAATAAGATTTAGAGAAAAAAAAAACAATAATACTTGAAGATAGAATTGTCGTACCCTACAAAAGCATTGGTCGATGCCAAAATATCAAGGCAAAACAAGACAAATTTGGTCTATCGTGCCTTAAATTTAGCCCTCAACATGACCTTCGACATATGTTTTGTCATGATCGAGCCTAAACTTGTAAATATATTCTATCGTGCCTCAACGTCGAGCCTTAAATCTAACTTGCGATAGTTGCTAAATGAAGACCAGACCATTGCTTAACATAAGTTATACCTTAAAGTCTCAAGCCCTTGAAGCCCTCAATTTAGCCCTTGATGGAAGAATAGACAAGAACAATAGCGTTTTATCAGCTCAAGTCGAACCCTATGTTTATGTAGCACTTGAGCACTCGACTTATCCCTAGATGAGCGATTGCTTGAACAAGCGATATGGACACACACATGGATTAAGAAAATGCATTCTTCTATAAAGAATCTACCACATCAATAATAAAATCTCCGTGATTTTCGTGCCTTAAGGTTATAAATAAATGTGTAGAGGCGTATATTGTAGAGAGTGTATAGTGTATAGAATTTTGTGTAGCATATTTCCTTAACATAGCATAAAGGGAGAGGATTCTGAGGTAAAGAATGAGTTTCTTCCTGCTTTAGTAAAATCTCATGTTTTCTAGGTAAAATCAATCAAACCCATTGTTTGTAATTTTTGCAAGACTCTTATCGTAATTGAAATATTCTTTTATTCAATTTTATTTCTTCAGAAATTGTGCTTAATGCTTAAAGCCATGGAGAAATAATCTCCTATAACTTAGGATTTTGAACCCAAATCCTTATTCATGTGAATTCAAATGTGCTTTCAATTAAATTGACTGGGTATTTACGATTAGTAGCTTGGATTTATTTTCATGAGTCTAACTGTGTGGTGCACCTATTAAACCCATATTTGATTTTGAATGAATAGGTTGGAAGGTCATTCTTTTGAATAGATCTATAGATACTAATAGAGTTAGTCATAATCACCTTGAGAGAAGGGTTATGAGACTTTCTGTCTCTTTTTTTTT
This sequence comes from Combretum micranthum, assembly GCA_024138025.1. Taxonomy (NCBI): domain Eukaryota; kingdom Viridiplantae; phylum Streptophyta; class Magnoliopsida; order Myrtales; family Combretaceae; genus Combretum; species Combretum micranthum. Next base: position 372,691 of record JAMXBD010000997.1, on the reverse strand, counting down.
TAAAATTCATTGAGTTGGTTTTAAAACAAAGAATTCTTAAGCTTTATGTGAGCCTATACTGTTGATAGCTTGAGAAGAGATTCTAGTGGTTTGGTTTAGGTCTAGACTTACTGACCTTGAGAGAGGCTTTAACTTACCTCAGTGAATTCGTTAGTACAAATATACCAGTAATAACTCTCTGTAAATTTTGATTTGAAATCACATGATAAGGAATTGGTGAAGCAAACCCTAGTCTATTGTCTTGCATCGTTACAAACCTATCCTTCTTTTTTTTTTTTCAGTATGTTGTTTTGATTTTCTTTGGTTAGATAATAAATAAAATGGGAGTAAGGCAGTTGCCACTGATCCTTTGGGACTTGACCTAACTCTTTCTATGCTACTTTAGTAGGTGCACTTACCTAATGATTGGTAGTTGATATCTGATGTTGGATAGAACCAATTAGTTTTATAAATTTTGAAAGCTTCCACTTCGAGTGGTTATTTCAAAAAAACATTTTATACAACTCAAACCAACCTAAAATCGAACACAAACAATGTCTTCATAACTTTTGTTAGTTGTAATATGCATGTGTCGTCATTTTTTAATCTAATTACCATTTATTAAACTTAATTATGATTTCCACATTTAACTTGATAATTATACTAATACGATAAGTTTTAAAATCACTAGGCACCATAACGATAAAATTACCTTATTCCATGATATTTATAGTATTTGACACAGATTATTTCATAGCTTTTTACAACAAAAAGGGGCTTTGACTATGTTTAATAAACATCAACATTAATTAAACATCACTAAAGACTTTCTGTAACATTTATTACAAGTAACCAATAAACATCGTGAAATATTTGTCATAGAGGAAATACATTATGTTAAAAAATGAAGCATAGCTATAACAAATTTAGGTGCCAAATGGACTTTACTATACATACGACATTTAAATGTGGTCTATTGTTAGTTATAGATCACATTTATGTGTAGCTAAATGCACTTAATTCTTATCTAATCAAATTTAAACATAGCAGTAATTGATGATTGGTGATGCTTAGAGGTGACTTACATAGAATTAGTAATCTTTTTACGTGGTTATTGGACTAAAATAGAGACATATTAATGTGTTAATTCATCTATATTCCTACCATTTATACATAACTATTCAAATAAATCAGTAATGTGTATATGTAGATGTTTAACTAAGTCAGTAATGTTTAAACATGGCTATTTATTCAAATCAGTGATGTTTAAACATGACCATAATTGTTAATTAATGATGTTTAGTCATAATGATTTGGTTGAATTAACAACATTTTAATGTATTGATTCACAATTTAATGATTACATTGAATGTGGTCGTTCGATCAAATTAAGTAGCAATGTATAAACATAATCATTTAACTATGTTTGATTTGTCAATTTGTACCTGTATATTGTATAATGTATGCACAATTAGTAATATATACCTACTATAATTGATAATGCACAATTCATAGCTATTGTTATGTCTGCACTTGAAATATATACGAATACTGTAATATTATATCAAGCAAAAATATTCTTAATTAGGTATCACTATATTTTCAAGTGTACAATGTGCTCGATAGAATAAAAATCCAACGACGCAAACAACACATGAATTCAGACAAACCATCTTTACAATAAAGAAAAAAGAAAACATTAAATATCTTTGTGATTGTCTTAGTATCCTTAAAAGAAACATAAACAAAATTCGTCAATTATATCAAAGTGAGCATGTTTAAGCTTCACCACATTTGACCTCAAACATGTTTATTGGTTAAAAAAAAAGAAAAAAAAAATATGATTCCTTAATTTTCTGCCTCACCGGCATCACTATTATCATTGTGTGATGGATTTGGTGAAGGATCTCATGCATTTGGAGAAGGATATACTTCATTTGGATTTGCTAGCACACAATATCTAGATACAATTATTGAAAGATTAAAATACAATGAATGAGATTATGAGAAAAGACTAATAACATCTAACTTGAACCACTGGGTCAATTTGAGACAAGTTGTTATACAAGTTAAGTTAGTTGAGCAAGTCGTAAATACCATTGAATAGAAAATTCAAGTTGTTCTATTAGAAACATCATTGAACTAATCAAGTAGATTCAACATAAATGAATTAATCAAAAAAAAAAATATATAAAACAAAAGCATCTCCCATTCCTTGTGTAAGGTTGCATTATTTCCCAGTTGAAATAGGAAAAATGCTTCTTTTAAGATTCTAAACACTAAATTAAATCATACACATGGAATAAAGCACTCTCTTAGCATACATATGCAAACCTGCTTGTAGAATATGTAGCTTAGACATACATATGTGCCAATAATACAACAGTACCTGGTGGAGTTCCCCTCCAATTAAATGCAAGCCATTACTGTAAACCAGTGATATCTTTGCCTCCATTCCCTTTGTAATCAACCATTTGTTTAAGATTGGAGTACTAGGACTTGATAAATCACCTCATTCTATTTTGTCCTTAATGAATTATATGTAATACATCTAAATGCTTAAAACAACATGTTTGGGCAAGAGTTATAATTTTTGCTTGAAATTACATTTAGCAAAGTTTATCAAATAGCAATTTCATTGTAATCGTCCACCTATCCAATTGGCACGTTTTAGCCATAGGTGCATGGCATCATTCTAACCTCACTAATTTATATTTAGTAACATTTTCTCTAACCTATTAAGTAAGACTTCTTCATGTCCTCATATGACGGAATTCAAAATAGAAAAAATCTATGCTCCAAACATTAGTTTTAACGAGACTAATCCCGTTAACTATGTAAGGGTTTGATTCATACTTAATCGCGATTGTGCCATAAAAATAGTAAATATATCAATTATTATATTTATTTTAATGATCAGATGATTGATTGGATGGTCTCATTAACAAGATTGTAGAAGTTTTCTTTCGAAACTAATCTTATTTTTCACATAAACATTAAATTTGAATTTGAAATCACATTTGATAAATATTCTAAAACTAATACTTAATTTTGGTATAATTTAACTAAGTACCTAGCTCAAATTGATCCCAAGATTACTTAAACACTTAGTCCAAGGTCAATTGAAAATCTATTCAATATCACATTTGACTTAGTTGACAAATTTTATGTAATTGATTGTTTTACATAGAAGAAACCCACCAGTTAATTATTTTGAATTTATTTATTTATTTATTTATAGATATACACATGTGAATTCCTGTTTTCTAATGCTATCCAAACTCAATTCACAATAAGATTCCATACAATTCCATGCAAGAAAGAAAATGCCGTAGTTCACATTTTATTTTGTATCAACACATGATCATTCAATGATATATCTTCTAAAAATTCATAACACTACAATTTTTTTTTCTATTGATAGACATATTTAGATAAAAGACTCTTTCAACCTAGACTAATCCAAATAAGTCATAAGTTAGCCCTTTAGCATCATTGTCGATAACTCCTATAGGTTTGTTCAATCTTCTCTAACTCTTTTAGTTAAACTATCTTCACTCAATAAAAAAGAAAAAAAGTAGGCACTTAGTCAATTTTTCTTTCACTCAGCTTAACGCCTCCCAATTATGCTATAATAATCCCACTTTCCCAATTTCATAGGACGTAGCTTAGTGGTCATGCTACCTCTTAGCATATGACATTTATGATCTCCACTACCTTTATGTCTAAGGTGAATGCCTCCAAGATGATCTATAAATACCCTAATGGTTTCCCATTGATGACAACTTTGGTAATTGTTGTCTATCACTCTGCTATTTTTCCTTATTAAATTGAATATCATGTTAACTTAACTATCAGAGTAATTGCATCAAACAACCCCCAAATGCCCACTAACCCATTGCTATTTAGTAGGTCCACCAAATTAAAGGTCCATATCTAATATGCTCTATTGGTGTCATGCTTCAAGGGGTATCGTAAATGTAGCAGTCCACTGTACAACAATATATATTTTGCAAAAAAAAAAAATTTCAGATAAAAGCCTAGTCTACAAAAGTCCCAAAGCTTGAAAATAGCACCAAATCACTCCTCAGCAACGATGCCAAAAAACTTTGATAACACTTTTTTAATATATGCTTTTTAAAACTCTTTTTAGTTATATTCAATTTCCTTTAAATGCGCAGATCTTTAACTGATAGTGTATCGAGTGCGTGTGCAGTAATAAAATTTCTGTGATTACCGAATTGAATCCATAAGGAGTGAGGACTGGCTCTCAACTTTATTAGTCCAATTTATAGCTAGGCAAACCAAAAGTTATTTCTCTTTTTAGATTTTCTTTCATAGGACTACTACAGAAAAATCCTGGATTTCCAACACCTTTGAATTGATTAAGTTATGAGCCAACATATTTGAATAATCAATCAATGTATGCTACTGATTAAAAACACAATTACCAATCCAAATTATCAATGGGTTCAGTATTTTAATCGAATAAGCACCAGATAATAATCTCCTCTTCAAAGTAAACTATTACCCTAGATTTACCAATCAATTTTCCCTATTCTTAGGAAAATGATAAATTGACAAATCTATGTAATTTATCAAACCTATGTAATTTATCAAACCCTAATAGTCTATATCCCTATGTGATTTCAAATCTCAATTAAATATTCACAAAATCAATTAGAAGAGAATTTTCTAATTGCAATCCTAATCCATCATGAATTACAGATGTAATCCAAAATACATGATTTGTGAAATATCATCAACAATCCGAATATGAACAAAGATTTAATCAACAATAGAAATCATCAATCATATGAATCAAATCAACAACTCAAAACCAATTTAAGATCAAAGGAATCAAGCATCAAACAACATCCAATAAGAGGATATGAGAAAAAGAACAAAATAACCTTGTCAATGGAATCCTGTTCTTGAAATCCAAACAGAAATGTTGTTTTCCACTTGAATCCGGTATGGAATCCGATATCAAATTAAAAAGTTAACTACTTTAATGTTTTAAACCCTAATCTATCAAGGAGCTATTGAGAAATAACAAAGAAAATCGTGCCTAGGGTTTCTCTTAACCAAATGATACAATAAGAGAAGTTTATATATGAAAAGTTGTAGGGAAGATACGCTAGCACTCTACACCCGGTGGTGTAATTCTAGATCTAGCCGGCCTTCTTTTTAAAAATTGATTTCCAAGAGCATTTTTGAATGTACACCGACTTCAATGCTGGCAGCCTTGAATCTCTAGTAGTAGGTGTACATTGTAAAAATTATTTCCAAAGCAAGATAGATGGCAGCCTTTAAGCGATGTTGATGTGCAGAAACTTCATGTCAATTTTTGACTTTACTAAATTTGGAATTTGCCAAAACTTATAAAATGAAAGTTGTATATCTTTCTCTCCTCTTTCAAAAGGATCTTGAATCATATCAAACAGACCTCTGATGAGAGAAATATGTCACATTTACTAAAACAGTATCAATTTGCAAATCTTACTGATGTTTTGTGCTTATGGTGACTTCAAGACGATTTTAAACCTACATTCTTTCATAATTAACAAAAACTCAAAACATGAAGATTATAGATATGTCTCTTATATTTCCATAGGATTTTGAATAACTTCAACCGAGATCATATGAGAGAGACATCTATAATCTACCAAACTCTATCGTTTTCTAAAACGTGAACCCCATCACTGTAATAATAGCAACTTCATGACACATTTTGGCCCTGATGCATTACAAATTTATTCAAGCCTAAAACATGAAAATTGAATATCTCTCTCTTATCTTTTAGTAGCATTTTAAATCATCTCAATAGGAGCTCGAATGAGAGAGATATGTTAAATTTACAAAATATTGCCAAAACTATCCTGTTAATATTCTTTATGCTTGTATGGCTAGCCTTACTTGATTTCTTTCCCAAATTTGCATGAAAATTCTTCCCATTGCTTGTATTTGTTGTCTAAATCCTTAATGACCTGAAATAACAATTTAAGCATACTTAAGTACCATTTCCATTCGATTTCTATAAAATCTATAATAGATAAACATGATTTGATCATTGCAAAGTTGAGTAAAACATGACTTTATCAATTCTCCTAGACTTAAACTTTTGCTTGTCCTTAAGAAAAATAATTAAGAACAAGAAGTAGAAATTTGTCATAGAATGTACAACATTTTGCCATTCAAAACTCAAGCATCTTTTCTTTTGATAGCCATGACTTGCAATTCTAGTGCCTACTACTCAAACTAAATTGGATACATGTAATTAGAGTACTACAATCAAAATTCAGCAGCTAATCTAGACAAAATAAACTTTAATCCCATTATTTAACAAAAGAACATTCCATCCATATTTAGCAGCTATATACTCGCAACAACATAGAGTGAAAGCATATGGTATCTACTCCTTCACTAGAATTTCTCCCTTTTTGTTATAAGTCTTAATTCATTTGGAGCTTTTGCATTCTTTTTTCTTTTTCTTTCATATAAGCACTTAATCTGTTTTTTTTTTTTCAAAGTTCAAGGATTGAACTTTTGCCTTTCCTCCCTTCTCATTATAGTGAGTTCATTGAGTTGACACATCCTAGGCTCATCACCTAAGTGAATCAAGTTTTAAAGGACCCCTAAGAACTCTTTCTCACTTTAACATTCAAGTTCAGATACTCATGACTCAATTACTTGAGTCATTGGAGTAGAGACTATGCTTGTTACTTTCTTTTCTTTTTTAATGCAATACAAATTAAGACTTTTTAATATAAATGATCACTAAGAAAAGAATTTCTTCTACCTCTTTCACTAAGTGTTTAAAAGAAATATTCTCAAAAGAACACAAAGATTATATACAAGCTAACTTTTTCTTAGAAGTAGACCTATTTATTTTTCACTTAAAGACTCTACCTACTCTCAAATTTCCAATTCTAAAGCTAAACACAAGGTAAGTTTGTTCCTTAAAGATTCACTACTTAATTTTAACCAAGTATTCTAATCACAACAGCAGGTGAGAAGGGCACTTAACAAGTTCATTTAAAATTTTTAAATCGATGCTATCAACAGTTTTTTGTACAATCTCCAGATTTCATAAAAAACCTTTGGAAAAATTTGGCCTAAAATTGCCATATAATACTTAAAGATAAAACAGTTCAAATTGTGGGTAAACAATACAATTCAAATGTCATCTATATTCAATTAAAACAACAATTCAGACATCAGCAGTCATACTTAACTCCATATCAACTCAATTATCCTTTCTCCAATTCTCATTATCCCTTACCCCACACTTAAATTAAGCAGTGTCCTTACTAGTTCTAATCAACTCAAAAAATGGGAAAGAAATAAAAACAAAGGAGAAAAGGAATAATGGTACTTCCCCAATTTTTTAAATGGTTACATTTGTGAGTTCTAATCGATACAGCAATAGAGAAGTTTCCATGTAAGTCCATCTTGTAAGTTCATCCTCTTGTTGTCTATAATTTAGCTCTTTAACTCTTGTTTTTCTCTTATCTACACAATTAGGGCACACTATCAAAGCAAAGAAAAAAAAGGAAAAAGAAAAAGAAAAAGATATAAGTAGATATATATTAGTGGGTTGCCTCCCACTCAGTGCTTGTTTTATAGTCTCAGGCTAACTTTTTGACTTTCTTCTTCAAGGAGGATCAAATTCACTAGTCTTCTTATCCTTCTTTTTCTTACAATTTTCTACTCTTGCACTCTCTGATGTTGTGTCTACCTTGGTGGATTTAGGGTTCTTTTTCCATCTTTTCATGATATTCACATTCAACTCCTTATTTCTAACCCTCAGCACCATCTTGCTATTCTTCACATCTATGACAACTTCAGTAGTAGCCATGACTGGGCAACCAAGAATGAAGGGAATTTCAAAATCTTCTTTCATATCTAGAACAATAAAGTCCACTGGAAAAATGAACTTATCAACTTTTGGTAACACATCCTCAATTACCCCTTTTAGTCTTCTAATTGAGAGATCAACCAACTGAATTGTCATCTCAGACTTCTGAGTTGCATCTCCTAATCCTAATTCCTTTGCCACAGAGAAAGGTATTAAATTTATGCTTGCACCAAGATCACAAAAAGCATTTTTAAATTGAGTATTTCCAATAGTGCAATCCACTGTGAATTTCCCTAGATCATTTAACTTTAGGGGCAATGCATCCTTCAAAGCTTGAGTACAAGCTAGAGACAACATGGCTGTCTCTTTCCCATTCATTTTCCTCTTTTTATTCATGACTTCTTTCAAGAACCTTCTATACTGAGGTGATTCTTCTAAAATTTTAGCCAGAGGAATATTAACTTTAAGCTTCATAAACACCTCCAAGAATCTCTGAAAATCTTCCTCATCTTTTCTCTTTCTTGATCTTCCTAAAAAAGGAGATGATGGCACATCTGATTTGACAATAGGCTCAGTGTGCTCCTATTGTACCATATCTTCCATTTTCTTTGATGTAGAAGCTTGAGTCTTTTCATTATCAACATGCTTGCTTGTCTTTACATTAACCTCATCTACATGGTTTATTAGGGTAGAGGGCTTCTCAAGACCTACAATTTGTTGTTCTAATTTCTCCAACCCCTCTAAGGTTAGATGTCACGCCCCAAAGGGTACCCTATATGCGACAGTCCGCTACAATCGATATTTAAACTCAAGTATGACAACCTTAGTCATTCCGTGAGTTTAGATACCGGGTTTAAGGCTTACGTTCACCATGTAGGGGACCTTACTTTGAATCGAAATAGCTTAAGAAGACATACATAGCAATAAGAATTTAAATCATAACAGTTATAACCAGATTAATCTATTACAAGATCTAAGGGGCATACCCCCATCAAAATATTAAGAGTCCTTAGGTCCACAAAATTCTCTTACAATAACATATATATATATATGTATATAAGATTAAGGAGATTCAACTAGAAGTCTATGCCTAACATCTAGGTCCCGACTTCTTCCAAAAGCTCCTTAAATTCCAAAAGCTATACCTGAGAAAAGTGGCCTCTCGAGGATAGCCATAAATAATCGTACTACAATAGGAAACTATAGGGGTATAAGCTTATGAGCTTAGTGAGTTTCACTTCCAAATTAAATACTTCATCAAACAATAGGGTAAGCAAGTTATATTAGACAATCATATGAAATACAAACACATGAGCATACAATACATAAGACTTTCAGGAGTCCTACGGTGAATGATTTGCGCCCTCCATTGAGGTTAGGTGTTTCAGGCCATACGACCATATTTCAACTTTCTTATTTATATAGTGGTTGATTAGGTGCCCACCCAATCACTAATTTTTGTAGTTGATTCAAGTGCCTACACACTTCCATTTTAATTCAGGCCTTTCAAGCGAACATTCAAGTTTTTCGGCCCACTCGTTGCCCAGCTATTATGCATTCTTCCTCAAAGATATAATAACAAATGTAATGTGACTCAACATATGATATGCATGGTCAAATAATTATAAGATCATGGCATATTATTAAGCAAATTATAGGCAATCATAGATATTGCAGACACTTTAATTCTATACTAACTCATACAAATATTTATAAACAATTCCCATTTCGATATCTTATCATCAATTCAATCAAACAGAATTCACATGGACATTTTTCAATTTTATCTTTTCCTAGCTCTAATGTCACTATTATTACCAAGCACAATCAAGAGCATGTAATTTAAATATAGTGAACTCACTTTGCTATGGCAAGAAAATCCACTTAATCGTAATAGTCATTGGGAAGGTCTAGTCCGTCTTCCAAGTCTCCTAATCAAAAGCGATAACATCAATGAGTATTTCATGAAGTTGAATGAACTTATAAATTCTATTTTAATAAGTTCGTCAAAGTCCTATGAGGGGAAATTTCAACTTAAAAAGATCATAACTTGGTCATTTTAACTTGGAATTTCGCATATTATATACCGATTTCTACCCATGCGACAAGAGATATCTATTTCCAAAATTATTTCCATTAAACAAGGTCATTTGGTCCATGAATAGTAGGGTACAGAATGCTATACGAGATTCCCATCCCACAATTCAATTTCTAATTTCAATCCAAGCATCATTCCAAAGCTTTGATAAATACTTAGCTATCATTATATCTTGAATGGCCCTTTTATTTACATAAATAACTCAATATCATATATGATTCATGGGTGTTGGTCAATCCATTTCCTCATGTACTTAGACAATGCTCCATTGGATGTTTAAGACACTATTTTCCTAACTTTGTTTCTACCAAGTACGTTATATGTACATGTATTACCTATAAGTTATTATCATGAATGTCATGAGATGAGCTATCTATATATATATCCTCAATGATATATGATATCAAGAATTCTTTAAGAAAACTTTTGCTTTGCAAAACTTTTGAAATTTACTAGACTTAAGGAAAACTAGTTTTATTTCTTACAAAATCACACTTGCTTTTATCAAAACTCAACCTTAATGACCTATATGCCTAACATTTTCATTATTTTAATAAAATTCTTTCTTTTAGAGTTGGAAAATAGATGTTTAAATAGGGGGTTTACCTAGTTATGAATTTATAAGATTTTATGGAATGAAAACATTGTTTCATCTATATTTTGAAACATTTCCTTGTTTTAGGATTATACTTTGATAAATTTCATTTATACTTGTCAAAATTAGGTCTTTATTACATGTATTACCTAGTACTCCTATTTTTCCATTAAAATCTTCATTTTGGCATTTGGAAATAAGTGTTTAAATTGAGGTCATTTCTAAATCCGAATTTTGAAATTTATATTTGGGATTTTTTTTTTTTTTGTAAAACTCATTTAATATTTCTAAAACTAACTCCTAATCAAACCTAATCCTTAAAGCTTCCATTTCTATAATAAAAATCTTGTTTTGGGGTTGAAAAATAGGTATTCACATATCAAGCTTTCCTTATTACAAATTTTAAGTTTGTTGTTGCGATTGAACATGATGCTAACATAACTTTTGCAAAATTTTCTTGTTTTGAAAATATCCATAGTAGATCTAAGCTTTACTCATCTAAACCACTCATTTATAATACCTATTCCCTAAGCCTTTTCATTTTTAATGTAAAATACTCATTTTGAAGTTGAAAAATAGCTTTTCTAAAAGGGTTCCTTTCAGATCCGGATTTCTAAAAATTATTTTTGTTGAAACTAAAATAGATCTTAAGATTTCTAACATTTTCCCACAATTATCATGCTACTAAAGTCCTTTATGTACATAAACAAAAACCTAAGGTATTTATGTACTCAAAACAACTAGATCTAGTCATTATACTAGTCATAAATGCAAATGCACTATGATCATTATGTAGATAAGGTTAAATGATGAATACATACGCAAAACATTAATAATAACAACATAACTCAAAAATAAAGCATAATAATAGCAAAAAAAAAACTTAAATAACAAGATCTATAACATTATAATCGCAAGGATCTCATGTTCAAGTGTTTCCACATCCTCACATAAAGCTCATGGGATTTTGATGGAATCACACATGTATGATCTTGCCATTACATGTTTTTAAAGTGGTAGGTGTGTAGATCTATTACCTATTTAGTTTTTGAACAAGAAATTTGAAGAAAAATATAGTGTGTGTATGTGTGTATGGGGGAGGTCACGACAACTAGAGGAGAGGAGAGAAAAAAATTGCAAGAGTTTGTTTAGATGAAAAGTGAGAAAGTAAAATGAAGTTGGTATAAAAGGGTATTTATAGAAAAGTGGATCAAGGTTTGTGTGTTAAATAAGTTGAAGAAAATAAAAAAAAAAATTGAGGGAGAAAAAGAGGGAGTGTACCGGTTCTATAAGGAATAGAGAGAGAGATGTGTGATAATTTTGTATAATAAAATTCAAATTTAAAAGTAATTTAGGTAATAAAATGTATTGGAAAAGTAAATATAAGGAAAATGATGTAATATTGTAAGAATAGGTTGTAAGGATGTAATAATAGGGTATGGGTGGTTGTACTTGTGAATAGTGTGATTAGAAATAAAAAAGTAGATTAGACAATTAAAGTACCGATAGTAATGAAAATACGATAAAAAGGCTATAACTATAACTTTTATAAATTGAAAAATTATATAACTGATATATTTAGAAATCTTACGAAATTATGAACCTAACGATACTAATAACATATTTTTTTGTATCTTGAGCCCAGGACACACTTTTCAAAGCCTGTATCCAATCGGGTTCAAAATAGGTCCAAAATTCACAAATATGATATTTTTAAGCATCCTAATATAATTATGAACCAATCTACACTCTCCACTCATATTCCGACTTCTTGGTTTAAGAAAATTGGGTTACCGAATCTAAAGTACTAGGGTTTCCTCGGAATATATTGACTTAGGGTTTTCGGTTGACTTTCCGGTTTAGGGTTTAAGCTTGAAATTACCCTAAAAATTAGGGGTCTACATCAGATTAGCAAGTTTCTCAATTGCTAATTCCCATGCTGACTTGTCTTCTTTCTTTTCAACCTCATTTACTATTGAAGCATTTCTGTCCATTTTCCCAGCACTTGACACAATTGTTTTTACTTTCTCCTTTTCTTTCCTTTCATTGCCATATGGGGTTTCTTCATTCTTTCCATCACAAGGAAGCTCCTAATCTTCACTTTAGTTAGCTAACTTAAAAATACCAACAAATTCAGTCAAGATTGCTACCTGAGTCTATCATTCCTCAATAACTTCCTATTGTTTCTCAAACTTTTCTTCTCATTTCTTCTCTAAACCCTTCACCATCTCTTCAAAATTCTTCTCTTTACCTGAATATGGGGCTGTGGGGATAGAAGAAGAATTAACAACTGTCTCTTGCTTTAAAGTCTCACAAGTATAGTGGTATTCTTCTTGAGTTGACAAATTTTGATGATGTTCTGAACTACCGCCTTGATATTGAGAACTTTCATGTAACCCACCATACCATGAACATACTACTAGAGGAGAACCAGATGAGTCATCATATTGGCTTTCCAATAGTCCATCAATCTTTATAAACGCCAATTGTGGAGACATGAGTGAGAAATTCCCTCCAATAGCTGATTCTATCATCTTATCATTATCACCTATGCTAATAAGCAAAAAATTCAAATGAGTCCAAGTGGGGGGATTATGATAAGAGCATTAGCTCATCAAATGGCGGAATTTTCCCCAGACATTTGACAAAGGCTCTTCTTCATACTGCTTGAATGAATATAATTCTGATATGATCTCTAAAGTACAACAATATGGGAAAACTGGTGCTTCTTGATTATCTATCTCTTGTTCTTCAAGCACTTGACCAAGCAGATTGTACAAAAAGAATCAAAGAATAGTATATACAAGATAAAAAAGAAAGAAAAATTATATGAATATTTTGCAAAAAAAAAAAAAAAAATTCCAGATAAAAGCCTAGTCTACAAAAGTCCCAAAAATTGAAAGTAGCACCAAATCACTCCCCGACAACAGCGCCAAAAAACTTTGATCACACTTTTTCAATATATGCTTTTTAAAACTCTTTTTAGTTATATTCAATTTCCTTTAAATGAACAGATCTTTAACCAATAGTGTATCAGGTACGTGTGTTGTAATAAAATATCGATGAATACCGAGTTGAATACACAGGGTGTGAGAACTAGCTCTCAACTATATTAGTCTAATTCATAGCTAGGCAAATCAAAAGTTGTTTCTCTTTTCAGATTTTCTTTCATAGGACTAACCTAAAGAAAAATCTTGGATTTCCAACATCTTTGAATTAATTAAGTTATGAGCCAACATATTTGAATAATCAATTAATGTATGCTATTGATTAGAAACACAATTGTTAATCTAAATTGTCAATGGGTTTAGTATTTTAATCGAATAAACACTAGATAATAATCCCTTCTTCCAAATTGAACTACTACCCTAGGTTTACCAATCAATGTTCCATTCCTAGGAAATGATAAATTGACAAATCTATGTAATTTACCAAACCTAATAGTTCATATCCCTATGTGATTTCAAATCCCAATTAGATATTCACAAAATCAATTAGAAGAGAATTCCCCAATTGCAATGCTAATTCATCATGAATTCCAGATGTAATCCAAAATCTATGATTTGTGAATATCATCAACAATCCAAATATGAACAAAGATTTAATCAACAGCATAAATCACCAATCATATGCATCAGATCAACAATTCAAAACCGATTTAAGATCAAATGAATCAAGCATCAAACAACATCTAGTAAGAGGATATAAGAAAACGAACAAAATAACCTTGTCAATGGAATCATGTTCTTGAAATCCAAATACAAATGTTGTTTTCCACTTGAATCCGATGTGGAATCTGATATCAAATTAAAAAGTTAACTACTTTAGTATTCTAAACCCTAATCTATCAAGGAACTATGGAGAAATATCAAAGTAAATTGTGCCTAAGGTTTCTCTTAACTAAATGATACAATAAGAGAAGTTTATATATGAAATGTTGCAGAGATTGCTAGCACTCTACACCGGCGATGTACTTTTGGGATCTAGCCGCTTTCTTTTAAAAATTGATTTTCAAGAGCATTTTTGAATGTATACTGGCTTCAACACTAGCGGCCTTGAATCTCTAGTAGGTGTTGTAAATTGTAAAAGTTATTTCTGAAGCAAGATAGATGGAAACCTTTAAGCATTGTTGATGTATAGAAATTTCATGGCAATTTCTGACTTTACTCTAATTAGAATTTGCCAAAACTTATAAAATGAAAGTTGTATATCTTTCTATCCTCTTTCAATAGGATCTTGAATCATATTAAACGAACATCTCGTGAGAGAAATAAGTCAAATTTACTAAAACAGTGTCAATTTGCAAATCTTACTGATGTTCTGCACTTGTGGTGACTTCAAGATCATTTTAAACCTTCATTCTTTCATAATTAGCAAAATCTCAAAACATTAAGATTTTATATCTATCTCTTATATTTCCATAGGATGTTGAATCACTTCAACGGAGATCCGATAAGAGAGATATTTGCAATTTACCAAATTCTATCATTTTCTAAAAGTGAACGCCATCACTATAATAATAGCAAATTCATGATAAGTTTTGGCCCTGATCCATTCCAAATTCATTCACACCCAAAACATGAAAATTTAAGATCTTTCTCTTAGCTTTTAGTAGCATTTTAAATCATCTTAATAGGAGCTTGGATGAGAGAAATATGTTAAATTTAAAATATCGCCAAAACTATTCTATTATGCTTGCATGGCCAGCCTTGCTTGATTTCTTTCCCAAATTTGCATGATACTTCTCCCAATTGCTTGTATTTGTTGTCTGAGTCCTTAATGACCTAAAATAAAAATTTAAGCATACTGAATTACCATTTCCATTTGATTTCTATAAAATCTATAATAGATAAACATGATTTGATCATTTCAAAGTTGAGTAAAATATGACTTTATCAAACTTCATACACCTGAGTGGAATTATTTTTTAGGAAGCTTTGGGAGAAATCTTTTTGAAGATCTTAGAATAGATTCCCTTTAAAATCTTTTGGTTATAGTATTGTTTTTTATATGAAAGACTAAGTTGAAATTTTGTTCTTTGGAGATTTATTGGGGGAGTGCCCCTAAGATGATGTAAGGATCATATTCCTATAATGATTAAAGTTAGATATTTATATAGACTTCTTGTATGCTATATTTACTATCTCAAACTACACATCCCACCGGAGCCTTTTATTGTTGCGATAGACTCCTTACATATGGTGTTGAAGCTTTTGCATGACTTCGGGAAGTCATTCTTTAGTTTTAATACCATATGTAGTGGACTGCCACGTCTGGGGTACCCTTTAGGACGTGACACTTTAAACATTACATCATAACTTTACAACTTTACCAGCATTAGTCTTTAAAAGACATCTTTACATACACGACTTTGCTTTGTTTCCAATCCATAATTGAACTTCATTACATATACAAAATACTATCTTCAACTCATATCCAAACTTCTTGATTTCTTTTACTAGCTTCCACTCCTAAGACTTGATTCTTCCCTTTAAATTCCTATAAGCAATAAATCTTAAGGAGCGTAAGCACAACAAAGCTCAGTGAATAACCAAATGTCACGCTCCAAGGATCCCTAAACGTAACAGTCCGCCATACTCAATATTAAAGCTTAAGTATGATAACGTTAGTCATTCCCAAAAGCTTCGATATTAAGTGTAAGGCATACTTTCAAAAATTTGAAGGACCATACTTTAGAATATGAAACTTAAGAAGATACAATAACAAATTAAGAAAGGGAATTCATAATATTCATTCATTCATAATAATTGTCTTACAAGTATTAGAGGCTTTCCCCTGCCAAAAATAACTTTAATCTATTACAAGAAATTTTCTATGAAGTCTATATCTAAACTAACGCTAAACTTCATCTAATAATTCCTTAACCAAAAAGTTCTCATCTTCTCAACCACAAATAGCTAAACTGCAAAAGATATCTATAGGGGCATAAGCTAATAGGCTTAGTGAGAATTATTTACAAAGATAAATACTTAAGTAGCAAAATTCAAACAAGTTATTTAAGCATTCAAGTGAAATGCAACATACACGTAAGCAAGCAAGGCATATAGTTTTCTAGGAACTATATGTTGAATGGATTTACGCCCTCCATTTGGGGTTTGGTGATAAGTAATCTCAAAACGAGTAGTTTCAGTTATGCTTTCGATCATTACCACCACATTAAGTGTACTCAGTTGAGCTGTGCTTTCGATTACCGCCAGGCATTGGTTTAAGCAAAGTAATTGCTTTTGATCATAGCCGCTAAGTGTTGCTTTTGACCGTGTTACTATCCTTTTCACCCAAGAATAATAACCCTATGCAATGTGACTCACTTCGTGGCATACATGGATCAATTTATTTAAGACATCATAGCATCATTATTATCAATTTTGTGGTGATCATAGAATCTCAGACATATCAAGTTCTATACTAAAACAAACGATTACTTACAATCAATTCCTGCCTCTATATTCTTACAATTCTTTCAACAATTTTACATATGTATCAATTTGTCTTTCCTTAATTCTAGTGCAACAAAACTACAAGCACAATCAAGTAATGAATTAAGGAAATAAACTCACGTTGTCATGACGATACTTTCTTCTTAGAGATGAGTCGATCGGTCAATTCATTAATCAAAGTAATCTTCCGGGTATGAATACTCTTCTTCGGGATCACCTAATAAAAAAGAATACCCATAATGAGTAGTTCTTGATGATTCTATTGTAATTTGTCAAATTTATGTCATAAGATCGTCAAAATTCGTGTGGAAGATAATTCCAACTTAAAATGGCCATAACTTGGTCATTTTAACTCAGAATTGTGCATATAAGATATCGATTCTACCTACTTGAAAAGATCTATCCGTTTTCAAAACTATTTTCATCAAACTAGGTCATTTGGTTTTGAAATAGTGGCGATCAGATTCACCATGCGATTTCCTATCCCCAACAACATTTGTTTCAAACTTCAAGTCATCCAAAAATCATTTGATAAATACTTAGTTATTTATATAGTTAAAAAAATTCCTCTTTATAGTTACATAGCTCATGTTTCACACATAGTTCAAGTATTTGTTGTCCAACCAAACTTTTTAACAAAAACAATGTTAATTGAAGGTTTGTAAAATTATAGTTTATAAAAAATTCTTTTTGTAAACTTTCTAAAAGTGAATCTTTTGTTTCCTTTGTTTTCAAAAGTATTTTATGTTTATCTTACTATTTTCATTGGTGACTTTTCCATAAAAGTGAAATTTCTCTATTTTTCCTTTTGGAACTAGGGTCACTTTTCCTATTAGTTTCTATACAATTTTTCTTTGACTATTATTTGGATAATCTTGGTTTGAAAACTTTCATTTCCTTTTTATGGGGTTTCCTTTATATTATGTTTTTATGGAAAACATTTTAGTATCAAAAGTCATCTTCTTTTGGAAAATAATTTAATATAGAGATGATTTAAAAAAAAAACTTTTTAAAACAAAGGTAGCTTCAAAATTATAGAGAGTTCTTCCTAAAGTTCTGAAAAGAATGGATTTACTTTTATTAAATCATGAACTCTAAATTTCATATAAAACCATTCTTTAGTGATAAAATATCCTTTTTGCAAAAAGCATATTTGAAGCTTTAAAGTTTAGAAAACAACCTTTATGTGCATGAATATGAGAATAATAGCAAGCAAAAGTATAATGTAAGATAATGAATAACAAAATAAAGTCAAGTATTGAGAGTCTTAGCCTCTTCAAGGCTTTTAGGACTAAGAAATAAACTAGTCCCAAAAATAAAAAAAAATTATTTTGACTTGATGAGGACAAGTTTAAGACTAGAGACTAGTCTTAAAACAATATGAAATAAATTAATTGCTTTGCACGAAAGACAAGTAAACTTATATTCTCTAAAGAATATATATGTATATATAGATACATAATTATATTTAGTTAGATATATATAAGAAGTTACAATAATATGAACAAGAGATGAATTAACATAAAAACATAAATATGGAAGTTCATGAACAAGAACAATACATGAACATAGTGTAGCTTCTATAACAATTATTTTAAAAAACTCACACCATGGTCATGTAAAGTTACATGACATGGTAAGAGGGATTGGAGAAGATTTCTTACCTAAAGTAAGAATGGTACTAGTGTTGGTATGAGTAGAAGAGAGTTTTAAGAAGAAATTTTGAGAGAATTTTGGGATAGTATTTGATAGGAAATTTAGAGAGAATGTTGAAGAGTAATCTTGTAGAAGTAAAGGTGTGAAGAAAATGAAAGAGGAGGGAGATATTTATAGGGAATGAGGAGTGAAATTAAGTGATTTAAATAAAAGAAAAATTGAAAAAGAAATATGGAGAGGGAGGAGAGAGAGGGCACCGGCCACATTGAGAGATAGAGGAGAGAGTTTTACTTTTTTATATTTTTGTTAAATGAATGTAATAACAAGTAAGGTAAATTTGATATAAAGTTATGAGAAAGGTAAAAAGTAAAAGTAATAGGTGCATAGAGCGTAAGAGTAGGTGTTAGAAAAAGTAGAGATAGTTGAATAGTTTAGAATAGTAATGAATACTGTAATGTAAGGTAGATGTGACTAATAAAGTATCGAAAGTAAGAAAATATGTGTATAAATGCGATATCTGATATTTTTAGTTACCGAAAAATTATAAAACTGATATTTTTGGAAACTGTATATTTTAACGAGTCTATCTGTATATTTGGAATATTTTTACTATTTCGAACCTTAGGACACGTTTTATATAATATAAATATATATATATATATAAAGGAAAAATTTATTTGTTTTGGAAAAAGGAATGGGAAAACAAAATAAGAATATACTTATTTATAATAACCTAAGAAAATATGAAGTTTCTTCAAAAAGAAATTTGTCAAGTTTAAGTTTTAACACTTCAAGATGAATTGTTTTATGAAAATAATTGTTGAGACACTACCATTATAATTTTTACATACAAAATGAGTCTATATATACTCAAAGGATTTTTCAATCATATATTAGACATTTCATGTCAACACCACTAAGTATTAGATATCGCAATTATACACGTATTTTCTTACTATCAGTACTTTAATTGTCATGTCTACTTTACATTACACTATTTATTACTATTCTACACTATTTATCTATCTCTACTTTTTCTTACAACCTACTCTTACAACCATACATCTATTTTCTTACAATTTTCATTTCTAATACAACTTCACATCTTTCATATCTTACTTTTCCTTAACAAAAATGCAAATATAAATAATAATAATTTCTTCCTCTCTCTTTCTCTCATGATTTGCACCGGCTCCCTCTTCTTTCCCTTCAAATTGTTTTATTTTCTATTCATTTAATTAACACAAATTTCCCTCCACATTTTCCTATAAATACCCCATTTTCCTTCCATTTCCTTCACACCTTTCATACACTAAAATTACTCTCTCAAAATCTCTCCATAAACTCTCTCAAAGTTCTCTCAAATTTAGTTTTCATAGGTAATACTACTTTAAATTTCCTTTATGTCCATTTGCTTAGTATGAGCATAATGTGTGTTTTCTAAAATCATGAAGATTAAGAAAGCAACAATATGTTTATACTTTGTTTTTGTTCATGAATCTATTTTTCTTTATATTGCTTTCATATATTTTTAACTAAATATATCTATGTAGCTATATATATCTTTCAGAGCATATAAGCTCTTTTGTTTTGCAATTTATTTACTTTCCTTGCAATTTATTTACTTTCAAGTTATTTTAAGACTAGTCTTTCTAGTCTTAGACTTGTCCTCATCAAGTCGAAACAATTTTCTTTTTTTTTTTTTTTGGGACTAGTCTATTCTTAGTCCCAAGATACCTTGATGAAGCTAAGGTTCTAATACTTGATATATTTCTTTACTAGCTTATTTCTTTAATTTTTATGTCTTTCTTATGTTTTCATAACTTTATGATTTCATATTCATGAACATATTGATTTTTGTCTCAACAAGATAAAGGAGGAAAAGTTTTCTTAAAATAGAAGTTCTTCTCCAAATATAAATTTTGTTATGAAGGAAGTAATTTTTCATAAAAACTTAGGAAATTATCTTAACAAACATTTTCTAGAAATCTAGAGGAGTTCATTATAAATTTTAAGAACATAGGAATTTTTAAACAAAACATACATACACTTTACAAAGTCATAAAATGGAAAGAAATTCTTGATTAAATAAAAGTTTTACTAAACTTCACTTTTTATCAATACTAGTTTGACAAACATTAAGAAATTTTCTTTCATAAAAGTATAATGATCTTAAAAAAATAAGGAAATTATTTCTGTAAATATAGAATTATTACTACTTTCAAAAAGTATTAGAAACTAAGCTTAGAAAATAAAAATCATTCTTTAGAAATTTAAGAAGACTAAGGAAATGAAATTAAGGAAAAGAAAAATACTCATTTAAAATAACTTGAGATATTTTCAAGCAAGTTAAGAGAAAATTTTCAAAAGTTTCACTTTTCCAAAATCTTTAGAAGACTTTACTTTTTACAAAAAAATTCATGGTTGAGACAACTTCATTAATTACATGCATTTGATATGAGTCAATGAATACATATATAAATACATTTCAAAGGTTTTTACAAACTATTATAATATCTCTCTTTGATATGAGTTTTTGTAAAAACAAGGAAGCAAGTTTTGTGAAATTCGTGGGGAATTTGATCACCACTATTTTGGAACTCAAACGAATTAGTTTGATGAAAATAGTTTTATAAATAGATAGATCTTTTTGAGTAGGTAGAAAACGGTAAATTATATGCGAAATTCCGAGTTAAAATGAGCAAATTATGGCCATTTTAAGTTGAAATTTCCTTCAATCCGATTTTACTCATTTTGGGTATTTCATCTTATTTAGATGAAGAAGGAACTGATATCACCTTCCTGGAAGATTACCTCGACTAGGAGCGATCGTCATGGAGTGAGTTAATTCCTTAATAGTTACATGTCCTTGTCTGTGCATGTAAGTAGTAGCACTAGAAAATAAGAAAAAAGATAAATGAACAAATGTTATGTGATTTGGATTCAGGATTGATTGAATAAAAGTTAAGAATATCGAAAGAGGAATTAATGAATAATTTATGTTTTCTTGTAATGATGATGAATATTGTTTTGATCACCTTTAATTTGAACTTGACAATAATGGAATAACCTTATTGAAAATGATTCATGCCTATCATATTGTGAGTCACATTTATTTTTCACTACTATTCTTCGTGTGGGGAAATGAGGAGTTGTAGTAGTGGCTAGTAGGAGCCGGAAAGTCTACATGGGCAAGTAGGAGCCATAAATTCTACAAGGCAAGTAGGAGCCGATAAGTTTGCAATTATTGATGGTCGTATGGGCCAGTAAACACCCAAACCCCGACATGGAGGGCATAAAATCCATGCTACACATGGTTTTCGGTTAATCGTGTGTATTTTGTTTGCTCATGTGATTGATGCATTCTCATATGATTGTTTAAATACCTATATGTTATATGGAAATGTTTTGTAGATGAGAGTTATCTCACTAAGCTAGTTTTGCTTATACCCCTATAACTTTTTGTTACAGTATGATTACTTGTGGTGCCAACCAAGGAGCCTCTTTTGCCAGGTATGAGCCAAAGCTACTAGGACTTTTTGGGAGAAGTTTATATGTATTTAGTTTTGAATGTAGACTTCTAAGAAAAATCTCTATAGTAGACTTATGTTATATTTATGTATATTTTGATGATGGCTTAGTTGAACAAGACTATTAGAACCAGGGAATGCCCCTAAGAAGTTGTAGGAGACTTTATTATAATGATTATTACATGTTTATCTATATAAGTTTTTGCATGCTTTTATTATCTGCTTAAACATAATACCCCTGTGAGTCTCTTACTATCTTAGAAGTACGCCTTGCATGTGATATTGAAGCTCCTGCATGACCAAGGTTGTCATTCATTAGCTTTAATATTATGTGCGGTAGACTGCCACGTTTAGGGTACCCTCCAGGGTGTGACATAAAGCATAGGCGATTTCTTTCCCCTCTCGCATCAACACACATCCAAGACCATTTCTTGATGCATCACTATGCATTGCATAGGGCTTTTCAGCTTTTGGCAAAACCAAGATTGGTACTGACACTAGCCGTCATTTAAGCTCTTGAAAACTTTGGTCTCTCTTGTCCGTCCATACAAACTTTTCATTCTTTTAGGTTAGTTGTGTCATTGGTCTGGCTATTTTGGAAAGGTCCCTCATAAAGTTTCGATAATAACCAACTAAACCTAAGAAACTCCTTACTTCAGTTACAGTCCTTGGTGGTTTCCACTCCATTACCTCTTTAATCTTTTCTAAGTCCACAGATATTCCTTCCTTTGATACCATATGACCCAAGAAAGAAATCCGATCAAGGCAAAAATCACACTTTGACAACTTGGCATATAACTTATGCTCCCTCAATATTTGTAATGCCATTCGCAAGTGTTCCACATGTTGCTTATGCGTCTTTGAGTAGACAAGGATATCATTGATGAATACTATAACGCACTTGTCCAACAAAGGCTTGTATACTCGGTTCATTAAATCTATAAAAGAAATTAGTGCATTTGTCAATCCAAAAGACATCACCAAAAACTCATAGTGTCCATACCATGTTCGAAATGCCATTTTTGACACGTCTTCGAGTTTGATCCTTAGTTGGTGGTATCTCAAACGTAAATCAATGCGTAAGAACACCTTTGCTTCTTGCAATTGATCAAAGAGATCATCAATCCGTGGTAACGGATATTTAATCTTGATAGTGACCTTATTGAGTTCTTGATAGTCTATACAAAGCCTCATAGATCCATCCTTCTTCTTCACAAATAACATCGGAGCTCCCTAAAGCGAGACACTTAGTCTAATGAATTCTTGGTCTAGAAAATCTTGTAGCTACTTTTGTAATTCCTTGAGCTCCACGGGTGCCATATGATATGGTGCCTTTGATATTGGCTTTGCGTTAGGCATCAACTCGATCTCGAAATCGATTTCTCTCTTTGGTGGTAATCCAAGCAACTCTTCCAGAAAAACATCTGGGAACTCATTAACAATGGGAATGTTCTCTAAAATAGGCTCCTCTCTTTCCATCTTCTGATTATCATTGTAACTATTGACTCTATTGTCCTCTCCTTCTATCAACTCAAATGAGTACAATTCTTTTCCCTTGAAACCATTGACTCTCCAACAAACGTTGCCTTTTCTCCTTCTTGGTCAAAAAATTCTACTTTCTTATTCTAACAATCAACCTTAACCTTGGTAAGAGACAACCAACTCATGCCTAAGATCACTTCATACTTAGTCATTTCCATCACTATGAAATCACAATTGGAAAGACGTCCTTGTATCATCAATGGACAATTCCCCAACATCTCTTTTGTTGTCACAACACTTCTTGTGGGGTTTTTATCTTAAAACAAGAGGTGGTTGTAGTTATAGGTAGTCCGGTTTCCTTAGCCAAGTTAAGCGTGATAAAGGAATGAGTCGCTCCAGAATCAAAAAGGGCATAAGCATTTTGATGAGCTACTTGTATTTCTCCTATGTTTTAACATAGGGGGATTACTAAAATCCAATTCCACAATCCTACTTATTTATAAATCTACAGCTTACATACATATATGCTATCTCTTAAGTCGTATGAAAGAAAGAACAAAATAACTCAGGGTTTAAGGCTAGCTTGTGACCAGGTCATAGCTAAAGTCCCCATCCTCCTTGAAGGTGGCCAACTCTACTCCTTCATCTTCCATCTCCTCATACATCCATTGTCCTTCCATATTATAAATACTGAATCCAAGCATTGATGATCCAAATCGATTCCCATTCCCGCTTCCATTTTTGGACCTTGCTAGGGCAGATCCAGCAGATGATCTAGATGGGGCATTCTTCCTCTGAGGGCATTCACTGACAAAATAACCAACTTGCTTGCAAAATATAGCAAGTATTTATCGCTTTCTTCGAGCACTCAAGCATCTTGTGACTCAAGTCTCCATAGAAATAACACTTTCCTTACAGCTGGGGGCATCTTCTTAGATAGTGCGTCCCCCTTACACTTCTAGTAGCTAATGGGTTTTGGTGTGAACTTTCCACTATTAACATTCCCTTCGAAGCTGCCAACAAGTCAAAATCTCTTCTGCGGGTGTGCAGAGCTTAACTGTAAACCCCGGGAATATTACCACATTAGTACATGACTTTATAATAGATTGTATGAACTAGATAATAGATTTAGATTCTAATTAAAGTCTAAGAATAGATCAGTATTTAGAATTTGGTTAGATAAATGATTTAGAAATTCTTTAACCCTAGTTGATACCAAAAACGAGATTTCGTGTCTTGAATAAATAATTCAAGATATGATTAAAAGAAAATCTAAACTTTAAACCCGAAACCTGATATACAAATAGGTTTAAATAGAAAAATACAAATATATAGATTAAATGATTGTTTCTGAACTTGGTAATGATTCGAGATTAGAATAACGAGTAGCAATTAACTTATATTTAGACTTAAACCCTAAATTCAAGATTCTTAGTTAAAATTAAACGCTACTAATAAGATTTCGTGACAAGTATCAAAACTAAAGATATATATATATATATAATTTATCTTTCGTATTAAGTACAATACTAAGTAAACGATTATCTATGCTTATAGACAGCAAATGATGACCTAAAGATAAACCGTTAGGATTATAAATACACAACGAAAACATAAACTGTTGAATAACTCAAGATATGAACTTCAAATAAATAATCGGATCACGTTATTGTTCTAATTCAAATTTTTTTAAGCTATTGAAGCCTAAAACAAAAATTGACCTGATTAGCTTAAGAAATCTTAATCGCGGGAAATAAAATTATACGAATAATTAACTACGTATATATAAAACTAAAAATTGTGTTATTTGATAATCTAAGTGTTTTGTATAATCCTATAAACATATTTTTGTACAAAAACTCCTAAATATTAGCTAATTTGTACCCGTATAACTCGTCAAAATTATCCTAAAACTCAATTAAATAAATAATTAATATATATATGTGTGTGTGTTCGGTGCAAATTTCGGTGGGAAATCCAGCTGAGGCAAGAAGGAAAAGAGGAGCCAAAATTGTGATCAATAATTCACCAAATAGTCAACAAAATCAACCTAAGAACCAATCATCAATTGCCAACACACACTAGCATTTATTAGGATGAAAATAACAGATCAAATGAAGAGAAAATTTGAGGAAATCTGGAAGAAAAACGTAACCGCAGCCTCTCCTTCTTCTTCTTCTATTATATGTATTCAATGCTATTAATGAGGAAACAAAAAATCCTCGTTATTTCCCAAACTCAGCACGAAACTACTCCCAAATAACAACTAAAACCAACCAAAAACAGAAAACAAACCGATCAAAACAACCGAGTTCGGATAAAAGGAAAAACAATACTAAAAACCCTTGAATATGAGTTCAAAGGTAAGTTGAGGTAATTCGAATGATTTTCTTTCAAATCTAAGGATTAAACTGACTTCTAATAATTATAGGAAGATAATAAACACAACTACAAGCTTCGAAATTCATCGGACGAGCTCCAACGAGGTAAAAATTCGAAACCCTAGCTATGTTTTAGTAAGAATCGAGATCTATATATATATGTATATAGAAGTGTTAAAAGTTGTTGTTTGATTATGTATAAGATATATAAACACTTAGGAACGATTTAGTAATGTTTTTAACGTGTAAAATTTAAAGAATATGAATCGGATCAGTGAAGAAGACGATGAACAGTACTAACATTGTCTCAAAGCCAGCAGTATAATCACTCAACGCTGGCGGCTTACATGGATAGGTCGGTGGCGTAGAGACGACTTACACTGATCAGAGGCTACATAAAAATAATTTTCACGTAAAAATAAACGTAAGCCGGCTATTTGGAGATATACGTCGACGGCATAGAGCCGGCGTACGTTGAAAGCTGACAGCTTTCAAAGCCGATGCACCCAATACGAAATAATTCTCGAAATTAAGCCTACACCAGCATCTGGGTTTGAAGGCCGGTGGCTTTGAGTCGGCATGCAGCTAAATTCTTCAACGAAAGCGTATTCTGACCTAAACAGAATATATATATATATATGCAATACATCTACTTAGTATATTATATATATATATATATATATAACAATATAGAATTTATTACTTAGACACGTAAGTACAAATAATTAAAATATTTATATTAATATCAAATATTTCCTAAAACCCTAAGATTAAGAAAAGATATTAAGTATTAACCAAAGTTAGTATTAGTCAAATAATTGTTCTAAATAGATAAAATAAGAGAAACCCAACAACGCTAAGTAATAATAAATAGAGATAATTTTCTAATGAGATCAGTATAGAATAACATAGAATTAGTATTAGTTACTATAAAACTTGATAAATACCGGGTCTAGGACACTAGCCACACATAAGAATTAAGTATATAATCTATAATGTATATTGATGAATACTTTATTCATCTTAATAGGTGACTTTAATACACTAGAGGATCTACCATTTGAATACTACGACTGAGTTAGTATGAGCAGGTGAGTAATTCAGTCATATTATACTGTATGTGCTTGTAAGTAGTTGAATATGAAATGCAAAGATAATCAAACGAATGTTTGGTGAAAGTATGTTATGATCTGATTGTATGATTGTTAAAATGCCCTTATAAAAAGTGATAATGCAATGATTTGATGTTGTGAAGTAGTATAATGATGATTGTATGTAATGTATGGTCACCATGAACTTGATTAAGAATTATTGACTTAACAAAATAATCTGATCATGCATTGCACGAATTACATTATTGCATATATATTGGGGTTACAGCCTGCTAAGTATTAGTATTTCGGATCTCTGTTTATGATTGGTTGTTCTAATGTGTTAGTTCTTCTAAGGTATTCTTTGGTCTGCCGGTCCTATGGGAACTAAGTGTCACCGAAGAACATCGCCCATAGAATCGCTTTGAAATGATTAATACTTAGGGAGTTTCTAAGGGGATTGTAAGAGATGGTCAGTTTAATTGATTATATTCAAAGTGATAACCCTAAAACGAGAAATCGTTGATTCTCTTGTGTACTTAGTCTCTCCTGGGCAGGTGGGTCATTGAGTATGTTTCTTCAACCCATTAAAAAGAGGGCGTAAATCTTTTTCCTATTTGGATTCTAGATCATCCAAGCTTGTATCTATACATATGGTTGAGTGCTTGCATTACAGATGATTTGCTAATAACTTATGTGATATATGGTATGTCTGGTTATTCACTGAGCTGTGGTTTCGCTCATACTCCAACAGTCTTTTTAGGTTTACCTTACGACCATGGTTAGTCACTTCCAGGAGTATGGCTCTGGTAAGAGCTTAGGAGCTGGAAGTTTACGGTTATATTTTAGTTTAATGGTTATGTACTATTAGAATAGACTATTTAGTTGTGTACTTCAGAAGAACTATAAGGTTTGTACTAGTTTTACAATGTTTATTCACTAAGTTATTTCTTTCATATATTTGTTATTTCTTATCAAGCAACTAAAAGATCCTGTTGTTTTAAAAACCTGACATTCTCTGAAGGTAATCTAGTGATAGTAATTAAGTGTGACTTGTTTGCTACTACTAGGGTACCTTCGGGGCGTGACATTGACCCCTCATGAAATCTTCGTCCGAAGACAATTGCTTTCTTCTTTATGGTTCTTGTCTTTCTTTTCTTGGCTCCTTCGACAATCCGAGCCCTTTCAACTAGCTTTCTGAAAGATCTTATATCAAACTCTTCCAACTTAACACACAGCTCCTCATCTAAACCACTTAAAAAGACTTGCCTCTTAAGTTCTTCGCTATACTTATAGGAATTCGGTGCATACTGTAGCAATCGATTGAATTCGGTTTCATACTATACCATGGTCCTTCCCCTTTGAGTAATATGCAGAAAATCAGCACTATATTGAACTCTCAGAATTCTAGGAAAATAGTTTTCCAGGAACTCTTGTCGGAACATCTCCTACATCATGGGTGGCATCAACTCACGTCTCTTAGACTCCTACCAGACTCGAGCATTGAGACGAAGCATATAAATGCCAAAGGAAATCCTCAAATGATGAGGCACTTCGAAGGCATCAAATGATCTCTCAATTTAGGCTAACCAGTCTTCAGCTTCATATGGCTTCCCGAAAGCTCATCAAAATATCGATTATTCTTAATGAACTCGAGTAAAGAGTTTTAGTATGGTCTGGGTAATGGCGGTGGCGACAAGGGCACAGTTTGAGATTGTGCACTCTCTGGGGCAGGTACTTCCATTGAAGCTTGTGGCACAGGTTGTGGTTGAGGTGGCGCAGGTGTTTGCACATTTTACCTTAGAGCTTCTAACACTTGTGCTAGTTGCCCAAGCATAGCTTGCAAGTACACTTGCGAGTCAGCAGCAGGTGGGTTTTGTGGAGGTGCAGCGGGTTGGGTTGCTTCTTTCTTAAGATGATTCGCAGCAATTTGCTCTTGGCGTCTTCTCCCTCTTCTTCGGCTGTTTAGATTTTCTTTTTGTGAGCTTAATCTTTTTGATAAGTTTATTAAGTTTTCAAACGAATATAATGGAAATCACGGAAATTTATCACATATAATCATAATCTTGAAATGAAAATTCATGAAATAGATAAGGCAATTTAAATCAAGATTGAAATCTACATAAAACTTTTTCATTGAAATAAGAAATGGGTGCAAGACCCTTACATAAAGGAAATCGAAACATAACACCATACAACAACATTACAAGGAAAACACAAACAATACCTTTCCGTAAAGCATAAAAATATAATCTACCCGACCTAATATTCTAGGCCTTTTACAAAACTTTCTATTGGACTATGTGGGTAAGCTTGGCTCAAACTCTTAACTTCCTTCCTTCCTCCTTCCTTCTTTCTCTTTACAAAACCTCATGGGGATGGTGCATCACCCGGGTTTCTACTTGACGAGCCTCTCGGCCTCTTTATAAAGTTGTGCAAGTATTGGTACACAATAATTCTTCTTTTCCTTACAACTTCCTTTACCCTTTCCGGTAAGTCGGCAATCACATTTTCTCCGAGTATTCCATTGTCTTTAGAGAATAATATCTGGTCGAGTTAGGAATCCACTTCTAGGGCACGATGTGGGGTCAATTCTCGAGATACACTTCGGCAACCAATGGAGTACTCACTTTGCTCATAAGCACTTCTCCACAAGTAGGGTTCCATCGTACCATCTTTGGGTTCGACATTCATGACTGGGGGATTGGATGGTATGGCATCAACCTCCATTGCCGGGGTAGTTTCTCGGTTTCTAGCTGTCACCTGAGCCTGTCACTCCTCATATTGTCATCTATTATTATGTGGGTCATCCTCCTTCTCGGTCCACCACCTATCTTCCTAGGGTATGGTAGATTCATTTTTTGCAGGCATCTCTTTTAGATCCTCCTCCGGGTCTTCTTCAGGATCCTGTCACGCCCCAAAGGGTACCCTAAACGTGACAGTCCACCACACTCGATATTTAAACTCAAGTAAGGCAACCTTAGTCTTCCCATGAGTTTGAACATCGAGTGTAAGGCTCACTTTCAACATATAGGGACCATACTTTGCTTCAAAATAGTTTAAGGAGACATACATAGCAATAAGAATGTAAATCATAACAGTTACATTTAGATTTATTCTACCCCTGTCAAAACATTAAGAGTTCTCAAACTCTCAAAGTCTCTTATGTTATCCTTCAAATACCAATTTAGGAGACTCATTTAGAAGTTCGTGCCTACGTCTAGGTCCCGGCCTCACCAAAAGCTCCTTAATGTCTAAGAGCTGTACCTGATGATAACGGCTCCTCGAAAATAGCCATAAATATTCATACTGCAACAGGAAACTATTAGGGTATAAGCTTGCGAGCTTAGTGAGATTTCATTTCCAATAATTAGTACTCGACTAAGGTATATATAACAAACAAGTTATTAAAATCCATATGAAATGCACAAGCATATGACTTTCCGGGAGTCATATGTGAATGGATTTATGCCCTCCATTCGAGGTTAGGATGGTCCATAAGACATGCAACCATAAATTCCAATTTTGAGTGGGGTGGTCCATAAGTCATGCAACCAAAATCCCGATCTCATTCTCTTAGATATACAACCTTTGTTGTTTCATTGTAGTAGTTTTATATGCCTACTCCACATCCGTTAACTTAAGCGATCTCACATCCTTAATGTTCACATAGGCCACCTTGCCTTCCGCTAATATACATTTGTCCCACCAAAGGTATATTAGCTAATGCAATGTGACTCACTTCGTGATATGCATGTACAGTTTATTCATGTAATCGTGGCATGTTAATTATGTAGATTAAATGTGATCACAGAGAATTTCAGACAATCCAAGTCTACACTAGCTCATACAATATTTACCACAAGTTTCATTCCGATAAACTTAACATTCATTCACCTAAGATTAGATCACAACTCATCTCCATTTTATCTTTCCCTAGTTCTAATGCTGCTACTTTTACATGCACATACATGAGCACAACTATTTAAGAAATGAACTCACTCGACCATGTAGAGAAATCCACTAGTCGTAGTAGTCCTCAGGGAGTGGAAATCCGTCCTCCAAATCACCTATGTACAAGGAATATCCAAAATGAGTATTTCTTTTAAAGTTCTAATAACCTAACAATTCTAGCTACTAAGTTCGTCAATTTCCGCATAAGTTAAAGTCCTAACTTCAATTGACCATATCTAACTCATTTTAACTCGGAATTGAGCATATAATGTACTGATTTCTATCTACTTCGAAAGATCTATCTATTCCTAATATTATTTTCAAGTTTCGAAAATATTTAGGTCACAAAACAGAGGGATCAGATCTGAACAGTAACGATCTCTATTTCCGAAAAATAGTTTTGTAATTGTTTGAAATGTATCTATTTGATAGTTCAAGTGTACATGAAATATGAATGATTTCCTAACATGGATGACATGTGATGAGTTTAATGTATGCATGATCTTGATGATTTTTGCAAGAAGAAAATTTTATAACTTTTATTTTGCAAGACCACAATAACAACTAATTATAAAAATCTAGTTTTCCATCTTTGACAACACACTTGTGTTTTGGAATTCATTCTTAGGAATTTTTAGTTATCTTAATTAAAATTGAGTCTTCATAACATACACTACCTAAGACCTTCATTTTTATATATAAATTTGCATTTTACACTTTGCAAATATGTTTTCAAATAGGATTTACTCAAAAATCCGAATTTTTTAGAAATCCACTTTTTGAATTATTCCTTTGGGAAAAACTTGTTTAATGCATTAAAATTTAAGACTTTACTATACCTGCTACTTAAGGACTTCATTTAATACATAAAACTTCTATTTTGAGCTTGGATAATAGGTGTTTTTATGCAATTACTACAAAATTACGAATTTTCTAAATTGAGTAGTAACTCAACATCTTCTATATTGTTTCTACCCTTTGTTTTACACATTAATCTCATCAAAACTCATTTCAACTTATAAAAATCACTACTTAATGATATCTATTACCTCTATCCTTCATTTTTCATATAAAACATGAGTTTTAGAGTTGATGAGAGGGTTTTCACAATAGGGCTTTGAAATCATACGAATTTGTCTTTGAACATTTCAAACAAAAACTTTTCCTTTTTAAGTTCCTTGTTTTATTTGCCTAAGGATCCACCAACTACAACATCTATATGCACAAAACAAAGCTTTTATGAGCATTAACGCATAAAAACATAAATCATCTATAAAATCATAAATGTCAAGTATGGTATAAGCATCCAAAAGCTAGATCTACTACTTATGATGTATGAAATGAAGTTTAAAAGCATGAACATGGATTTTTATGCAAGATCTCTACTTTGCTCCACTTTTACATACATGAACATGAAAATATTCCAACAAAAACTTAATCAAACACAAGACATTTACTTTATCGGTAGTAAAGAAAATACGAGAAAAGGCTATAACTGTAATTTTTATAACTCAAAAAATTATAAAACGTATATTTTTGAATTCCTTATAAAAATTCGATTCTAAAGAGTATTCCAGAATATTTTTCCGAATTTCTTGTTCTAGGGCTCGCTTTTTTGTAAAGGAGTTCGGGAAGGCCCGGAATAGAAAATTTTTCAAAATCAAAACTTTCTATGGTTTGAAATATACTTTAAAACAATAATCCACATTAAATTATTCTATAGAGGTTCTTTTGAATTGAAATCGAGGAAAAGTCGGATCTAGGGTTCCTAGGTTTCCTTTTTCAAGCTCAACTGATCCGGTTTAGGGTTTTAGTTTCCGATTTCCGAAGTTTAGTTAGTTACTAGAAAAACTAGGTTTACATGCAATCCGAAAATTTATATAACTGATATATTTGGATTTCTTGTAAAATTACGAGTCTAATGGTATCAATATCATATATTCAATATTTCGAATCCTAGGGCACGCTATTCGAAGTTTGTACACGACCGGATTTGAAATAGATAGAAAATTCGCTAATCTTATATTTTAAAGCATCCTATTATTATTGCGACCTAAACTACACCCTTTACTCATATTATGACTCCTTGGTTTAGGATTATAGGATTGTCGGGTTTAACCTACTAAGGTTTCTTGGGAATTATTGGCTTAGGTTTTTCAGTTGACTTTCCGGTTTAGATCGTTGCTAACTTAGAAACTGATGTTTTATGTTTATACAACATGTTAAATTTGAGGAATTTATTTTAAAGTTCATTCCTGTAAGTATTTAATATCTCTTAGCGTTTTTTGAAATTCTTGCATCGAGTTTTATTTTCGAAGGTTAATTGTTAGTTACTTTCTTAATAATTTGTTTGTGGGTTCTATATTACCCGATTTTTAAAAGTCAAAGTTAAACATAAAATTTGTCATACGTAATGGTTTTGGGTTTGAAGACTATTAAGTTCTTGGTTTTCTTTTAAGGATTTTCTTTCTCTTCAAGATTAAGAAATTTCTGAATTTGTTTAAGATTTCGGACTAGTTGAAAT
The DNA here is from genome assembly GCA_024138025.1 of Combretum micranthum. Taxonomy (NCBI): domain Eukaryota; kingdom Viridiplantae; phylum Streptophyta; class Magnoliopsida; order Myrtales; family Combretaceae; genus Combretum; species Combretum micranthum. The sequence continues at coordinate 339,082 of JAMXBD010000997.1, read as the reverse complement.
TCAGTTTTAATTTGGAGTCATCTTTTTAAAGTTTATTTTAAATATTTATTTTTGGAATTATTTACTGAAATTTTTCGGAGCTTACATCTCCTCTTTAAGGTCTTCTTTTTCTTCTTCTTCCTCCTCTTCGGGTTCTCCTTCCTCGACCTTACCCGATCCAACATCTACTAAAATTTCATCATCTTCAAGCTAAAGTCCCGTAAATGACGGTGGTTGAGGTTCTTCATCGCTGGGTGGCTTCAGCATATTTTGGTACATGCCATGCCAATAGAAGGCTCCTTCACAATAAGCTTTATACCATTCACTATGGTCTTTCAACTCATCATGAGTATAGATGAATAATGGTCCAATCTCCTTCCAAGTTTGGAAATCGAGAAATGTGGGTGCTCTTTCTTTCCTCAATACAAAAGTTGCTTCTTGAAGCATGGATTGGTTATTGGTGAACAAAGTAATGTTTTTGATGGCATAAATCACCTCTAACTCCAACCACTTCTTCCTCCTAAGGGGGCAATATCTTACTGTCTCAATAACCTTGGGTCATTCGGTGTATGTTAACTCCTTCTTACATAAAACAAACATCTCCTTCAATGACTTGGATCTTCCCGCTAAAGCAAACTCTTCGCAAAGGACCCTAAGTCTCAACTGATAATTAACAACGGTCTCATCGGGTTCTTTCTGGAATTTCTAGGCTTCCAAGTGGGCTTTTCCTAGAGATATCCATTCACAAAAGAAAAGGTATCAAAAAAGTTATTCTACCCATGCTAAACTATCTAAGTCTTTCTTATTTCCATTCTACCTATTTTCTTCTTAAGTACATTTCTATTTTTATGATCTAAAATTCTTAACCAGGCTCTGATACCAACTTAAACTGTCACGCCCCAAAGGGTACCCTCAATATTAAAGCTTAAGTATGATGACCACAATCATCCCATAAGCTTTGATACCGAGTGTAAGGCCTACATTCACGATCATAGAGGACCAACTTTGAAATAAGTTGTTTAAGAAGACATTCATATAGCAGTTTAAGAATGGAAATCATAACATAATAACTTGAAATAGGAAATTATATAAAGGTCTTACAAACATCAAAAGGGGCATTCTCCCGTTAAATATATAGTTCATCATAGTCTAGAGAAGCTTAATCAAAATAATTACAAGGAGATTTACTTAGAAGTCTAAGTCTACATCTAGCCTTTAACTTCTTCCAAAAACTCCTTAAGCCAAAAGGTAATACTTGAGAGAAATACCACCGGGGCTTCAACCATAAATGGGGAAACTACAAGAGATATCTATAAGGGGATAAGCTTCTTTGCTTAGTGAGATTTAAATCCACAAGTAAAATACTCAACAATCAATAATCAACTAAGTTGTCTAATCAAGCATATGAGATGCAAGCAATTACGTGAGTAAACAATACATATGATTTTCTAGGAATCATATGTTTGAATGGATTTATCCCTCCATTCAGTGGTTAGGTGTTCCGGGCAATAATGCCATAGTTCGTAAATCATATTTTTGTAGTTTTATACAAATTCCTACCAATCGCTAAAATGTAGTTTATTCGAGTGCCCACACACCATTTAAGTACAGATAATTTAATTCATATGATTTCAGGTTCTTGACCTCATTACTATGCTTTTGTCCCACTAAAGGTATAGTAATGGATGCAATGTGACTCACTTCATATCATGCATGAATCATTTAATTTAAGTAATCATGGCATATCATTAATCATTTTATAAGTGTCCATAGAATTTGCAGACAATCAATACTAAACTAAATCATACAATGATTAGTTAACAATTCCCTCCTCGATATACTTATCATAATTTCAACCACGTAAATAAAACATATGTGCTTTCATATCTTATCTTTTCTTAAATCTAGTGTCACTAAGCTACAAGCAAATACATAAATACAATTGCAAGAATTTAAACTCACTCAACCATATCAGAAGCTCCTTAGTCGAAATAGTCCTTCGGGTAGGGTAGCTTAGACTCCACATCACCTATACAAAATAAATACCCAAAATGAGGATTTCTTAGAAGATCTACTTAAACTTGCAACTCTATTCAACTAAGTTCGTCAAAATTCACATAGAGTGAAATTCCAATTTAAAATGGCCATAACTTGCTCATTTTAACTAGGAATTTCGCATATTATATACCGATTTCTACATACTCGAAAAAATACATCCATTTCTCAGGTTATTTCCTACATATAAGGTCATTTTGGTTGCCAAAAAGCTCGGTACAAATTTGAAATAGCATTTTTCAGATTTAGGAAAACAATTTTCCAACTCAGCTTTATTCAAAAATATCATTTATAAAAAATATTGATATATATATATATATGATTGAAAAATCCTTTGAGTATATATATAGACTCACTTTATGTGCAAAAATTATAATGGTAGTATCTCAACAATTATTTTCATAAAACAATTCATCTTGAAGTGTTAAAACTTAAACTTGACAAATTTCTTTTTGAGGAAACTTCATATTTTCTTATGTTATTATAAATAAGTATATTCTTATTTTGTTTTCCCATTCCTTTTCCAAAACAAATAAATTTTTCCTTTAACTATGGTATTTCACAATTTTTACTTCTAGTGATAAAGGAACAATGTTTTCAAAAGTTTATTAAGTTGTTGATAACCTATTTATAAATTTGCCTTTAGAATGGTTTTAGAAAATGAGTCTTTTCTTTTTATATTTCTTGTTTAAAATATAAGTTTTTGTTTTCTAAAACTTGGTCTTTTATTTCCTCTGCAAATTTTATTTGAAAAAAATCCTCTTTATCGATAAAATCCTTTGTTTTTGATCTTATCATTTATATTCTTTTTCATTCTTTGAAAATAAGTTTCTTCTTTAGAAACTTTAAAATCATTATTTTTCTAGGTGGGTTTATAACTTTATGGATTGATTTTATCTTAACTTTGAAAACTAGTTTGCTTCTTGGTTTTATTATGGAGTTTGAAAAGACTTTAATCTTAATCTTTTTGTGAAAACTTTGAATACTAACAAATTATTTTTATTAAGACTTAAGTTACCATATTATGAAAAGAATGTGTTTATTTCTTTTATTTCCTTGGTAAAACTATTCTCATTGTTATTTGAGAACACTTTGAGAAACTTGAGAAAATGTTGTAAAAATCCATTTCTATGTTGTTGATGATAACTCCATTATTTAATGACAAGTTACATAATAGAAGATTTAGTTTCAAGTTCCTTTATTGAAGAAATAATCTACTTTGAATTTACTTGAGACAACATCATTATGTAGATACATGTATCATAAGCATGTAGTATGTAGATGGTTAAAATATGAGATAAGAAGTAAAGTAATATTAGTAAGCAAGATATTATAGTCAAGCATTAGGAACCTTAGCTTCATGAAGGTAACCTGGTCATGTATTGGAAACCTTAGATTCATCAAGGCAACCCGATCAAGTATTAGGAGTCTTAACTTTATCAAAGCATCCTAGGACTATGTCCGCTAAAAAAAAGAAAAAGAAAGAAAAGAAAAAGCAATAATAAGCTTGTTAGTGAGTTAATGAACATTTAGTCTCTAAAATATATTGATATATGTCACGCCCCAAAAGGTATCCTAAATGTGATAGTCTGCCACACTCGATATTTAAACTCAAGTATGACAACCTTAGTCACTCCATGAGTTTAGACACCATGTGTAAGGCTCACCTTAAACATATAGGGAACCATTTCTTAAGGAGACATAAATAGCGATAAGATTATAAATCATAACAATTATAGCTAGATTAATCTATTATAAGATCTAAGGGGCATACCCCCATCAAAATATTGAGTCTTTAGGTCCTCAAAAGTCTCTTACAATAACATATTATATATATATATATATAGATTAAAGAGATTCAACTAGAAGTCTATGCCTAACATCTAAGTCCCGACTTCTTCAAGAAGCTCCTTAAATTCCAAAAGCTATACCTGAAGAAAGAGGCCTCTTGGGGATAACCATAAATAATCATACTGCAACAAGAAACTATAGAGTATAAGCTTATGAGCTTAGTGAGTTTCACTTCCAAATTAAATACTTCATCATACGATAGGGCAAACAAGTTATGTTATCAATCATATAAAGTGCGCAAACACGTGAGCATACAATACATAAAAACTTTCTAGGAGTCTTATGTTAAATGGATTTACGCTATCCATTCGGGGTTAGGTGTTTCAGGTCTATACGACCATAGATTTCAATTTTTTCTCATTTATATTGTGGTTGATTCAGGTGCCCACCCACTCACAATTTTTGTAGTTGATACAAGTGCCTACACACTACCATTTCAATTCCGGCCATTACGCCAACATTCGAGTTTACAAGCCCCTCGTTGCCAGCTACTATGCCTTCTTCCCATAAAGGTATAATAACAAATGCAATGTGAGTCAACTTATGGTATGCATAGTCAATTTGATTATAAGATCATGGCATATTAACTTACGATTTATTGGCGATCATAAATATTGCAGACACTTCAATTCTATACTAAATCATACAAATATTTACGACAATTCCATTTCAATATTCTTATCATCAACTCAATCAAATAGAATTCACATGTACATTCCAATTTTATCTTGCCCTAAATCTAATGCCACATCATTACAAGCACAATCATGAGCATATAATTTAAAGATAGTGAACTCACTTTGCCATGGCGCGAAAATCCCACTTAATCGTAATAGTGCTTGGGAAGGTCTAGTTCATCTCCCAAGTCTCCTAATAAAAAGAAATAACTCCAATGAGTATTTCTATGAAGTTTGAATGAACTTATAAATTATATCCTAACAAGTTCGTTAAAGTTCGTCTAAGAGGAAATTCCAACTTAAAACGGCCATAACTTGGTCATTTTAACTCGAAATTTTGCATATCATATACCGATTTCTACCTATTCAACAAGAGAAATCTATTTCTAGAGTTATTTCCATCAAAGAAGGTCATTTGGTCCATAAACAGTAGGGTACAGAATGCTATACGAAATTCCCATCCCACAATTCAACTCCTAATTTTAAACCAAGCATCATTCCAATGCTTTGATAGATACTTAGCTATCATTATATCTTGCAAGACTCTATTATATACATATATAACTCAATATCATGCATGATTCATGGGTGTTGATAAATCTATTTCCTCATGTACTTAGATAATACTTAATAGGATGTATAAGACACTATTTTCCTAACTTTGTTTCTACCAAGTGTGTTATATGAACATACATTACCTACAAGTTATTATCATGACTGTCATGCGATGAGCTATCTATATGTATGTAAACCCCTAAAATTTTAGAATCGGTTTAGCTTAAAACCCTAATCTAGAAGTCAACCGGAACCCTAAAGTCAACAAAACCCTAGTTAGACGTAATGGTTTAAGTCCGGCAATCCTGAATAAGCAACCCCAAGAAAGTAAGTAAGAGTTTAGTATGTAGAATAGTTCGTAATTACCTAAGAAAGCCTAAAAAGATTAGATTAGAAAAACCGTGAATCATTTTGAAACCGAACGGATATAGTTCTTGAAAAACGCGTCCCGAGGCTCGAAATAGTAAAAATATTTCGAATATACCGTTAGACTCGTAAAAATGTAAGGTTTTCAAAAATATCAGTATTATAATTTTTCGGCAAGTAAAAATAGCAGATATCATAATTATACGCGTATTTTCTTACTACCGGTACTTTATTAGTCATACATACTTTACATTACACTATTCATTACTATTATACATTATTCCTTTCTCTCTACTTTTTCTTTCAACCTACTCTTACAACATTATAACCTATAACCTTTACTTTTTACCTTTCTTATAACTTTATTTCATATCTACCTTACTTATTACTTCATTTATTTAACAAAAATACAAAATAAAACTCTCTCTCTTCCCCTCTCTTTGTATGGCCGGCACACCCCACCACTACCACCACCCCCTCCCCCTTGCCCCTCCCCCCTCCCCCCAATATCTGTCACGCCCCGAAGGCTACCCTAAACGTGGCAATCCGCCGCATATAATATTAAAGCTAATGAATGACAACCTTAGTCATGCAGGAGCTTTGATAAGTGTCTTAAGACCTTCATTATTTGTGCATTATTAAGCATATTTTATATGCTATTTGAGTAAGTCATTAAAGGAAAGAACTTTTATTGGGTTAATTACTTGTTTCAGGGATGATTATGGAACAATGGAGATTTTTAAGAGATTTATCATGAAAGAAACCAAGTTATTGAAGGATTATCGAGCTTAGATGAAGTTACTGGTCATACACTAGTAATTATACACTACTAGTGTAGATTTGGAGGATAAACATGAAGAAAAATCAACTTTTTCAATGTACACGACCCAAGCTACACGGGCAGTGTAGGATGAGTAGTGTACACACGACAACAAAGGAAAATACACTGGAATTATGTTGTACATGCCCCGAGCTACACGAGTCGTGTAGGGTACCCGTGTATGTGCAATTTTGTATAAATACAGCATTCTTTCATTGTTTGAAAGAAGAGAGAGAGTCAGATATCATTCCTAACCCTAAGTTTGTCTTTTGGAGAGCTTTTCAAGGAGAATTGACGGCACAACCATCCGGAATCACAACAATTGTTTCAAAAAGGGTTTTTGTCATTATGTTTTATTTAAACTCTTCTAGATCCATTGTTCCTGTTGTTTATCATATGGAAGAGTAGATTTGTTTACCCTAGGTTTTGTAAAACCCTAACTCATGTTCTGAATTGTTATCAATTGATGAAAAGTTTTGAAGTCCTTAGTTGAAAGTTAAACGGTTATGTTTTTAAGCTTGTTGATTTGTATATTTTCTTTTCAAAAATTTTGAGAGCCCTCTTAATATTTTATGAAAGAGCATATGATGTTTATCACTTGGTGATCCTTTATTAATAACTTCTTTGAATTGAAAAAAAAAAAAAAAAAAGAGAGAACACAATCTTTACTCCGATGACTCAAGCAATTGAGTTATGAGTATTCTGAACTTGAATGTTAGAGTGAGGGAGAGTTCGATGGGGCCCCTTTAAAACTTGGTTACTTGGGTGATGAGCCTGGGATATGCCGACTCAATGAACTCACTATAACGAGAAGGGAGGAAATGCAAAAGTTCATTATAGCTTTGAACAAATAATAAGAGCTGAAAAGATATGGGCTACACCCCGTCCAAAGGAAATCCCTTTGAAGGCTATAAAAAAAAAAAAGAAAAATTCAAAGAGATTTAAAATGAATGAGAAAATCCAAGGGAAAAATGGATGCAATTACTTTCACTTTATATTATTGTGCTTAGAGAAGTGGGTGAAAAGTTTATATACTTGCTAACAGGTGGTGAAGTATAACTGGGTCTCTTTTGCTATTGTTTGACTTTGTAATTACTTTGTAACTCTGGAATCTACTTTTAAATGGTGACGGTAAAGTTTGACTTACCTAGATTAATCTTAAAATTTTGATTTTAGTATGCTAATTACATTTATACAGTAGGTTTAAGCAATAGGTACAAAGTGATCGCTATGGTCTAAATGACTTGATGAATGCTACGTGAACTCCGAATTTATGAAGAATTCATGGGTATATTTGATGATGGATTTTCTTTATTCTTTGTTGTTTACTTGAGGACAAGCAAACAATTAAGTGTGGGGAAGTTTGATAAGTGTCTTAAGACCTTCATTATTTGTGCATTATTGATCATATTTTATATGTTATTTGAGTAAGTCATTAAAGGAAAGAACTTTTATTGGGTTAATTACTTGTTTCAGGGATGATTATAGAACAATGGAGCTTTTTAAGAGATTTATCATGAAAGAAACCAAGTTATTGAAGGATTATGGAGCTTAGATGAAGTTACTGGTCATACACTAGTAATTATACACTACTAGTATAGATTTGGAGGATAAACTTGAAAAAAAATCAGCTTTTTCAATATACACGACCCAAGCTACACGGGTAGTGTAGGATAAGTAGTGTACACATGACAACAAAGGAAAATGCACTGGAATTATGTTGTACACGCCCCGAGCTACACGAGTTGTGTAGGGTACCCATGTATGTGCAATTTTGTATAAATACAGCATTCTTTCATTGTTTGAAAGAAGAGAGAGAGTCAGATATCATTCCTAACCCTAAGTTTTTCTTTTGGAGAGCTTTTCGAGGAGAATTGACGGCACAACCATCCGGAATCACAACAATTGTTTCAAAAAGGGGTTTTTGTCATTATGTTTTATTTAAACTCTTCTAGATCCATTGTTTCTGTTATTTATCATGTGGAAGAGTAGATTTGTTTGCCCTAGGTTTTGTGAAACCCTAACTCATGTTCTGAATTATTATCAATTGATGAAAAGTTTTGATCTTGAATTCATTCATGTGATTTAATTGTCTTGTGATAATTTTCTGGCTAGGATTATTTCTTGTTTGATTCTTATTAATTAGAAAGAGATTTCAACTAATAGGATAGATCTTATATGAATGATAAATTTGCATGTTTCACCTAAACATAGGGAGGCTTCGAATTTCTGCTATAAAGATTAAATCTTAATTTAGGGTTTGTGAGTTTTATGCAATTTTACATTGGCGTGAGTGAAGGAAGAGATTCCCATTTTCTCATGTAAAATTAGGAATCAATTAACTTGAAGAGAGTAATTGGTTTAATTTAGAAACCCTGCAGTTTAAGATTTGATTTTTCATCAGTTAATTTTATCATAAGTATTAAGGGTTAGGGTGGATCAAAACTAGGGGCATTGTTGTGAAGTGAATTAAATTAAGGAAAGCTCTCATATTCTATAGTTAGGGTTTGTCAATTATTAGCATAATTAGTCATTAGGGTTAATACAATCTTTTGATAATTTAGACTAGATAGTAGTGAAAGGGTATTACTAGTAATTGCCCATAGATCTTTAGGACGACATCCGAGTTAATTTATACACTACAAGATAGGTATGCTGCCTTGTGTGGATTTGAATTAATTGGATTATAAATTTTATACTTGGTGATCATACACAAATCAAGCTTCGATATCACATGCAAGGCGTGCTTCCAAGATAGTAGGAAACTCACAGGGGTATTATATTTAAGTAGATAATAAAAGCAAGCAAGAACTTATATAAACATAAGATTTTCATAATAATATCCTTACATCATCTTAGGGGCATTCCCCTACTTTAGAAGTCTTTCCAAAATAATAACAACTATAACATAAGCCTACTATAGAGATTTTCTTAGAAGCCTATGCTCAAAACTTAAATACATAAAGCTTCTCCCAAAAACTCCTAGTAGCTTAAACTCGTACCTGGCATACAGGGCTTCTTGGGGCCAACCAAAGGTAATCGTACTGTAACAAAAAGCTATAAGGGTATAAGCAAAACTAGCTTAGTGAGATAATTCATCTATAAGACATTTCCATAATTTATACAAGTATTTTAATCAAACATATAAGAAGCACCAATCATATGAACAAACAAAATACACATGATTAACCGGAAATTAAGTGTAGCATGGATTTTACGCCCTCCATGTGAGGGATGGGAGGTTATAGGCCCATACAACCACCAATATTTGCAGATTTACCGGTCCTGCTTGCCCTGTAGATATTCCCGCTCCTACTAGCCCATGTAGACTTTCCGGCTCCTACCAGCCACCACTACCATTTCCTTGTTTCCCCACACGAAGAATAGTAGTGAAACAAATGTGACTCATAAGTATGATATGCATGAATTGATTTCAATATAAATTTAACCAAATAATGTTTAGTTCAAGTTGAAGGCTATCAACACAATTCTCATCATATCAATACAAGAATCACAATTTAAATATCAAACAATCTTTTGATATTCTTAACTCATATTCAATCAATCATAATTCCAAGTCATACAACAATTATTCATTTTATCTTTTTCTTAATTGCTAGTGCTACTACTTATAAGCACAAAACAAGGAAATGTAACTTAAGTCAAGAATTAACTCACTCCATGTCGGTAGATCCTAATTGAAGTAATCCTCCGAAAAAGTGATCTTGGGTCCTTCTCCACCTAAATAAGATGAAATACCCAAAATGAGTCTTTTATGAAGTTTCTATTCTTGAAGATCTTAAACTTTTCTTAAAATCGCAGTAAAATCGTATAAGAGGAAATTCCAACTTAAAATGGCAATAACTTGCTCATTTTAACTCGGAATTTCGTATATAATATACCATTTTCTACCTATTCGAAAAGATCTATCCATTTCTAAACTTATTTTCATCAAACTAAGTCGTTTGAGTTCCGAAAAAGTGGCGGACAGATTCTCTACGAATTTTTGTAAACTTATTTTCCTTCTTTTATCCAAAGCTCATTTGAAGAGATAGGTAATATAATAGCTTGTAAAACCTTTGGAAAGAATATTCATATATTTATTGACTCATAAAAAATGTATGAAGTAAATGAAGTTGTCTCAATTTATGAAAAAGTAAAGTCTTTAAAGATTTTGAAACTTGAGAACTTTTGGGATATTCATTTTGCTTTGAAATCATCTTAATTTGTTTATAATGAGTATCTCTTTTCTTTTCCTAAATTTTACTTTCGTAATTTCTTCAAATTCCTAAAGAATGATTTTTATTTCCTACACTTAGCTTCCAACACTTTTTGAAAGTATTAACACTTCTATATTTAGAAATAATTTCTTGATGAAAAGAATTTCTATCATTTGAAGAAAAGATGAAGTTGTTGTAAAATCTTTGTTTACTTTAAAAAGTCCTTTTAATGTTATGTATGTGTAAAATTCCTTATGAACTCCTCTAAGTTTGTTTAAGATAACTTCTTAGTTTTTAGAAAAACATCAACTTCCTATTTTTATTTCTAGAAAAGAATCTTTATTTTAAGAAAACATTTCTTCATTTATTTTGTTGAGGCAAAACCATTATGTTCATGCATGAATATGAATCATAAAGTTATGAAAATATAAAGAAACATAATAACTTGAAAGAATAAGCTAATAAGAAAATAAATCAAGTATTGGAAACTTAGCCTTTTCAAGGTATCTCGGGACTAAAAAATGACTAGTCCTAAAAGAAAAAGAAAATGTTTTGACTTGATGAGGACAAGTCTAAGAGTAGAAAGACTAGTCTTAAAAATAACATGAAAGTAAATAAATTGCAAGGAAAGTAAATAAATTGCAAAACAATGAGCTTATATGCTCTAAATAATGTATATAGCTATATAGATATATTAGGTAGTTATAAACATGAAAACAACATAAGGAATTTAGATTTTAAACAAAAACAAAGTATGAACCTATTGTTGCTTTCTTAACCTTCATGGTTTTAGAAAACACACACTAAGCTCATACTAAGTAAATGAACATATGAAATTCTTAAAGAAATTTTACCTAAAAAAACTTATCTTAGAAGAGCTTCTTGAGAGGAAATTCTTGGAGAAATTTGAGAGAGTAACTTTAGTATAAGAGAGGTGTGAAAGAAGTGGAAGTAAAAGGGGGTATTTATAGGAAAAAGTGGAAGATAATTTGTGTTAATTAAATAAATGAAAAATAAAACAATTAAAGGGAAAGAAAGAGGGGGCCGGCGCATCATGTAGGGAGAGAGGGAGAGAAAAAATTATTTTTTTGTATTTTTGTTAATTAAAAGTAAGATATGAAAGATGTGAAGTTGTATTGGAAATGAAAATGTGTAAGAAATAGGTGTATGGTGTGTAAGAGTAGGTTGTAAGAAAAAGTAGAGATAGATAAATAGTGTAGAATAGTAGTAAATAGTGTAATGTAAAGTAGACATGACAATTTAAATATCGGTAGTAAGAAAATACGCGTATAAATGCGATATCTGATGTTTTTAGCTATCGAAAAATTATGAAATTGATATTTTTGAAAATCTTATATTTTTACGAGTCTAATGGTGTATTCGGAATATTTTTACTATTCCAAGCTCCAGAACATGTTTTTCAAGAACTGTGTCCGATCGGGTTTAAAACGAGTAGCGGTTTTACTAAACTAATCTTTTTAAGCTTCCTTGGATAATTACAAACTATTCTACTCACCAAACTCTTTCTTACTCTCTTAGGGTTTCTTAAACGGGAATGCTGGACTTAAGCGGTTACGGTGAATTAGGGTTTTGTTGAGTTTAGAAATCCGGTTGACTTCTAATTAGGGTTTACGCTTTAATTGAATTCAAAATTTCAGGGGTATACAATATCCCTCTCAATTTGTTTTATTTTATCTTTATTTAGATCACAAAAAAATTCACTCGTCATTTCCTATAAATACCCCCCTCCTCTTTTACTTCTTTCACACAATTACTACTCATAAATTTCTCTACAAAAACTCTCTCAAAACTCTCTCCCAATACCCTCTCAAAACTCTCTCAAAATAATCTCAAGTTACTTTTCTATCTATACAAAACCCATAGCCACATAACACTTCAAAAACCTTCTTTAGGTAAACTTTTCTTTAAATTTTCTTCTTCTCATGTCATGTAACTTTACATGACCATGGTGTGAGTTTCCAAAAACTAAATGTTATGGAAGCTACACTATGTTCATGTATTGTTCTTGTTCATGAAAATCCATTTATGTTTATATTGTTTTACTTTATTCATATTATTGTTATTATATCTAAGTATTATTATGTATCTATATATATACATATCCTTTAGAGTATATGAGCTTACTTGTAATTTATTTATTTCCATGCAAAGTAATTTATTTATTCCTTCCATTACAATTTATTTATTTCTTATTATTTTAAGACTAGTCTCTAGTCTTAAACTTGTCCTCATTAAGTTAAAACAAATTTTTCTTTGTTTCTTTCTTTCATTTTATTTTTCTTTTGGGACTAGTCTACTTCTTAGTCCCGGGAGCCTTGAAGAAGCTAAGACTCCCAATACTTGACTTTATTTATTATTTATGTTATTTTTGCTTCCTATTATATTATCATAGATCATGCCATTAAGATTGTTGTCCAAATTTTTCCAAGCTCTAAAAATATTTGATAAAAAGGGGATTTTATCACTTAGGAATAAGTTTATACGAAATATAAAATCTATGGTTTAACAAAAATAAAGTCTTTCATTTCCAAGTTATAAGAAGAACTCACTACAATTTTTGAAACTACTTTTGTTTTGAAAAGCTTTTTAAATCATTTCTATATCACTTTGTTTTTCAAAAAGAAAATGATTTCTTATACAAAAATGATTTCTATGGAAACATAATATAAAGGAAAACTTATGAGAAAGGAATGATAATTTTCAAATTAAGATCTTTTCAAACAAATAGTCAAAGAAAAATTATACTAAAAATAAATAGGAAAAATAGCACTAATGTAGAGAATTTAGAAAAGAAGAAAATTACTTTTCGAAAAAGTTCATCTAGGAAAAATAATAAGTCAAAAATAAAGTAATTCTTTAAAAACAAAAAGAATCAAAATATTCATTTAAAAAGATTTACAAAATGGATTCTTGTAAACTATATTTTTCTAAACTCCTAATTGACATTGTTTTACTCAAGAAACATGATTGGACAACAAACACTTGAACATGAATAAATATGAGATAAGTAGCTATAAAAAGAGAATTTTTCAACTAGATAGATAACTAAGTATTTATCAAACAAATTTTGAATGATTTAAAGTTTGAAACAAAATTATTTTTGGGATAGGAAAATTCGTGGTGAATTTGATCACCACTGTTTCGGGGCCTAAATGGTTTGGTTTGATAAAAATAGTTTTAGAAATGGGTAGATCTTTTTGAGTAGGTAGAAATCGGTATATTATATGCGCAATTCCGAATTAAAATGACCAAGTTATAGCCATTTTAAATTGGAATTCTCCTTTATACGAACTTTGACGTTATCATGACATTGTTTTGACAAAATTCAAGAAAGTCATCAAGAAATACTCATTTTGGATATTTTCCTTGACTAGGTGATTCCGAGGAAGAATACCTATAACTTGAGGACTATTTCAGCTAGGTGGATTGTGTGAGCGACTCATCCGTTTAGAAGAATGGTCGACATGGCATCGTGAGTTTATTTCCTTTAAATACTTTACTTGATTGTGCTTGTAATCTAGTCTCATTAGAATTAAGAAAAGACAAATGGATATGTATGTAAGATAATTTGATGAAAGGATCCTAAGAATATCGAGGCCGGAATTAATTTAATGTTTGTTTTAGTATAACACTTGATTTGTATGAAATTCGATGATCACCTTAAATTTGATAATAATGATGCTATGATATCATAAATAAATGGATTCATGCATACCATGAAGTGAGTCACATTGCATTGGGTTATTATCCCTGGGTGAGAGGGATTGTAGCTCAGGTCGAAAGCAACACTTGGTGGAGTGACCGAAAGCGATGGCTTGGCGACATGAAGGAACTGCTTAGTAAAAGTCCGAAAGCAAGGCTCAATTCAAGTAGACTTAATATGCTTGGCGATATTAGTCGAAAGCATAAATCTTTTTAACGAAAACTACTTGTTTTGAGGTTATGTATCACCAAACCCTGAATGGAGGGCGTAAATCCATTCAACATATAGCTCCCGGAAAACTATATGCCTTGTTTGCTCACGTGTATGTTGCATTTCATTTGTCTGCTTAAATAACTTATTTGACTTCCATTACACAAAAAGTTATTTATGGAAATAGTTCTCACTAAGCCTATTAGCTTATAGCCTTATAGATATATTTTGCAGTTTACTTATTTGTGGTTGAAGCCACGTGGACCCTACAGCTAGATATTTTTTTTCCTTTTGGTTAAGGAATTTCTAGACGAAGTTTAGTGTTGAATAAGATGTAGAAATATTATTGTAATAGATTGGTGATTGGGGAATGCCCATAATTTTTGTAAGATTATTGATATGAACAAATGAATATTATGAATACTCTCTTCTTAATTTGTTATTATATCTTCTTAAACTTCATAATTCCATGTATGGTCCTCTAAATTTGTGAGAGCATGCCTTACATTTAATGTCAAAGCTTCTGGGAATGACTAAGGGTGTCATACTTAAGCTTTAATATTGAGTATGGCGGACTGTTACGTTTAGGGTACCGCTTGGGGCGTGACAGTTTAAGTTGGTATCAGAGCATGGTTAAGAACCTAGGAATCATGATTATAGAATTAGACTTAAGGAGAAATAAACTAGAATATAAATAAGAAAGGCTTAGATGAGATAGAATGGGTAGAATAAGCTTTCTGGCATAGATTAGCATAGATGAAGCCCGTCTGCAGGCTAAGAATTTCCGAAAGGGACCCATTGAAAACCTGGAAAATTATCTACTGAGACTTAGGGTGTTATGCGAAGAATTTTCTCTAGCCGGACAACCTAAGACTATCCGGGAAATGTTCCTAATCTGGAAAAGAGGAATGATGCAAATAGAGTGAAAAGGAGTAGTATAGACTATCCAAAACTACCCTGTATGAAAGACAATTACCGAGTTAGAGATGATTTATGCCGTGGAACGAATCGCCAGCATAGCCGAAGATCGATCGATGCTGCAAGAAGCAACGTTCGTCCTTGAGAAGATGGAGGTCGAACTTTGCCCGATTTCCGAACATGGACACGAATTGGACCAATGTACGTATACGCCCATGACAATTTGATGGACCACCTCGAATGGATAAAAGCTGACATCAATGAAGTTTTCCATTGGCATGGAGTTTACTAAGAAGTTCTGCGACCACCAACTAAAGTGTCCACTGAGCCACCCGCCTTTACCGGAGTCCAACTAAGAAGGAACGAGGCCCTACGTTTACGTAGGGATGGAACGGTGATAAGAGAACAGCCGATGCAAGAAGCAAGTGAAGATTCTGAGGAAGATCCGGATGAAGACCATGAAGGAGGACTAGAACAAAAAGTTGAAAACCAGACCACTGTTGGAGTCAACGAACCCTGGAATAATGAAGATGCAAGAATCATCCGCTATCTGGAAGAACAACAGGCTCGAAGGAGACAAGAAGCAGACTCAACCATGGACACGGACAATGCTCCATCAAATGAGAATGATAGCATGGAAGTAGAAGGGCTATTACCTAGAGAACCATTCATGACATTATGCCAGAGTTGACTGAAACAGAACTGACCAATATACATGAAAGGTCGAGGGAAGCAGCCAAAAAAAAGGAAGAAATACTTTGAGCAATTTATGAGGAAGAGATACTAGGGGTCGTCTAGCAGTAACCTTGGAGATGCGCCCGAAGAATGAAGGAAGGAAGGAAGGAAGGAAGGAAGAAGCCGAGCATATCCCTTGTAGTCTAGCTTAAATGTTGTAATTGAAGACTAGATCAAGCGATCTTAGTCTATCTTTTTAGTTTTCAAAATGGTGCTTTGTTATTATTATTATTTTTTTTGTGATTGTTGTGATTTACCTTGTCGTTTATTTCAATTTCCATGTAAGGGTCCTACACCCATTTATTTCAATTTTCTAATGAATTTATGTTTTAAGTATGATCTCAAAATTTACCTTGAATTGAATTTTATTTCAGTAAACTATTTATGCATGTAAGTTTCTGTTATATCCATAAATTTCCGGCAAAAATTTAATTAAGTTATCAAAATGATAAAACCTAACTTAGGAAAGTTTAAAACAGTCGAAGTAGAGGAAGACATAGGGAGGAGCAAAGTGCCTCTAACCAACCGGATGTTGAAGCCGAGCAACCTGCCGCTCAAGGAGCCGCTGCACCTCAAATGGACTTGCATGCCACACTAGGACATCTGACCTACGTACTAGACGTGATTAGGCGGAACATGCCTACACCTACACCTATACTCGAAACCGCACCAACACCGGCACCTGGCCACTGCAATCGCAAGTGCCAACTGAAGCATCTGTATAAAGGAGCATGCACTCCCAAAATACACCTTTACCTCCACCCCTACCGCTAAGGCCTTATAAGAGTACGTTGCCTAATTTCATCAGAGGTAACCGTTATTTTGATGAAGCTTACGATAAGTCGGATGAGGCCGAAGATTGGCTTGCTCAAATCGAAATGTCTTTCGATGCATATGAAGTTTCGCACTACCTACAGATCAAGTATGGGACATTCATGCTTTGCCTGAACGCTAGAATATGGTAGGAATCAAAGAAAAGAGAGCTAATGACCCAAATCACTTGAGAAGTATTCAGACATGAGTTCTTGGAAAATTATTTCCTAGGAAGCCTACGAGTAAGGTATAGCGCAGACTTCTTGCAAATTGCTCAGAAGGGAAGAACTATCGATCAATACGAGACTGAGTTTAGTAGATTGCTGTAATATACCCTCGATTCCTGCAAGTACAGCGAGGAATTGAAAAGACAAGTCTTCATAGGAGGATTAGATGAAGACCTGAGAATGAGGTTGGAAGAATTTGACATCAGGAGTTATCGAGAATTAGAGGAAAGAGCTCGGATTGTAGAAGGAGCAAGGAAAAGGAGAGAAAGAATAGAAGAAGAGAAAGCCCCGATTTTTGAGAAGAAATTTTATGATAGATCCAGTTCCATACCCCCACAAAAGAGATTCAAGTTCTCCAACAACGTTAAGAGCAATAATAACAGTGGGAGGTTCATCCCAAAAGACGTCAAGTGCTTGAAGTGCAATGGAGCACACTGCCCCAAGAAGTGCCCTCAATTGTTTGGAAAGTGTTTCTTTTGTGGAGATGCAAACCATAAGATATCAAAGTGTTCTAAGAAAGGAAACTATACTTGCTATGTCTGCAAGCAAGCAATTTGGGCATTTTGCCAATGACTGTCCATAGGGAGGAATATTCTAACAAGGCCTTCTGGAGGAGTCGTACCTATAAGGATGGAGAAAAGAAATGGAAGTAGAAGTGAAAGCAGATCAGGATCCACTGCTTCAGGAATCAGAATCTACAATATGGAGGGACAATGGATAAGTGAAGAAATAAACGAAGAAGATGGGGACTTGGCTACCTTGGAATACAATAGAAACTATAACTGTGACTTGGGAAACGGTAAGCCTTGAACCCTCTTTGTTTTTCCTTTATTTCAAGCAATACAAGAGTTTAAAGTTTTATGAATAAGTAGATATGCAAATAGAAGTAGTAATCCCCTTGTCAGATACGTAGGAAGCGTATAAGTTAAGAAGTCAGAATGTTTTTGCTCATTTGGATTTCGGAGCAATACATTCTCTTGTTACACCTGATCTAGCCAAGAGGTTCAGACCACCAATAACAAACGTCGAGTCTTAACTTTAAGATTTAAAACCTCCATAAAAAAAAGGATGTTGAAACCTAAGAAGTATGGAAGGATCATCTAATAAGGATATGAGGACATATATCTGCTTGTGGCTTCAAAAGTAATGAGATTAAGTAAATAAGAAGTAAATCTTTGGTATAAGTTGTGTATCTCTCGATAAAACCCCAATTAATGATCGCAAAAAGAGCATAGAATTCATAAGAAGGGAAGATAACGTTGGTAAAGAATCCACTATTGTAAAGAAAGAGGAGTCATATTCTTTCGAATTGATAAAAGGAAGTTCCAAAAGGAATAGATGACTACCTTAATAACACAGAAAAAGATAAAGAGAAACCTATCTTGCAGGATATCCCCAATTGTCAATAAGTTTTCAAAACGTTTTCCAAATGAATGGCCTAAATTACATCCAAAGATCAATTTTGAGATTAGACTAATGGCCAATACGATACAATTAGCTAAAGCATCATATCGAATGACCTCAATAGAGTTGGAGAAACAACTATAAGAACTTTTGGATCAAGATTTTATACAATCAAGTATATCACCTTAGAATACGCTAGTTTGGTTTGTAGAGGAAGAAAAGGATAAAACCCCTAAGTTTATACATTGATTATTAGGAGATGAACAAAGTCACAATCAAGAATGAATACCCATTCTCTATAGTTGAAGATCTTTTGACCAACTATACGGAACAAAAAATCGTTTCTCATAATTTAAGATCAAAGTATTACTAATTAAGGATCGAATCAAAGGATGATTCAGAGAAATGCTTTTCGAACTCGTTATGAACACCACAAGTTTCTAGTGTACCTTTTGGATTGATTCAACTTGAGCCAAGTATATAAATCTCTATTGGATAAATGGATGATATTTTATTCTATTCTAAATAAAAGAACAAAAAGGAAAAGAAGATAGCTAGAATTAATCGAGGACAGTAATTTCAAGTGCTACTTTGCTCATAGAACATAAGGAGTTGACAAAAGGAATTAAGAAGCTGAGCATCAAGATCACGGGATAAGGAATGAAAGAGGAGTTAGCTAATATGATATTAGAACCAACCTTGGTAAGAAGAATTAAGGAAGCTTAACGCTAAGATGAGAAGATACAAAGGATAAAGAGGAAAATATAAAAACAAAAGTGTACTGATGAGCGACGATGATAATATCAAGAGAATTAAAGGAAGATTTCGTGTGCCTAAGAATAAGGAAATAAGAAAGGAAATTATGAGCAGAACCCAGAATGTACGATATATCCCAAAGGAAACAAATTATATCTAGAATTTCAAAGATCATTATTGATGCAAGGGATGAAACAAAGACATAGTCAATTATGTGATGAAGTGTCAACAAGGGAATAAGAGCACCAATTGTTGAAAAGATTTATAAAAGCTTTGCTGATTTTGGAATAAAGATGGGATGAAATTCCCATGGATTACCAATAGTATCAACCTGAAATAATGCTATCTGATTGACTAGAGATTGGATAAGCTGGTAAAGCCTTATGAAAGAAAAGTAGCATGGAATACCAGTCGGAATCATATCAACTCAGAACATAAGAATTGTGCTTAAGCATTGAACTAATCTACAAGAGATTTTGAAGACAAGGCTAAGCTTTGATACCGTATGCCATCCTCAGACTAATGGACAATCAAAGAGAACAATTTAAACTTTGTAGAGACATTAAGAGCGTGTATCATGAATTTCAAAGAAGGAAGGAGGCACAAGATAAACAAAAGAAGTGAGACTGATTAGAAAATGAGGATTTCAAAAAGGAAATCAAGTGTACTTAAGGATAAAGAACGTACATCGTGTGAGCTTCCAAGGAAAAATCTAAGCTCACGGTACATTAGATCTTTTTGAAATAATAAAACAAATTGGAAGCTTATCATCTAATCTTGTCACCATACCTGTTGGAAGTATATGGTATGTTCCAAGATCTCTATACGACGATTGACCAAAGAACTAGTTATGGAGATAGAGCTAGTACTCTTAAAGGAGGATCTTCCCCTATAAGGAATACCCAGTACAAATCTTTAGCCAGTTCCAAAGTTTGGGAAATAAGAAAATCAAGTATGTCAAGGGTTTATAGACAGATATTTCCTATAGGGGAACAACATAAGGAACTGTAGACAACATACGACATAAGTACCCAAGTTTGTTTAAAGATACATATATGAATTTCCAAGTTTTGAGGACAAAACTTCTTTTAAGGGGGGTAGGTTGTAAACCCCCAAATTTTTGGAATCGGTTTAGCTTAAAACCCCAATATGGAAGTCAACTGGAACCCTAAAGTCAATAAAACCCTAGTTAGACGTAATGACATAAGTTCGACAATCTTGAATAAGCAACCTTAAGAAAGTAAGTAAGAGTTCAGTATGTAGAATAGTTCGTAATTACCTAAGGAAGCCTAAAAATATTATATTCAAAAAATCGCGAATCGTTTTGAACCCGAATGGACACAATTCTTGAAAAACTTATCCCAGGGTTCGAAATAGTAAAAATATTCTAAATACGGTTAAACTCGTAAAAATAAAGGTTTTCAAAAATATCAGTTTTATAATTTTTTGGCAAGTAAAAAATAATAGATATCGCAATAATATGCGTATTTTCTTACTACCGGTACTTTGTTAGTCATATCTACTTTACATTACACTACTCATTACTATTCTACACTATTCTTTTCTCTCTACTTTTCTTATAACCTCTCTTACAACACCATAACCTATAACCTTTACATTTTACTTTCTCAAAACTTTATTTCACATCTATCTTACTTATTACTTCATTTATTTAACAAAAAATACAAAATAAAACTCTCTCTTCCCCTCTCTTGTATGGCCGCACCCCTCCCCCCTCCATAAATCCTTCTCAATTTGTTTTATTTTATCTTTATTTAAATCACACAAAAATTCACTCCTCATTTCCTATAAATACCCCCTCCTTTTCACTTCTTTCATAAATTACTACTCACAAATTTCTCTACAAAAACTCTCTCAAAATACCTCTCAAAACTTCTCACAATATCCTCTCAAAACTCTCTCAAAACAATCTCAAACCACCTTTCTATCTACACAAAACCCATAACCACATAAAACTTCAAAAACCTTCTTTAGGTAAACTTTTCTTTATATTTTCTTCTCATGTCATGTAACTTTACATGACCATGGTGTAAGTTTTCCAAAAACTAAAATGTTATAGAAGCTACACTATATTCATGTATTGTTCTTGTTCATGAAAATCCATTTATGTTTATATTGTTTTACTTTGTTCATTACTATTGTTATTATATCTAAGTATTATTATGTATCTATATATATAGACATATCCTTTAGAGATAAAGCTCACTTAGAATTTATTTACTTTCGGCAAAGTAATTTATTTATTCCTTCCATTGCAATTTATTTATTCTTGTTATTTTAAGACTAGTTTCTAGTCTTGGCCTTGTCCACATCAAGTCAAAACAAATTTTTCTTTCTTTCATTTTATTTTTCTTTTGGGACTAGTCTACGTTTTAGTCCCGGGAGCCTTGAAGAAGCTAAGACTCTCAATACTTGACTTTACTTATTATTTATGTTATTTTTTCTCGCAAATTTATTCTCATAGATCATGCCATTAAGATTGTTGTCCAAATTTTTCCAAGCTCTAAAAATATTTGATAAAAAGGAGATTTTATCACTTAGGAATAAGTTTATATGAAATATAAAATCTATGGTTTAACAAAAATAAAGTCATTTCTTTCCAAGTTATAAGAAGAACTCACTATAATTTTTTAATCTACTTTTATTTTGAAAAGCTTTTTAAATCATTTCCATATCACTTTGTTTTTCAAAAAGAAAATGATTTTTGATACAAAAATGATTTCTATGAAAACATAATATAAAGGAAATCTTATGAGAAAGGAATGAGAATTTTCAAATTAAGATCTTTTCAACAAACGGTCAAAGAAAAATATACGAAAATAAATAGGAAAAATAGCACTAATGTAGAGAATTTAGAAAAGAAGAAAATTACTTTTTGAAAAAGGTCATCTAGGAAAAATAATAAGGTAAACATAAAGTAATTCTTTGAAACAAAAAGAATCAAAATATTCATTCAAAAAGATTTACAAAATGGATTCTTGTAAACTATATTTTTCTGAACTCCTAATTGACATTGTTTTACTCAAGAAGCATGATTGGACAACAAAAACTTGAGCATGAATAAATATGAGATAAGTAGCTATAAAAAGAGAATTTTTCAACTAGATATATATCTAAGTATTTATCAAACAAATTTTGAATGATTTAAAGTTTGAAACAAAATTGTTTTTGGGATAGGAAAAATCGTGGTGAATTTGATCACCACTGTTTCGGGGCCTAAATGGTTTGGTTTGATAAAAATAGTTTTAGAAATGGGTAGATCTTTTCGAGTAGGTAGAAATAGGTATATTATATCCGCGATTCCGAGTTAAAATGACCAAGTTATGGCCATTTTAAATTGGAATTCTCTTTTATACGAACTTTGATGTTCTCATGACATTGTTTTGACAAAATTCAAGAAATTCATCAAGAAATACTCATTTTAGGTATTTTGCTTGGCTAAGTGATTCCGAGGAGGATACCTATATCCCGAGGACTATTTCAGCTAGGTGGATTATGTGAGCGACTCATCCGTTTAGAAGAATGGTCGACATGGCATCGTGAGTTTATTTCCTTTAAATACTTTACTTGATTGTGCTTGTAATCTAGTCTCATTAGAATTAAGAAAAGACAAATGGATATGTATGTAAGATAATTTGATGAAAGGATCCTAAGAATTTCGAGGCGGAATTGATTTAATGTTTGTTTTAGTATAACACTTGATTTGTATGAAATTTGATGATCACGTAAATTTGATAATAATGATGCTATGATATCATAAATAAATGGATTCATGCATACCATGAAGTGAGTCACATTGCATTGGGTTATTATCCCTAGGCGAGAGGGATTGTAGCTTAGGTCGAAAGCAACACTTGGCGGAGTGACCGAAAGCGATGGCATGGCGACATGAAGGAAATGCTTGGTGGAAAGTCCGAAAGCAAGGCTCATTCAAGCAGACTTAATATGCTTGGCGATATTGGTTGAAAGCATAAATCTTTTTAACTAAAACTACTTGTTTTGAGGATACGTATCACCAAACCCCAAATGGAGGGTATAAATCCATTCAACATATAGCTCTTGGAAAACTAGATGCCTTGTTTACCGATGTGTATGTTGCATTTTATTTGTTTGCTTAAATAACTTGTTTGACTTCCATTACACAAGAAGTTATTTATGGAAATAGTTCTTACTAAGCCTATTAGCTTATACCCTTTATAGATATTTTTTGCAGTTTACTTATTTATGGTTTAAGCCACGTGGACCCTACAACCAGGTAATTTTTTTTTTTTTTTGCTAAGGAATTTTTAGATAAAATTTAGTGTTTAATAAGATGTAGAAATATTATTGTAATAGATTGGTGATTGGGGAATGCCCCTAAGTTTTGTAAGATTATTGATATGAACAAATGAATATTATGAATCCTCTCTTCTTAATTTGTTATTATATCTTCTTAAGCTTCATAATTCCATGTATGGTCTGTTGTAAAATATTGAAAAGATTTCTATATATTATTTTTAGGTTTACAATGAATCAAATATATACAAGTTGTCTAAAATAAAAAAGGCAACTAATAGCAAAATCTCCTAATTAATGAGTCAAACATTTAATGGCTCATTAATGACTCATTTAATGGTCAAACAATTTAATAGGTCAAAGATCCCTAATTTAGTATGATTCTATAATTACAATATTTAAAAACTAAAACCTATTAGCCATATTTTCCCACACTCCCCCTCAAGCTGGTGAATAGATATTTTCCATTCCTAGCTTGGATATAATATTTTCAAATGTTGCACCACTTAATCCTTTGGTTAACACATCAGCGAGCTGATCAGTTGTAGATACATAGGGTGTGCAAATCAATCCACTCTCCAATTTTTCCTTGATAAAATGTCTGTCAATTTCAATATGCTGTCCGATCATGTTGCACAGGATTGTGGGCAATGCTAATTGCATTTATTAATCACAATAAAGCCTCATTAGGCCCTCCAACTTGATTCTCATGTCTTCAGAATGATCTTTAGCCAAAGTAAACTCACATACACCTTGAGCCATTGCTTGAAATTCAGCTTCTGCACTAGACCTTGCTACTACATTTTGCTTCTTACTCTCCATGTCACAAGATTCCCACATAGAAACGTACAATATCCAGTGGTCAATCTTCTATCAATCAATGAGCCCGCATAATCAGCATCTGTGTAGGCTTCAAGTATTAGATTCTCACTTCTCCTAAAGAGAATTCCTCTTCCTGGTGTACCTTTAAGATATTGCAGCACTCTATGTGCTGCTTGAAGATAATCTCTTTTGGATTGTGCATGAATTGACTAATCACACTCACAGCATAAGCTATATCTGGTCATGTGTGGGATAGATAAATGAGCTTTCCTACCAACCGTTGATACATTCATTTGTCTACCATAGCATCTTCCTCTGCTATTCCAAGCTTTACATCGGATCTATTGAGTACTCACCGGTTTGCATGCTGTTTTACCTGCTCCTTGAGTAGATCAGTTACATACTTCTGTTGAGAGATAAAAATACCTTTCTTTGAATGTGCCACTTCAATTCCAAGAAAATATTTTAGCTTCCCAAGTGTCTTATCTCAAATTCTTTTGCCAAGCACTCACTAAAAAACCTTTAATCCCCTTGCCACTTCCTATCCTTTGAGCGTTTTTCTCATCACACAGAGCCTTTCTAAAGTAACCTAGAAACTATTGTCATTCCTTCCAATCTATCTGAAGCTTTGTCCAATGAAAATGGAAACAAGCTATGAATGAAGAAATGGAGGCACTATAAAAGAACAAAACATGGGAGTTAGTGGAGTTAACCAGCAAGGAAGACACCTGTGGGATGTAAATGGGTGTATACAGTGAAGTATAAAGCTTACAACATGGTCCTCTAAATTTGTGAGAGCACGCCTTACACTTAATGTCAAAGCTTCTGGGAATGACTAAGGGTGTTCACACTTAAGCTTTAATATTGAGTGTGGCGGACTGTTACGTTTAGGGTACCCCTTGGAGCGTGACAATGTAATTCTCAATGATATATGATATCAAGAATTCTTTTAGAAAACTTTTGCTTTGCAAAACTTTTGAAATTACTAGAATTTAAGAAAACTAGTTTATTTCTTGTAAAATCACACTTGCTTTTATTAAAACTCAACCTTGATGACCTATATGCCCAACACCTTCATTATTTAATAAAATCCTTTCATTTTGGAGTTATAAAATAGATATTTAAATAGGTGGTCTACCTAATTACGAAATTTACGAAATTTTTAAGGAATGAAAACATTGCTTAATCTATTCTTTGAAACATTTCCTTATTTTAGGATTATACTTTGATAAATTTCATTTATCCTAGTTAAAATTAAGTCTTTATTATATGTATTCCCTAGGACTCCTATTTTTCCATAAAAATCATCATTTTGGTATTTGGAAATAGGTATTTAAATAGTGGTCATTTTCAAATACGAATTTTGAAATTTCCATTTGAGATTGTTCTTTTGTAAACTGATTTAATCTTTCTAAAACTAACTCCTAATCAAACCTACTCTTTAAGGCTTCCATTTCTATTATAAAAGTCTTATTTTGAGGTTGAAAAATAGGTGTTTACACTTCAAGCTTTTCTTATTACGAATTTCAAGTTGGTTATTGTGATTAAAACAAAACTTTAACATAACTTTTATGAACTTTTCTTATTTTGAAAATATTAGTAGATCTAAGCTTTACTTATCAAAACCACTCATTTATGATAAATATTCCCTATGTCTTTCATTTTTAATGTAAAAAACACATTTTGAAGTTGAAAAATAGCTTTTCTAAATATGGCTCTTTTTAGATCCGAATTTCAAAAATCCATTTTTGTTGAAACTAAAAGAAATCTTAAGCTTTCTAATATTTCCCCACTATTATCATGCTATTATAAGTTATTTATGTGCATAAAACAAAAACCTAAATTATTTATGAACTCAAAACAATTAGATCTAGTTTATTATACTAGTCATAAATCCATGAACACTAGATCATTATGTGGATATGGTTAAATGATGAATACATGCACAAAATATTAATAATAACAATATAACTTAATAATAAAGCAAAAAATAACAAAATAACATAAATAACAAGATCTATGATATTGTGATGGCAAGGATCTCATGTTAAAGTATTTCCACATCCCTAGCTTAAAGCTCATGAGGAATTTTGAGTGGAATCATCACATGAATGACTTACCATTATATGTTTTTAAGATGGTAAAGTGTAGATCTATTACCTATTAAATGTGTGGAGTAAGAAACTTGAAGAAAACAAAAGTGTGTGTGTGTGTATGTGGGAGGAGGGTCACGGCACAATGAAGGAGAGAGAGGAGAGAAAAAGAAATTTCTTCAAGAGCTTTGTTTTGTTAAAAGAGAGAAAGTGAAAAGTGGAAAACATAATGGGATATATTAGAAAAGTGTATTAGGGTTTATGTGTTAAATAAAATGAATAAAAAAAAATAAAGAGAGGATAGAAGGAGGGGGGGCACCATTCCTTAGAGAGAGAGGGAGAGAGATGTGTGTGATAATTTTGTGTAATAAATTCAAATTTTTAAAGTATATTATGTAATGAAATATATTGGAAAAGTAAATGTAAGGGAAATAATAAAATTGTAACAATAGGATGTAAGGATGTAAAAGTAGGTTATGAGTAGTTGTACTTGATAAATAGTTGATCATAAATCAAAAAGTAGATTAGACAATTAAAGTACCGGTAGTAAAAAAAATACGATAAAAATGCTATAACTGTAACTTTTATAACACAAAAAATTATATAACTGATATATTTGAAAATCTTATGAAATTACGAGTCTAATGGTACTAATAACATATTTTTAATATCTCGAGCCCTGAGACATGCTTTTCAAAGTCTGTATCCGATCGGGTTCGAAATAGATCGAAAATTCGCTAATCTGATCTTTTTAAGCACCCTAATATTATTACCAACCAAACTACACTCTTCACTCGTATTTCGACTTCTTAGCTTAGGAACACGAGCTGCCGGACCTAAACTGCTAGGATATCCTAGGGATTTGTTGACTTAGGGTTTTCGGTTGACTTTCTGGTTTAGGGTTTAAGCTCAAATTTACCTTAAAAATTAGGGGTTTACAATATATATATATATATATATAAAGATAGTAATATAATGAAGTTAAGTTAGAAGCATGATAATAACAATAATAAGATCATAATAACAACATAATAGCAAATCAATATAATATGAAATTTATTCATGAACAAGACCAAAACATAAACATAGTGTTGCTTTTATAACATTGGAATATTTAAAAAAAATACACCATGGTCATGTTAAGTTACATGATATGGTAAAAAAGAAATAGGTAAGAACTTTTACCTAAGAAGATAATATGGAAGTAGTAGTAGAAGAAAAACTTGGATAGTGTTTATATGTGTAGGAATTATGTTGAAAATTGGGTAGTAGAAGAAAGAAAAGAGAGATTTTGGTATAAAGTCTTTAAGGAGAGATTTTGGAGATTTTTAGTAATGTGAATGAGTGTGTGAAAGAATTAGAGGGAGAGGGGATATTTATAAAATTTTTGGAGTGAAAATTGTGTAAATTAAATAAATTAAAAAAGAAAATAAATGTGTGTGTGTATGGGAGAGAGAGGGCCGACGTGAATGAAGAGAGGAGAGAAAGTACGTGATTTTGATTTGTTTTGTATTTTTGTTAATTAAAAGTAATAAGATATAAAGTTTGATGTGAATGAAAATATATGAGAAAAGTAAAAATAGATAATAGGTATAGTATAGTGTACAATAGGTATAGAAAAAGTAGAGATAGGTGAGTAGTAATGAATAGTGTAGAATAGTACTATGAATAGTAGATAAGACAAATTAATACTAGTAATAAAGAAAATACACATAATTAAGCTATATATGATATTTTTAGATACCAAAAAATTATAAAACTTATATTTTTGAAATCCTTGTATTTTTACGAGTTTATTGGTATTATTGGAATATTTTTATCGTCAGGGGTACCAAGGCACGGTTTTCAAAAACTGATCCCTTTTGGATCTAAAGGACACAAAAAATTATTGAATCTGATATTTTTATGCATCCCTATATTATTACAAACTATTATCCACTACTATCTCAACTTCATTGCTTCGGGATTAGGAACACAGGATTGCCGGATCTAGTCTACTAGGGTTTGATGTATATTTGTTGACCTTAGGGTTTTAGGTTGACTTCCGATTTTGGGTTTGAACATAACCATAGCATAAAATCTAGGGATTACAGCTTTCCATTCCTTTTTTCAAAACAAATAAATTTTTCTCTTAACTTGGTCATTTATAATTTTTACTTCTAGTAATAAAAGAACAAAGTTTTCAAAAAGTTTATCAAGTTGTTGATAATCTATTTATAAACTTGCCTTTAGAATGGTTTTAACATTTTCCTCTTATATTCTTGTTTATTAACTCTTTAAAATAAGTTCTTGTTCTCTAAAACTTAGTCTTTTATTTTCTCTACAAATTTTATTTTAAAAGAAATCCTCTTTATTAATAAAATCATTTGTTTTTGGTGTTACCATATTTATATTCTTGTTATTCTTTGAAAATAGGTTCCTCCTTTATAAACTTGAAAATCATTATTTTTCTAAGTGGGTTTAAAAATTTATGGATTGATTTTATCTTAACTTTGAAAACTAGTTTATTTCTTGGTTTTGTTATGGAATTGAAAAGACTTCAAATCTTAAGTTTTTTATGAAAACTTTAGATACTAACGAATTAATTTTACTAAGACTTAGGTTACGATATTATGAAAAGAAGGTGTTTATTTCTTTGATTTCCTTGGTAAAACTATTCTTGTTGTTCTTTGAGAAGACTTTGAGAAACTTGAGAAAATTTTGTAAAAATCCATTTTTATGTTGTTGATGATAACTCCATTATTTAGTGGCAAGTTACATAATAGAAAATTTAGTTTCAAGTTCCATTATTAAAGAAAAATTCTACTTTAAATATAGTTGAGACATTATCAGTATTGGAAATATGAGATAAAAAGCAATAAAATATTAATAAGCAATATAGCAATAATAAGCAAGATATTATAGTCAAGTATTGGAAACCTTAGCTTCATCAAGGTAACTCAGTCATATTTGGGAGCCTTACCTTCATCAAAGCAACCGAGTCAAGTATTGGGAGTCTTAACTTCATTAAGGCAACCCAGGATATATCCCATAAAAAAGAGAAAAAAAAAAAAAAGAAAAAAAAGCAATAATAAGAGCAAATATAGTAATAAGCTTGTTAGTGAGTTCATGAGCATTTAAGCTCTAGAAATATATATATATATATAAAGATAGTGACATATATAAGATGGTTTAGAAGCATGATAATAACAATAAGATCATAGTAATAACAATATAATAGTAAAACAACATAATATGAAATTTATTTGTGAACAAGAACAAAATATGAATATAGGATTGCTTCTATAACATGGAATGTTTAAGAAACATACGCCATGGTCATATTAAGTTACGTGATATGGTAGAAAGAAATAGGTAAGAATTTTTACCTAAGGAAATAATACGGAAGTGGTAGTAGAAGAAAGTTTAGGTAGTGTTTATGTGTGTAGGAATTGTGTAGAAAAGTTTGGGTAGTGAAGAAAGAAAAGAGAGATTTTGGTAGAGAATGTTTGAAGAGAGAATTTAGGAGAGTTTTAGTAAGGTGAATGAGTGTGTGAAAGAATTGGAGGGGAGGGGGTATTTATAGAATATTTGGAGTAAAAATTGTGTGAATTAAATAAATTGAAAAAGAAAAATAAATGTATGTGTATAGGAGAGAGAGGGGGCCGGCATGAATATGAGGGAGGAGAGAGAGAGTTTATTTTGTTTTGTATTTTTGTCAACTAAAAGTAATAAGATGTAAAGTTTGATATAAATCAAGATGTATGGGAAAAGTAAAAAATTGATTATAGGTATGGTAAAGTGTAGAAATAGGTGTAGGAAAAGTATAGATAAGTGAATAGTAATAAATAGTAGAATACCGATAGTAATGAAAAATACGTGTAATTAAGCTATATCTAATATTTTTAGATACTGAAAAATTATAAAACTAATATTTTTGAAATCCTTGTATTTTTAATGAGTTTATTGGATTATTGGAATATTTTTGCCATTGGGGTACCGGGCATGGTTTTCAAAAACTAATCCCATTCGGGATCTGAAAGACACAAAAAATTATCGAATATGATATTTTTGTGCATCCTTATATTATTATGAACTATTATATATTGCTATCTCAACTTTGTTGTTTCGGGATTAGGAACACGGGATTGTCGGATCTAATCTATTAGGGTTTGATGCGTATACATTGACCTTAGGGTCTCCGTTTGACTTTCGGTTTAGGGTTTGAACATAACCGTAGCATAAAATCTAGGGGATTACAATGTAAATTCATCCTATGCTCCATTTTTTTCATAAAAGCTTTAATCACCAATGATTTCCTTGATGTCCCGATCCTTGAATGGAGCTGTAAGCATACTTGTTTTAACAAAAGCCTATGGGTATATAAGCTTACAACGTGCTTAGTGAGATATTTTCCCATCATTCATACCGACAATCATAGACAAACAAGTTTTTAGTCAAGCATATGCTATGTTTATGTAATAATCACATGAGAATCACACAATGTATAGTATTTTGGAACCTATACACAGAATGGATTTACGCCCTCCATATCAAGGGTCAGGGAATTATTGATGAAGGTCCACTTGATATTCTACTACTAGTTCCCCAAGGACATGCCCATAGCGTTTGGTTGGTTGGGCTTCGAACCTAGATTCGCATTCCCTAAGCGATGTGGATTCCCTAGGACAGAGCACGACCCCTGTCCCATCACACTAGCGGGCCATCTAACTCTACATGTTGGAGTAGTAGCCTTCTGAAATGTGACTCGACGAATGCTGTACATGACCATTTTCTTGTTAATGTCATTCTGTATTATGATTCATTAAGGGCGATCAATCAATTTGTACACACACAGCAATTAAGCATGAAAATAAATAAACATAGCTAAATAAGCATTTTAGTGTTGCGATACGTTTAGTATTCACTTAATCACACGAGCAAAAGAAACACATGTTTATCCCTTATTAATCCCCAATACATATCCATTTTTATCTTTCCTTATCATGTTAGTACAATTATTTTACAAGTACAAACAAGGTAACTAATTTAGGAGGAAAAACTTAATCGTCTATTAGAGCAATTCCTAGTCGTAATAATCTTCTAGAAGTAGTACATCAAACTCCTCATCGCCTAAACAAAAGAAATACCTATAATGAGTATTTCATAGAGGTTCTACTTAATTTTCTAACTCTATTTATTGTATTTGCATCATTTTTCCTAGTTGTGGAAATTCCAACTTAAAATGGTCATACCTTGCTCATTTTAACCTAAAATTTCTCATATTAATAGTCATTTTTTACCTACTCAAAAAGATTTATGTATTTCTAAGGATATTTTTAACATTTAAGGCCATTAAGGTCTTAGAAAAGGATGATATAGATCCATCCTATAATTCCTAGCCTTTAATTCTTGCACTTTCCAAAGTTTTTCTTTACTTAGACACTTTATATCAAACATATAAATATTTCTTCCCTTGAAAATCATTAAGTATTGACATAAAATCATTTTATATGCATGATCCTGGGGTTGTCTCAAAGTAATTTTGTAAAACATTCTTAGGGAATATTAAAAATGTTAAGTTCATGAGAAATCATTTTCTTGCCTTGTGATGAAACGTGTCATCTTAAATTTTATAAATATGTGACTTACCAAAAATTTATGGTTCAATAATACGTTTAAAACTTTAAGGATCTTAAAGATTTATAATTTTATATATGGGTTTTTCTTATTATGACATAATATTCTAAGTGTATTTTCATTTATATTCTTATCAAGTTTCTTTTTCAAATAAAAGTTTTAATACTTAAGTCTTCTAAGTGTGAAACTTAACTAAAGAAATTCATGATTTTATATTTATTTTGAATTCATAATTATTTTTTTTCCTATTGATCTTCTTTTAACTAATTATTTTCTAAAACATATATTTCTATGTATTAGTGGCTAAATTTATTTTACGTGGAAACTTCTTTAAAAATTGCTTTTACTTTTTGATAGAAACAATTGTATGAGAGACTTTTCTTTCACTTTTGTTTTTGATAAAAAGGGTTTGTTCATGTTTTAAGAGTAAGCTTATAGACAATATTGCATAACAAGGTTTTTATCAACATTTCAATTTTTGGAAAGAATTTATAATATTCTAATTTGTTGTAAGAGAATTACCTAATTACTGGAATCATTATTTTACACTCACTTTGCTTGATGAAGGTAAATTTGTTTACTAAACTTGATTCTTTATGTTGGTTAATATTTTACCCTTAGTTAATTTGAACTACAAAATAATTTTAAGTTTTCATATGGAGAAATTTAACTTGTTCTTAGTTTTTTGCAAAATATTGATACATATACTTTAGGAAAAATTTAAAAAAAATTTTGCATAACAAAGAATTATTAACATTTACTTTAAACATTTTAAAGAAAGTGTGTATGATCAACTATTCTTATTCTTTAAGAAAATTTCCTAAGAGTTGAAAATCAATTTTCTTGAAGGATAAGTCTCATTTTATGAGACAAGAAATAATTTGTATTTTCATTTTAGAATATTTGTTAAGATAACAACATCACTTCATGACCATGCATGCATATGAATCTAATAATTATACTAAAAAATAATCTATTGGCATAAGCTTATTGAAGAAATGAAAATATAGAGAAAATAAAGATATGGAAGTCTTAGCTTACTATTGTAAACCCCGGAAACTTCCACAATATGATACGACTCTAGATTAGAAATTATGAACTAACTAGTAAACCTAGAAGTTAACAAAAACCCAAGATTAGTTACATAATTTAAATTTGGCTGGGTTAGGATCCATAAACTGAATAAAGAACTTCTTTTACCCCAACTGATACCAAAAACGAGATTTCATATCTTGAAATGATAATTCAAGATATGATTAAAAGAAACTTCAAATTCCAAACCCGAATCTTTGTCAAACAAATAGATTAAATGGGAAAACCTAAATATAGAGATTAAGTGACTACTTTTGTATCCAACAAAGACCTGAGACTAAAACAATGAGTAGTAATGAACCTATACTTGGGCTTAAACCCTAAAATTCGAGATTCCTAGTTAGTAATAAATTATATTGATAAGATTTCATAGTGGGTATCCAAATCTAATATATATGACTAATTTAGCTTATATATCTGTGGCAATATTAAGTAATCGATCCAATATGTTTATAGTTAGAAAATGACACCTTAAGGTAAACCGTTAGAATTATAAATACACAATACACAATAAAAATATAAACTGATATATAACTCAAGATCTAGACTTCAAAGAAAGATTTGAATTATACCAGTATTCAAATTAGGGTTTTCTTAAGCCCTTAAAGCCTAATACAAAAATTGACCAACAAGCTTAGAAAACCTAAATCGCGGGAGATAAATCTTTCTTAAAACAAATAATCACATAAAATTAAAACTTAAATTTGTATTGTCTGATGAACTAAACATCTTGTAGGATTCATTAAAAATATTTTTGTATATAAACTTACATATATTAGCTAAATTATACCCTATAGTGTAATAAACTTCTCGAAAATTTAACCAATTATTATCTAAATAATATATATATAATATATATTAAACAATTGTAGGAGAGTTTTTTCAAATTTTAAGGGCCTTGATCTTCTTGATCCAAGTGAGCCGAATTAATAATTCAACGAAAGTCAATCAAAATATAACTACAAGCCAATATAAACTTGCCAAATTCTTTCATTAATGACAATAAAACAAACAGATAAAATAGCAACAATTAGAGGCAATTCAGATCAATTATGGAGAAGGAAACATGCAGCCAACGTTTATATTTTCCTCTCTCTCTCTCTCTCTCTATAATATATATATATATAGCACACTTAATGGAGAAGCAAACGAAACCCCATCCTTTCCCAAACTTTCCAGATCTAATACATCCATATTAGTAGTTAAATCAGCCTGAGAATCGGATTTAAAACGCATCAACCAACCCAGTTCGAATCGGAGGTCAAATATTGTGAAAAAACGCTTAAAACGAACTCAAGGTAAGTTGATGTAATTCCATGTGTTTTCTTTCGAAACTAAGAATTGGAATTGACTTCTGAACATCTTAGGAACCTAACCAAGTCCATCAGAAGTTTTGGATTTCATTGAGGAGCCACGACGAAGGTGATTTTCGAAAACCCTAACCTACCTTGATGATTCGAAAAATTATGGAACATGTTGTTGTTTTGCTGTTTTATAGAGATATTTAAGTAGTTTGATGTTATAGGAGCTCAAAGGAATCGAAAAACCACTTCCCAACATCAAGAATCGATTGAAATCGATCGGGTTCATCGAAGAAGACGATGAACAGTGCTTTCCCGATGAGCACGGGGGGGGAAACACGGGACGTGTTCCACCGTGTACCCCTCGGCAAAAAAAAAAAAAAAAAAAACGAAGTTGTTTAAATTAAAAATATAAAAAATTATAATAATAAATAATTTAGGATTATTAATATTTCTTTATTTATTTTTCTGCAAAGATTATAAATAGTATTATTATTTAATAATATAATATCAAAATTTTTTGAAAATGATTAAACTTAAAAATGAAATATTTTTCTAGTATATAAATAATAATTCAAATATTTAACCTATTAACATTAATCAGAAAAGAATTTTTAGAAATAAAATTATTCCTTATAATTAATTCAAGTATATTAAGTTTTCTAATTATAATTGTTAATATTCTTAATATTATTAAGAGAATTTTAAAAATTATAGTATTTTTGAAATTATCAGTTCTGAATTATATTTTATGTAAACTCCAAAAATAAAACTCAAAAGTTAAGATTAAGATTATTTAGTAATATTATTTAAAAGAACTCACAATTAGTATGGATTAAAGTGTAAAACAAATAATATAAGTATTGTTATTATGAAAAGTAATTATTTTACTTTATTTTATTTTATTGTCTTTTTCGGAATTATTATTATTATTATTATTATTATTATTAATAGTTACTAATATTTTTACTATGTACGGCAAAAAGAAAAATTTTTAAAATAATTTAATTAAGTTAACAAATCTCTATATTAATAAATTTATTTTCATTAAGATTGTATTTAATTAGTTTATAGGAAAAATTTTGCGAGCCTAGTGAATACTAAATATGTATTTAAATAAATAGTTGTAAACAATTAGATAACAATGGAAATTTAAATAATCCAAATTTGTGAATATAGAGATATCTATATTTTACGAGAAAAATTTATTAAGTAAATAACAAGAAAACTCATAGTTTTAGACAATGAAAATGAATTAGCTGGATGGTTAAACTTCCCGAGTAACATGGGCAGTTACTCTATTATAAGTGATAACAGAGTGGTATGTATCTGTATTGCTTATATAACATGATTGAATGTCTGTATTGTTTGATCACCTTCAAATTGACTAAAAACTACAAGTACCATAAAGGAAATTTGTCCTGCATTACATATTTTGCATAAATAGCATTTGAGTAAGTGGTAGCCTACTACGTGTTAGTTTTTCGGATCTCTGGTAATGCTTGAATTATCTAGGCAAGAGAGCTATTAGTTAATTGCAAGATTACCTTTCTTCTGTTAATACCATATGAACTAAATGGTAAATGAAGGACGCTGCTTATGGTATTGCATGGAAATAACTAACGCTTAGTGGAGTTTCTAAAGCTAAAATAGGAAATAAATGATAAAACATGATAAGTTTAAAGAGATAACTAAACTGAACATTATTATTTCCTGAAAGCTTAGTCTCTCCTGGATAGGTAGACCATAGATTGTGATCCTTCAACCTCGATGAGAGGACATAAATCTTCATCCTGTTTGGATGGATTCCGGGTTATCCAAGCTTGTAATGTACATATGTTTGATTGATGCATTTTATATGATTGATAAATAACTTGTATGTATTATGTGGTAAGATCTAGTTATTCACCGAGCTTGTGTTTTAGCTCACACTCCAACAGCCCTTTCAGGTTTACTCTATGACCCTGGCTCATTGCTAGTAGGAGTATGGTCCGGTAAGAAGTTAGAAGCCAAAAAGCTTAAAGACTAATATAGGATTAGAACATATGTATCACTATTTACTTCTTTGAGGCAGGTAACGTGCATTAGAATCATTAGCTAGGGGTTGTAAGGATTTAAAAGCATATGGTCTGTAATATCTCACTAATGTGATAGTTGTTTACTAATGTATGCCTTATATATTTGTTTATCCTATCTAAGCAACTAAAAGATCCTATTTATTGAAATCATGTCATTCCTGGAAGGTAAACTAGTAATGGAAATCAAGTGTTTCTTGGTTACTATTATTAGGATACCCTCGGGGCGTGCCAACTACTAAGAGTTCTTAGGACTTGAATATATTCCAGTTACCATGAAAACAAAAGAAAATAAAATTAAGAAAAGTATAAATGAAGGAAAACATGGAAGTCATAAATTTATTTCAAGGCTTTCTAGGATATAGAAATAGACAAGTCCAATATATAAAATAAGAAAAGCAAGAGAATACTTATGGGAGTCTTAGACTTTAGCAAGACTTCCCAAGACTTGAATATAACTAGTCTTATGAATAAAGCAGAGCAAATAAATAAGAAAATCATGAGTCTTAGATTAATTTTCAAGGCTCTTCAGGACATGGATTATAAACAAGTCTCATTTGTTTAAGACTAGAGATTAAGTAGTTTTATTTATTAACATAAAATAGATAACGAAAGCATGAAATAAAAGTTATATTAGTGAGCATTTAGGCTCTAGAAAATATACATATTACATATACTTAGTAATATATACAAAGTTAATGTTAAAAAAATAATAACATAACGTAACATGAATATGGTGACAAAGTTTAACAAGACATGAATAATATGTTGTTTCTATATTTTAACTCCCTAGCATTAAAGCTCATGGGGATTTCATATGGAAATAAAACACACATATTTTTCATATTATATTAACATGAACTAAGAAGTTGTTTAGAGTTTTACCTAGAGTGGAAGATGGATGAAAGAAAATTTTGAAAAGACAAATGTGGGTTGTTTGTGTTTATGAGTGGTGTGAACTAGAGGGAGAGTGCTTTTGAGTTTTCAATTTTCAAGAGTTTGCTTATGTGTAAGAATGAATGTGTAAAGAATGAAGGAGGGAAGGGGTATTTGTAGAATTTTGAGATGGAAATTAAAGTGAATTAAAATAAATAAAAAAGAATATAAATTGAGGGGGAAGAGAGAGAGAAGTGGCTGCCCATGAAGAGAGAGAGGGGAAAAGAGTGATTAAAAATTAGTTTTACTAAATAAAAGTAAATAAAGTGTAAGAGAAGTTTAGTAAAAAGTAATATTGAAAAAGTAAATATAAAAAATAGGTATATAAGCTATAAGAGGTAGGTAGTAAGAAAAAGTAAAGATAAATAAATAGTATTGAATAGTAGTAAATAGTAATTGAATAGTAGATAAGACAAATTAATTACCGATAGTAAGAAAAATTAAGGATAAATAAGCTATATTTGATATTTTTAAGAGTAAAAAATTTTTGTAACTAATATTTTATGATTTTTTGTTCATGGTTTTGCGTGCTGGGATCTTGTTTTTAGAAACTGATCCCGTTCAAGTTCGAAACAAGAAAATTTTTGTTGAATCTAATCTTTTTAGGTTATAAGACATTATTTTCAACTATAATATAAGGTTATTTCAATTTTACTATTTTAAAGTTTCTAGTGCGGTTTTATCGGATATAAATCCTCCAGATCTTAATGTTGACCTAGGTTGGTTTTTAGGGTTTTAGTTTCAATCATGGCTTTAAAATTTACTTGTAAGATTATAAAATCTAGGGATTTATGTTTATATTGTATATTTGGTTCATATTTTAAGTTTACTCTATTTTTATGATTTATTTAATATTTTATAGTTCTCAAGATTGTTTAATCGATTTAAGGCTTCTAATGTTATATGTTAACTTGGCTTAACTTTTGTTATTAAATTTAAATTTTTTATTCTAAAATTTACCGAAGGGTCTAAGGTTTTATAATTTTGTTATTAAAAATTAATTGGGCATATTGTCTCAATTTACGTGTTATGGATCAAATAGATGAATTGTTTAGCATAAGGATTCTAAGTCGAATGATTATTAGATTTTTTTTTTTAAGGTTATAAGATTTTGTATTTGATCTTGTTTAGGGTTTTTAGTGTTCAGTTTTAACTTGGGTCGATTTTAGGGTTTAGGTTTCAGTATCAACTTTAGGATTATTTTCTAAGAATGCTGAAAAATTCAGGGACTTATAGATGAAAATAATGCAATATTGACTCTCATACTCGCCTTAGTGAAGGTCACTAAC
Organism: Combretum micranthum; assembly: GCA_024138025.1. Lineage (NCBI taxonomy): Eukaryota > Viridiplantae > Streptophyta > Magnoliopsida > Myrtales > Combretaceae > Combretum > Combretum micranthum. The sequence goes on along the minus strand of JAMXBD010000997.1, from coordinate 300,249 downwards.
TTCCTCACCTATAAATACTACTTTTGCTTCCCAAATTTCCCTTTTAGATCCTTAATCAGTCTATACCTTTCAAACTCCGTAATTTCTCCTCTTTCCCTCTTGACTAATCACCTATAATCCATCAACAAACTCAAAAAATCTACATGCACACCATTCCCTTACTGAAATATATCAGCCATCATCATAACACTTAACTTTCAAATTATACAATCACTTTATCCTAGCCGCTATACTCTCACTTCCTTTAAGTTAAAGAGCAAGGGAACAAGGGAAGGGATTACTATCTAATACCACATTTCATAGGTTAGAAACTTGTCACGTTATTAGCCTAGTCACATATAAATGATATGATAGAGACAAGTAGGAAAAAGCAATATCTTAGTTAATCCCACATTAGCAAGTTTTCTAAAGAATCATTGAATTTTGTGTTCTAATATACCTAATCTAATTCCTTGACCTCCCAATTAAGAAAACCAATTGTACCATAAAAAGTACTAAAAAAATTGAGTGGAATCGACTATTCATTTGCTAAAAACGGATTAGAAACAAAAAAGTTCTAAGCAATTAAAATTTAGGCTCAAAATGGTCAAACACTTCAAGCTTCTATAGTTTGATTACTCAACCAGCTCACAAAGCTATTCCTTAGTGTAATCTTTGGAATTTTTACTGCATCCACTTATATATAACTTTGAAATTGACTTGCTTGAGTACTATTGCGATAGTTAACAAGTTATGAAAGAGTGAGCATATATCTTATGATCTCTATATTTGCTTATGCTTGTAATATAGTGCACTATAATTATTTGAATAATCGGAATTGCATGTGGGATTAGGAAATTCATGTGCTTGCATAGTTCTTAGATTATATGCGAAGATACTATAACATATCAAAACAACTCAAGCTATGCTAGTTAATGTAATTAGGAATTATAAGTGTTTGTGAAGTTAGCTGATCACATTGTTGAACTAGACATAATTCTATTTGGCTATGACATGATTAATGAGACATACGTTACATGGCATACGGCATTGTTGAAGGCTGTCAGTAAACCCCCGAAAATTTTTATAATTCTTAGAAAATAATCCTAGAAGTCCAATAGTAAAATTTAAATCCCGAAAATCGACTCAAGATAAAACCGAATTCTAAGTCAAGTCAAAAACGAAAATTCTTAGTCTTGAGAAAATGAGAACCCTTAAAACAAAATATAAAATCCAACTATCGATTGAATCAACATTCGTATGCCAATAAAATCATCTACCTGATTCCTAAAACGTAAATCAAAACGATATATCCAAATACCGCTTAACAACGAAATGATAAGATATTAAATCCTTCAGTAAATTTCAGAATCAGAAATTTCAATTTTACCACAAGTCAAACTGAGTCAACTCATAACCCTAGACTCAGTTAAACGATCCCGAGAACCGAAAACTATTGAATAATCACAAACAAAATAAGATAAACCATAGATATCGAGCTAAAAATATAAAATGGTCAAAACTCGAAAATTATATGATCTTACGAATAACTCAATAAAACCGGAAGTCAACCGGAACCTTAAAAAAGTCAACAACAAAGCCTATAACAAACCCTAGTGCTTAAGATCCGACAATCCCGCATTCGAACCCTAGAAAAAGGAAATTAAGTTAATGGCTTAAAATGGTTTGTAATATATAGGGTAACATAAAATATCATATTCGCGAATTTGGAGTGTCCTTCGGACTCAAACGGGACCAGTTCTCGAAAAGCGTGTCCAGGAGCTCGGAATATTAAAAATATTCCGTTTTTACCAATAGACTCGTAAAAATACAAGGATTTCAAAAATCAGTTTTAGAATTTTTCGATAACTAAAAATTACAGATATCGCATTATTACGCGATTTTTATTATTACCAGTACTTTAATTATCTAGTCTACTATTCAAGTACTTTTCTACTATTCATTATTATTTACTAATCTCTACTTTTTCTATACCTATTTCTTACTACCTCATACTTTTTCTTACTTTTTATATTTCCAATACACCTTATATCAAATCATACCTTACATATTAATTATTTTATCTTACAAATTTACTCAAAAATCAACTCACTCCCCCCTCTAATGCATCATGGCCGGCGCTACCCCCTTCTAATTCCTCTCAATTATTTTTCTTTTTCAATTTATTTTATTACATCTAAAATTCACTCCAAAAATTCTATAAATACCCCCTTCCTTCTTCATTCTTCATACAATTCATTTCACTACCAAAACTCTCTCAAAAATCTCTCTACAAATCTTCTCTTCAAGAATTCTCTCTACCAAAACTCTCTTAAACCAATTCGTCACAAAAAATCATTCCTTATACATAAACTATCTACCACATATCACTACTCACATAATACGTTTCATCTACCATCTTCATATCACATAAACCTAGGTAAAAATTCTCATATTCACTCATCATGTTCATGTAACTTAACATGAGTTTAGTGTATGTTTCTTAGACTCATTGAGTTAAAAAAGCAACAATTTATTCATGTTTTGTTTTTGTTCATGTTCTATTCTTTTCTTTATGTTATTATTATATTGTTATTGTTATTATTTGTTCTAACCTAACTTATATAAAGTAATATGTATATCATGTATATATATTTATTTAGAGCATATAAGCTTATTTGTTATTTATTTACTTTCAAGTTATGCAATTTATTTATTTTATGCAATTATTAAGACTAGTCTTTCTAGTCTTAGACTTGTCCATATCAAGTCAAAACAATCTTTTGTTTATTTTCTTTAATCTTTCGGGACTAATCCATTCTTAGTCCCAAGATGCCTTGATGAAGCTAAGGCTCCAATACTTGACCGGGATACCTTGATGAAGCTAAGGTTCCCAATACTTGATATTTTATTTTCTTGCATTATTATTTGTTTCTAGTATTTTCTTAAGTTCTTATTACTTTATATGCTCATGATACTTGCATCTACATAGTGTTAATGTCTCAACTAATCTAAAAATAGAATTTTACTTTACTAAAGGAACTCAAAACTAGAGTTTCGATTATGTGATTATCAACAACATAGAAATAGAGTTTTCTCAACGTTTTCTTAAATAACAAAGATAGATTATCAAGGAAACATAAGAAATAAATATATTTTTTGTATATTATGTTAAACTAAGCTTTAGTAAAATAATTTATTAATATTAAAAGTTTTTACAAAAAGCTTAAGATTTAAACTCTTTTAAACTCCATGACAAAACCAAGAAACAAACTAGTTTTCAAAGTTAAAAAAAAAATCAACTCATAAAGTTATGAACCCACTTAAGAAAAATAATGATTTTCAAATTTCTAAAAGAAGGAACTCATTTTCAAAAGAATATAAATAAAGTACGATTAACAATAATGTATTTTATCAATAAAGATGATTCTTTTTAAAAGAAATAAAAGAACAAGTTTTAGAAAACAAAAACTTATATTTTAAAAAAATAAATATAAGAAGACAAGACTTTTCTAAACCATTATAAATACAAAAAGGTTTCAATAACTTAATATACTTTTGATAAATTTGATTTTTAATCACTAAAGTAAAATTTATGAAAGACTAAGGAAAAATTTACTTGAATGAAGAAAAGAAAATAAGAATATACTCATTTATAACAAACTAGGAAAATATAAAGGTTTCTTCAAATACTTGAAAAGAAATCATCTAGGTTAAAGTTTTAATAACTCCAATGAATTGTTTTATGAAATAAATTGTTGAGATACTACAATTAGAATTTTTGCATATAAAATGAGCTTACCTATATACTCAAAGTATTTATCAAACATACATTTATATACATATATATATATATATATTGTTACAAAAGGATTTTTTTTCTAAAGATTGATTTAGAAAATGGTTTTGCAAAAATCCAGAAATATTCGTTTTAAATCTGTACCTAACGTTTTTGGAACCCAAATGACCTTATATGACAAAGATAACTTTATAAATGGATAGATCTTTTCGAATAGGTAGAAAACGATATATTATATGCGAAATTCCGAGTTAAAATGAGCAAGTTATGGCCATTTTAAATTGGAATTTCATTCTATACGAATTTTGATGGACATAGTGAAATATAATTAGAAAATTCAAGTAGAATTTCTACGAAATACTTATCCCGGGTATTTCTTTTGTCTAGGTGATGAAAGATATGAGATTATCCTACCCGAAAATTACTACGACTAAGAAGATCGTGAAATGGACGAGTGAGTTATTCCTCCTAATTTCGTTACCTTACTTGTTCTTGTAAAGTAGTAGCATTAGTATACTAAGAAAAGATAAAAATGGATATATATTTGGGGAATTCGGATTATGTTATATATGTGAATTCTATGTTTATGCGTAAAATGAGAATTAAGAATATCGCAACTTCGAACTGCTTGTTTAAATAATTTTGTTTACTTACTAGTATGACTGTTTATTGTTTGCTAAATTGATTGATCGCCCCTAATAAACCTAATAAGGTTTGGCTTAGAAAACTAAAACGCTCACGCATAGCATCCATCGAGTCACATCTTTTTCGGAAGGCTGCTACTCCTACGCGTAGAGTTGGATTGGCTATGATCGTGTGGTGACAAGGGCCATGTTCCTTCTTAGAGAATCCAAATCGCTCGGGGAAAGCGACTCTAGGTTCGGAGCCGAGCCAACCTAACGCTATGGGTGAGGACCTCGGGACTAGCAGTAGAAGGTCGGGGATCTTCAACCCCGATTCCCTAACCTTTGATACGGAGGGGTAAATCCGTTCTATATATGGTTTTCGGATAACTATATATATTTGTGTAATCATGTGATTGTTGCATTGTATGCATAGCATATGTATGAAAATCTAAATGAACTTGTTTGAAAATATGGTGCGAATGAAAAGGAATATCTCACTAAGCTAGTTGTAGCTTATACCCCTATAGATTTTGTTGAAACAAGTATACCCGTAGCTTAAATTGAGGATCATGACATTAAGGAAGTCATGGAAGGATGTTAAGCTTCTATGAAGGAAATGGAATCATAAGATGAAGTAATTTTGTAAGGTTCTTTATATGTAATGACTTATATGATTAGTGATGTATATTTATTTGAAGACAATAGAGGGATATACCCCTAAGAATTGTAATTTAATATGTTTATGTTTTATGATAAGTATTCTCTTTGCCTTATTACTTATTTATTATCAATATAAATTGCGCTACTCCAATGCGTGTGATGTACGCCTTGTACATGATATGGAAGCTTTTGAGTGATTGAGATAGTCATTCATAGGCTTTAGTATTGTGTACGGCGGACTGCCACGTTTAGGGTACCCTTCGGGGCGTGACACTGTCGCTACCTGTAATGAACTAAATATATTGCTATCATGAAGTGCAAGCCACATACCATGGGCCCTATCCTGGCAATAGGAACTAAGTTGTATTTAGGGGTGTGGCCTATTATTTAAGACCACACTATATATATATATTAAAAACCTATTTTCATATAAGTATTCAAAGAAAGTTTTTGTTAGTTTAGGTCCTAAAGTATAGGGTTCTCGAGAATTGTGGTATTTGGAGTTCCCTTGTAAACCTTGTTATGAAAGGCATAAATCTATTTTATATATAGTTACTGGTTGACTAGATATATGAATTCATATATTTGCTCATGTATTTGTTGTATTGCATGCATTTGTGTAATAAATGACTTGGTTATTGTTGCTTGACAATATAGTTTGCGGATTATACTTCACCGAGTTGTGATTTGCCCACACCCTCACAGTTTATTGGCACAGGCATATCTATGGCCTGACCTAGCAGAAAGATGCCATAGGTTAGTGCTGGGAGACTTGTGGGATTAGTGGGATGAGTTTTAAGTTGTGGAGATCTTTTTGTCTTGTGAGATATCTGTTGTGAGACTTTTGATTGTTACTAGAAACCCATATGTTTGAAATGACTAGTATGGTCTATTGTTAATGAAGCAGTACTTATTTTGTTGTGTTACCTCATTTCTAGCCTAGTTAGGTGCTATGTGATGACTTAGTTACCTTAGGAATGGATTTGCTTCTACTAAACATGAGGAGCCTTTGAGTGACAATGGAGTCGTTCCTATGCTTCGTTGTTGTGTATAGCAAACTGTCTCGCCTAAGGTACCCTAAGAGCATGACATGTTCCATTTGATAAACCATAGCATTAATGATTCTATTTCTTTTAATTGATAGTTTTATTCATATCTACCGAATAGATCATAGCTTATATAGGTTGTAGGTTTTTCTAAAATTAACTTTGTTTAATTATTATTATTTTTGTAACTATTGGCCCATGCGTTGGCCCTTCTGTCTCAGGCTAGCCTGCTTTGACTCATACACTAAACATACAGGGTAAAATTGACTCATTTTAAATGGGTAAAAAAAAAAAAAAAAATTAACTGCAACCTGCTTTTTAAAACGAGTAAACAGATCAGCCCATATCCTTGACTATATGCCGAAGTGTAAAGATATATAACAAAATGATCTTATCCCATTCCCATTGTTCTCAAAGCATGACAGGATGACTAAAGAAACGACAATGGGATTGTTATTAACGCAGCAATAGGTTGTAAATTTGACATTCATGGACACATACTGAACATTATCATAAACACACTGCAACATAGCCAGGGCATGAAGGTCGCAGTGGTATACCCCGTGGCCCGTATGTACCTATAAGTAGGTTTCTCTGTGCTTAATGGAATTAATGTTTTGGTTCAGTTTGTCTCCTTATGGCACCCTAATATGCCCAGGCTTTATCAATTCGAATGCACCGCGGGTTATCCTCACGAAACATTACATTGGATTGCTACATTTCTGTGCAATGTAGTTTGATTTGATAGGGAATGTTTGATCAGATATGTACATGTCACAACAAAATTATCAAAAGACATTACTGCATGTGCTTTGCATGCATACATTGGGTTGGGCTGACAAAGTAAAACCTAGGCATAACAATGTCATATGTCTACAGGGTAATAACAAGATGTTTGCCTCCAATCTAATAATATTTCATCAATTTCAAATTTATTGCCAAAAAAAAAAACACCATGTAACTGCAATGATCGATTGCAAAACCAATTAACTGACATGTACTAAAATTTGGGATAATGATGAATATTTATAACATATATATATAAAAGATGAGTATTGCCTTTATTAAAATGTCGAAATATAGAAACAATTTAACTCTATTGCATTGTAAAAGTAATAACTTATTCAATTTATTGTAACATTAATTTTGTTAATGAGCGTATAGATACTTGCTAGATTTAATTAATTATGTCAAGTTTTAATCAATATAAATTTGAACAAATAAGTGTTTTAAAATAACTTAAGAATCATTAAATATTTCTCGAAACTTTGTAAATTGTAATCATCAGAGATATAGTTGCTGGTAAGTTAAGTTTATTTAATAATAGTTAAAGATTTGAATGTTTTCATGTGAAATTTATAATAATAATAATGAATGACCATGAATGCTATGACTAAGACTGTCTGCAGGCCCATCTGCCTGCCCCAAACTACAATTCCCAAAGCACCTAGGACCCCTAGACCCTACCATCTAACAACCCAAAACCCAATTAAGCTACCCCTTTACCATAATTTGACACTTATACCCTTGCTTTCCCTACATGGCGTAACTTATGTTTATGTTTTTGAGTCAGTTTCTGTCATTCCCAAGATGACATTATGGAACAATCCACAACCCCCGTTTCACAAAGCCAACGCTACTACTGTGTCAAGACCCCCCAAAAGAGGGAATTTCCTGCTCTAGAACGGATACCTTTTAATATTCCTTTTTATTTTACCTGTCTATTGTCCTGTCTGTGCTTTTATAAATTTTAAAAAGTTATCTACTTATTTCAATTTTATTCATGATTTAATTGAGTTTCACCTTCCGGATAAAATATAGTATTAATTAAATTATAAATATTAACTAATGGTGACAAATTTTGTAGTTAAAGGTGGATGCCATTTTCAGTACTTTTGAAACTATATAGTTTACGTGAAAATTCAAACCTCTGGCTGTCAAAGTTGAATGCAAATAAAATAAATACGAAATTTGAAGAACCTAACAACAAGCTGATTGAAAAGCCAAATCCAACTTTAATTGAATGCGTACTTCACATTTAATTACGACTTTAGTCCTAAAAACAAAAGAAACACAATGATTTCCTTTCATAAATTGGTGGAGATAGGGGCAAGTCCCTAGATTACCCTCTAATTTCGAAATCTTTAGAAAATCCAATACATTTTTTAATTTTTTCTAAATTCCTTCTAATATATATAATTTTATCATATAGATAAAATTTTTCAGATAGCCTTTCTTGTTCATACCACGTAATCAAGAAGTATAAAAATAGAGATTTTTCTTTTTTATGATTATGACATAAAAAAGAATTTGAATCTGAAATTTTCACTTGAAAAATAAGGGTTTATCCAAATAGGCTAGTTAGGGAAAAAATAAAAGTTGCTTCCAATGTCTTTTTTTTTTTGCCCTTTCGCGCAGCGTCACAAAACGATATGCGATTTTGAAAATTTTCATTATTTATGTTATAGATATAGAATGGACGATGACTAAACAAAAGCAATAAATATAATTAATAATATGTGTGGTTGTCGTGAATTGGATGCATATTTTTCCTAAACAAAGACGAAATCAAAGCCACCCCCATCAGCCGCTACCCGCCATGTTTTCAGAGATTTTCAGCACCAAAAACAATACGCATGTCATGCCTTTTTGTTTGACTCTCTCTCCGTCTTTACATCTTCCAATTTTTAACTTCTCTTAGTAAAGTAATTACTCCCCAAAAACGGAAAAAAAAAATAAAAAGACAAATATAATTTTGAAATATAAAAATAAAATAAAGAAACAAACCCTATATATATATATATATATAATATGTATAAACCCTTCACGTCTTAGCATCACTTGTTGCTGCTATAGTAATCTCTCCTTGCTATAATATAATATATATACATATATATTGTTATGGAGGGTGGTTCTCTGATGACATTATGGAAACGGAAGGTGGTTGCTCCGGCGGATCAACGGCGGTTGTGGGTTCACGGTGGAACCCGACGAAAGAGCAAATAAACATTTTGGAGAATATGTATAAGCAAGGGATAAGGACACCTACTGCTGAGCAAATACAAGAAATAACAACAAGACTCAAGGCATATGGGCATATTGAAGGCAAAAAATGTGTTCTATTGGTTTCAAAACCACAAGGCTCGTCAAAGGCAAAAAGAGAAACAAGAGAGTTTGGCTTATATCAATCGCTGCTTGCTTCCTGGTTCTGCAGCTTCTGCCGGTTTTCTTAATCCTCGTAATCATTATTATCCGAATGGTAAATTACTCAAATTTTACGTACTATATGTGCGTTATTCCAAAAGGGTTTATCAAAAATTTTTTCCCATAAAATTTTCCATATAATTATGTCACTGGATTTTTCTATATATATATTGTGCTTTTTTTTGAGAAAAATTTATGGCACGTGGGAAAATAAAGTAGAGGGTAATGATTGTTTTTTCTTAACATACACATGAGATTATCTTCTATATGTTAATTACAAGAAAAGATCAGATAATATAAAACATCATATTACGTAAACAAATTAAAATTTTTGTGTAAATATTTTTAATTTTGGGAGGTATGTATGTTAAGTACGTGTTACTCTAATAGCTTTTTTTTTTTGGATTTTCGGTGTATGATTCAATATTATTCTTGTACCATTAAGTTTGCGGGAGGTTTCTCTTCTCTTCTATGTTGTATTGTTGTTTTTGTTTGGAGCAGCGAACTTAGGTTACAGCTGCCTACATATATTTTCCTGATTTTAGAAAATTTATAATTTATTGAACTGTCCCGTTTCTTGCTAAGAATAACACCAACAAATTTTGGAGATTTTTTTAATTTCTTCGCTGATGATATTATTGCTTTGTCGGGAATAAATATTATTCTTGAGTCTTGCACTACTTCTATATTCCAATAATGTAATAAGATAAACGAGAACATTATTTTGCCATGCCACATTGCACGGCTTTCGGAGCAAGGCGGAATTTCTTTACCAAAACACATAAGACCACAACCGATCTTCATCCTAGTTTGACTTCACAAACAAAGAATATCATTATGTTACTCTTGCATTTTCTATGACTTTCTTGGAATTTCTTTTTAATAAATCGACTAATTTAAATGGAAAAATAACATGCATTTCTATAAGTAATTGGAAAATTATACACGTGGTTCTGCGTTGGATTAGCTTTTAGATTTGCATGCACTATGTAATCTTTAAATCAATGATGATTTTGGTAGTTCATTATTAATATTATGTTACCTCTTCTCATCATTTAAATCTGTTCCCCTAACTTTAATTAATTATATTTATGTTATTTCAGCTGTTCGTGGCCCTTACTACGTCCCCCGTAGTGACATAGGGTTCTATACTCAACTCCCAGAATCCAAAACTCTACATTCTAACAATTTGAAGAGGCCAAGGGAATGGAGCTCTTTAGCTTCATGCGACTATATGATGGATGAACCAAAACCGTTTGGTACGACGACATTATCTTTGCGCGATATTACTCCTACACTAGAGTACAATAATACAATGTTTCCAAGCAGCAACGTCAATAATGTTGTTGGATTTATTGGAAACTCAGAGGATAAGTTGGTCGTGAAACATTGGATCTCTTTCCATTGCACCCTACTGGGATCGAGCAGGATCGTCCAAAACTATCTCTAGCTACAAGTTCTACTGATAAATCAAGTGTTTCCTGCTCGTCGGAAGTTCAAGAAGTTTCTAGTACTAATGGACAGCCATTTTTTGATTTCTTCTCTGGCTAGCTCTCCAAAGGTTGAAAAAAAGAAAATAAGCAAACAAAAAAAAAAAAATTTGAAACACTAATTTAGTCCAATGATTCTTGTGTGTCGGAACTGTCCATTCGGGTGTTTTCTGGACCACTTTACTTTTTAAAGTAGTTACTAGCTAGCTAGGGTTATTTAGTCACTTAAATTGGTGTGATCGATTGGTGGGTGTAGGGTCAAGAAAGGTCATGTGTAGGTTAAGTTTTTACTTGATTTCCAAAGTAGATAATGTGATCAGGCTCGTATATTAAGCCAGTGCATGACTGTTTTTCTTCTGATTCTCTCTAATTTTAATGAAAATTTCGTGTGTGGCGCACACCTTGACTTGTAGAGATGGGTTTGGCCTTTATTCATATGTTTTGGAGTTTAATTGTTGTCTTCTTGTATTATGGACGAAAATTTTAATGAAAAGATAGTTTGTTGTCTTCTCTCGCGAATCATGGCCATTGCGTGGAAAATGGCATTCGCGGACGGCAAAACGATTGCCATATGGAAAGACTACCCATTAAATTATTCACAGTGGGTTTTGGTTTGTCAAAAAGCACTAAGTGGGCATGTCACAAACATGATAGTTTACAGGGATAATGCCGCAATTAGGCAACTTTTTCTTTTAAAATCATCAGTTTAGTATCTAATCTTAAGATTGATTGATCTAGTATCTATAACAGACTCATCTCTTGCTTTGATGGAAAAATTGGACCATAAATTAACAAAAAAAGAAAGCTAGGAAAAGTTCAACGATTGCTCTATGGTTTTAATAGGACTGATCCCTTGATTACTTGATGGTTCATATTCATACTCAAGTGTAATTGGTAATCCCCCTTATTGAGTCTAGATTTTTCATTTCTAATTTGATTTTTTTAACTCATTTCATATCAAATCCTAACCCATTTTTATATAAACCATTAACTATAAATTAAAAAATTTAATTTTAAAATTTTAGGAGCACCACTCGATCAAAATGAAAAAATTATATAAATTAGGATTCATGAGTTGGCTAATCATAACTTAGTCCATTTGGGATAAAGATTGATTTATAATCAACTTTAATGAAACCAAAGATTTTTATTCGGCTATCATATTAAGACCTAAATAGTTCCTACCTTAAATTCTTTAATTAATCTATTTATTTAATGTCCTTGAATTTATCGAAATCAGAAATAATTACAAAATTATACTTTTATTGTCCATTGTTAATTGAACTAGTGTCATGCCTCGAAGGGTACCCTAAACGTAGCAGTCCACCACATATAATATCAAGACTTCAGAATGACTACCTTAGTCATGTGAAAGTTTTTGTATTACATGTAAGGCGTACAATACAGTAATAGGAGACGCTTTTAGGAAGTGTAGTTGAAGCAAGTAATAATGAACATATAAGAATCTAGAAATAAAGTTATCTTATAGATGTAGATAAGAGTATTACATAATTCACAGGGGCATTCTCCCGTTAAATCTCGAAGGATCTCGTAAAGGTTACTAATCTTTACACATGTTTAAATACTTTATCAAAAGATTTTAAAGGAATTATAATCTAATTCTTCAAGTAAATTTCCTCCAAAAGCTCTTAAAAGAAAACTTACAGGATATGAGGAGACCTGTGGTATAAGAAGGTGTTCCTGCATACAAATATCTATAGGGATGTAAGCTTTACGAGCTTAGTAAGAATAAACTCGATAATCATACTTAAGACAAAATAACAACCAATTTCTTAAACAAGAAAATGGAATGCAACAAGCACATGAGCATCCAAGACATAAGATTTTTCGAGAATCATATGTTGAATGAATTTACACCTTTCATTCGGGGTTAGGTATTCCAACCAATTATAGCCAACATAACTTTAAAAACCATTTTTATAGTTCTTACCGCTACTAATCGCCATTAAAAACATGTTGTTTTTAGTGGCTCCTATTCGCCATCAATTTATAGATTTTACCGGCTCCTATTTGCCACATACAGGTACTACAGTTATGTCAACTACTACTATTATACACTTGTTCCACCAATTGTATAATAGCAAATGAAATGTGACTCAACGAATGAATTACATGTCTCAGTTTAATTTAAAGTCTAGCCATTTGAATTATAATTTCTTATAAGTGATCATCTAATTTCAAACACTTTAGCATCCTAATAGAACATACAACTCATTATAAGCAATTTATGGCTCAACATACTTAAAGTTCTTTTATCAACATTATAATCACATGCATCTTCAATTTTATATTTCCTTAAGTCTAATGCAACTATGCTACAAGCACAACCATAAGTATAAAAATAAGGGAAGTAGACTCACTCGGTCATGGTTCGACGATACTCCCTTAATCATAATAGTCATCGGGATAGTACACGTCTTCCTCCTCATTTCCTTAACAAAAGAAATACCTAAAATGAGTATTTCATGGAATTCCTAGTCAAAATATCTAATTCTATTCTTTAGTTGCGGTAAAATTCGTATAGATGGAAATTCCAATTAAAATGACCATAACTTGCTTATTTTAACTTAGAATTTAGCATATTATATGCCATTTTCTACCTACTTCGAAAATTCTATCTATTCCTAAGGTTATTTTTGTCATATAAAGTCGTTTAGGTTCCAAAACCTTAGAGTACAGATTTATCACAAAAATTTTTGCCAAAACACAAGTTTTTTTTCTTTATCCAAAAAAAAAAAAAAATACTTGCATCAAAATGTAGATACTTGTATAGTTGGAAAATCCTTTGAATATATATATATATATATATATATATTGACTCATATCATATGTATGAATTTAGTGAAGTTGTCTTAACAATGATTTTTTGTAAAACAATGTCTTCTAGAAGTTGAAAAGCAAAATTTTGAAGTTTCCACTTTAACTTTGGAAAAATTCTTTGAATAATTTTAAATAAGTATCTCCTCCTTTTAATTAAATTGTCCCAAATAACTTTTGTCTCTTTAAGATTCTTATAATTTAGTTTGAAATGGTAGTTCCTAAATATTACTTGATATTGATCAAGTTTGATTAAAGTTCACATTTTTTTAGTTTTTCCTAAAGTTTATTTTATTCTACTAAATGGCAATTATTTCCTAATGTTGTTTACTAATTTTATTCCTAAGAAAATTTCATTTTAAGAAAAGAACTTTCTTGATAATTTTTTCATAACTTGTCTAATCCTCATTTTTTTAGAATGTTGGTAAAATTCACAATAAAGTTTAATGAAACCTTTGCTAATCAAGAATTTGAAATTGTAAGTTTTTAGAGAAAACTTTTCCATTTTGTTGCTTTGAAAAGAGTATGAGATTATATCTACTTATGTATCATTTGTAAAAATTCTTATGTTCTATTGTTATAGAAACTTTTGATGAACTTATAGTATTTTGGAAAATATTTGTTAAGATAGAATTCTAAGTTTAAAAAAAAAATCATTTCTAAAGTAACAAAAGTTTACTTTTAAAAGGAATCCTCATCTTCCTTTATTTAAGAAAATCCTCTTTTTGTTTGAGTTGAGATAATATCAATATGCTCATGCATGAATCATAAATATGTAGTCATGAGAAATAAAGCAATATATTATAATAAGGTAAGATATATATAAGAAACAATAAGAGTATAAGATTAATATCAAGTATTTGATACCTTAGCTTCATCAAGTTAACCCAGTCTAGTATTGGGAGCCTTAGCTTCATCAGGGCAGCCCGGGATTAAGAATAGACTAGTCCCAAGAAGAAAAAGAAAAAGAAATAAAAGAAAAAGAAATAATAAGAGCAAGTTAGAGAATGTTAGTGAGCATTAGGCTCTAAAAATATATAGATATACATATACTTAATAATATATATAGAGTTAGATTATAATCATAATAACAATAATAACAATATGATATCATAATAACAACAAGATAATAAAGTTAGATATCTTAGCATATGCAAGAACGGAACATGAATATGTTGTTGCTTTTACAACTCACTTGAGTTTCAAGAAACAATATCATGGTCATACTAAGTTATATGACATGGGTAAATAAATGTGATAGAAGTTTACCTAAAGTGTTTTTTTGGTAGGAAGAAGATAATAAATGTAGGTTTATGTGGTTAGTAATATGTGGTAGATAGTTTGTGTATAGAGAAGGATTTTTGTGAGGAATTGGTGAAAGAAAGTTTTGATAGTGAAGAATTTTGTGGAAGAGTTTGTGGAGTGAATTTGTGAGAGTTTTGTTATGTGGAATGAAGGTGAAAAAGTGGAGGGAGAGAGTATTTATAGTTGAGATGGAGGGAAATTAGATGTAATAAAATAAATTAAAAAAGAAAAATAATTGATGGAAGAGAGAGAGAGATGGCACCAGTTCATAGAGGGAAAGAGAAAAAAATTATTTTTTGTTGTTTTGTAATAAAATATAATTAAGATGTGAAGTATGGTTGATGTGAAGGTGTATTGGAAATGTAAAAAGTAGAAAAATAGATATATAGGTAGTAAGAATAGGTTATAAGGTAAAGTAAAGATATATGAATAGTAATGAATAGAAGTATAGGACAATGAATAATAGTATAAGACAATGAATAGTAAACAAGACTAATAATATACCAGTAGTAAAAAAAATATACGTATAAATGCGATATCTGTTATTTTTAACTATCGAAAAATTATGAAACTGATATTTCGGAATCCTTGTATTATGTCGGACCTAATGGTGTTATTAGAATATTTTTACTATTCCAAGCCTCGAGACATGCTTTTCGAGAGTTGATCTCGTTTGGATCTGAAATACATTAAAAATTAGCGATTTGATATTTTTACGCTTTTTTATATTGTTACGAACCATGATCCATAATTATTTTAATTCCATTATTCAGGATTTAAGAACACAGGATTGCTGGATCTAAACTTCAGGGTTTGCTTAAGTCTTTTGTTGACTTTTAAGGTTTTCGGTTGGCTTTTAATTCTAAGATTAGGTTCAAAATTTATCAAAATTTAAAGAGTTTACAACATACCCCCTTAAAGAAAGTTTTGTCCTCAAAACTTGAAATTCCTACCTAACTCTTCGAAAAGGTTCGGGTATTTCTTTCGGATCTCTTCCTCAGCTTCCTAAGTAACCTCTTTGCATAAATGATTTCTTCATAAAACCTTAACATATCGGATCTCCTTCTTTCTTAGCTTTTGAACCTTTCGATCCAAGATTTGAATCGGGTGTTCCTCGTAGGTTAAGTTCTCCTTTAATCTCGGAAGTTCGAGTTCGACGATCTAATCATGGTCAGCTACATGCTTCCTTAACAATGAAACATGAAAGACATTATGTACTCCTAACAAGTTTGGTGGTAGCGCCAAGCGATAGGCCAGGTCTCCCACTCATTCGAGAATCTCGAATGATCCAATATATCTTGGGCTCAATTTTCCTTGAGCTCATACACAATGAATACTTTTTATAGGATTTACTTTTAAGTATACATGGTCACCGATGTCAAACTCAAGAACTCGACGCTTTTGATATGCCCAACTCTTTTGTCTGTTATGAGCCTCTTTCATCCTTTGTTGAATGACCCTAACTTCGATTGCAGCATCTTGGATAAGATCTGGTTCGATAGCTAACTTCTCCACATCATCCCAAAATAGAGGCATCGACACCGTCATCCATATAAGGCTTCATATGGCAGCATCTTGATCGTCGAGTGGTAGCTGTGTTGTAAGCAAATTCTACCAAAAGTAAGTGTGCTTCCCAACTTCCTTTAAATCCATGACACATGCTCGCAACATATCCTCCAAGTCAGAATAGTACGCTCTAACTATGCATCGGTTTATGGATAGGTGTACTGAAATGTAATTTAGTTCCCATATACCTTTGAAGACTTGTCCAAACTTTGATACAAATCAGGGTCTCAGTCTGATATGATTCCCGGAACTCCATGTAGCCTTACAATCTCCTTCACATATAGCCAGGATAACTTCTCCATTGAATAGTCATGTTGATAGGATAAAAGTGTGCTAACTTGGTAAGTTGATCCACTATGACCCATATGGGATCACATCCAGCTGATGTTTAGGGTATACCGCACATGAAGTCCATCGTAACTTGATCCCACTTCCATTCCGGTATGGTCAACGGCTTCAAGAGTCCTCTCGGTCTTCGATGTTCAATCTTTACTTGTTGGCAAGTAGGGCACTTTATCACAAACTCAGTTACGTCTCTTTTCATGCCATTCCACTAAAAGTGGCTCTTAAGATCTTGATATATTTTAGTACCTCCGAGATGCATGGTATATCTCGAGTTATGTGCCTCACTCATAATCTCTGTTTTCATCTCCTCGTCATTTGGCACACATAACCTTCCTTGCATTCCTACTACATCCTCTTCATCTATCTCAAAATCAACATATTTTCCTTCTTACACTTCATGCCTTACGTTTTGCATTACTTCATCATATCGCTGAGCCTCCTTGATCCTATCTATCAAAGTTGGCTCCATTATTAAGTTGGAAATTTTTGTTTCCCCACTTTGTCTCACAAATTCAATGCTCAACATTTTGAATTCCTTTACCAACTCCTTTTGTGTTATGAGCATGGCGACGACTACTACGTAGCTTTTCTAACTTAAGGCATCCGCTACAACATTCACTCTCCCAGGGCAATAATTTATTCTGAGATCATAATCCTTGATTAATTCTAACCATCTCCTTTGCCTCATATTCAACTCCTTTTGTGTAAACAAATACTTGAAGCTCTTATGATTTGTATATCTCACATCTTTGACCATAAAGGTAATGCCTCCAGAGCTTGAAGGCAAATACAACAGTAGCTAACTCGAGATCATGCATCGGATAGTTCTATTCATGCGGCCTCAACTATCGCAAAGCGTATGCAATTACATTCCCTTCTTTCATAAGGACACATCCTAATCCATTTCTCGATGCATCACTATCAACTGTATACAACATTTCAAGATTTGGTAAGGTTAGAATTAGGGTGGACACCAAACGTCGCTTCAACTTTTGAAAACTTTGTTCCCGCCTTTCATTCCAAATAAACTTCCCATTTTTTTGGGTTAACTAAGTTAGTGGCTTGGCTATTTTTGAGAAATCTTGCACAAACTTTCTATAATAGCTAGCTAATCCAAGCAAACTTCTAATCTCAGTTACCATCTTTGGTTGCTTCCATTCCATTACGGCCTTAATCTTCTTGGGATCCACTGATGTTCCATTCCCCGAGACTATATGTCTTAAAAAGGATATTTGGTCCAACCAAAAGTCACACTTAAACACTTTAGCATATAAGTTGTGCTCCCTTAATGTTTGTAATGCCATCCTTAGATGTCCTTCATGTTGCCCCCCAGTTTTGGAATAAACCAAAATATCGTTGATGAAGACAATTACGCACTTATCCAAGAGCGGCTTATAGACACGATTCATCAAGTCCATGAAGGCTGCTAATGCATTGGTCAATCCAAATGGTATAAACATGAACTCATAATGTCCATACCAAGTTCTGAAAGTGGTCTTCAGGTTTAATCAGTAGCTGATGATATCCCGATCGCAAATCAATATCCGAGAACATACTTGCTCCTTATAATTGGTCAAAGAGATAATCAATCCTTAGCAATATGGTAGCTTTGTTGAGTTCTAGGCAGTCAATGCATAACCTCATAGATCCATATTTCTTCTTTACGAATAATACTGGAGCTCCCTAAAGCGAGACACTTGGTCTAATGAATCCTCGGTCAAGCAATTCTTGCAATTTCTTTTTAAGTTCTTTGAGCTCAACTAGTGCCACTGTCACGCCCCATAGGGTATCCTAAACGTAACAGCCCGCCACATACTAGATAAGACTCTCAAATTCCTTATCTAAGCCCTTTGGGAGTCTTATAAAGATGTAAAGCGTTCCTTTACGACAATAGAATACTTCAACAAATGGAGTTAAACAGTTTAACGTGGCATTCATTAGCCATAGATAATAAACCAAAACTCATAATTTATATTTTTACAAAATCTAAGGTCATTCCCCGCAAAAATATATCAATCCATTACAGTCATCCAAAGTCCTTTAGTTCCAACGGAAGTCTATACAAAAAGAATGGATTAAACTTCTATGGGAAACTCCTATCTCCGGTACCTGTGCTGTGGCTTGCCTCGGCCTAAGCCAGATAAACTCGTGCTGCAATAAGTAAAAACTATGGGGGGTAAGCTAATTAGCTTAGTGAGTAATAACTTCCATACACAATTAAGTATAATTCAATTAAACAAGTGATTATTCAAGCAAGTGTATGCATCAAACAAATGAGTACAACAAACATATGACCAACCAGAAATCATATGTGGATGGACTTGCGCCCTCCATCCCGGGTTAGCAGATTAACGAATCCTACGGTACGACGCCGTTTAAGCTCACGGTCAACTAACAATATTTCGTTTTATGGATCACGATTAACCAACAAATTCATTTTATGGATCACGATTAACCAACATATTCGTTTTATGGATCACGATTTACCAACATATTCGTTTTATGGATCACGAAAAACCAACCAATGCCAATGCTCCATCCCCATCGTGATATGAATGAATCCAATTATCATTGCAGTCGAATATACATTAGTTCAATTCTTTTAGGTGTCCAACAAGTGTTCACAAACATTCAATATAAGATACTAGCTAATCAGTCAATAGTTTAACACCCGGTTTCGATATTTCTTAAGTTTCATTCCACGCATCAATAGCAGACAAATACATATATAATTCCCATATACCCCATCATGCATATTCATTTTTTATCTTTGCCTACACCACTAGTGCCACTACATTACAATCACAATCATTAATTGAGAGTGGAAGTAAAACTCACTCGGCCATTAGACGCCGGTCTTTCTAGTAGTAGTAATCGGGCGGTAAGGTGTCGTCTTGCTCGGGATCACCTACCAAGGAAGAATAATCCTAATGAGATTCTCATCATGTACTAATCCAAACTATGCACGTAGACTAGATGAATTCGGAATTCTCGCTATTTGCGGAATTCTAACTTAAACGGCCATAACTTGGTCATTTTAACTCGGAATTTCGCAAATTTTATATCGATCTCTATCTACTTCGAAGATCTATCTATTTCTAATATTAAATTCAAGTTTTGAAAACATTAAGGTCACGGAACAGTAGGATCAGATCTGTTCCACAATTTCTCCAATTCCGAAAATTTGTTTTGCTTTTGATAAGAAATGTTCCTAGTTGATGATTCATGCATGAATGGTATAGGAATGAATTACTAACATGAATGCCATGTAATGAACTCAATATATGCATGGTCATGATGATTTTTGATGATAAACCCTTGGGAACTCTTAATTGTTACAAAATTACATAAAGGTTATCTCTAAAAAGGCTATTCTTCTCAACTTTACATTCCTTAGGGTTTCTTTGATTCTTTATTCTTGAAATTCACTTGTTATCTAAATAAAAATGAGTTCCTAAAGTCTATACTAATCATGGCCTTCATTCATGCATAAAAATTTCCATTTTTCATTTGGTAAACATGTTTTTAAACAAGCGCCTTGTAAAAATCCGAATTTTTGAAATTTCATTTCTTGCACTTTCCTTTTGGGAAATCTTGTTTAATGCATTAAATTTGAAGCTCCATTATATCTATTATATCAAGACTTCATTTAACTCATAAAACATGCCATCTAAGCTTAGATACTAAGTGTTTATATGGGCATCACCCAAAATTACGAATTGACTACACTTCCATAATTCAATATTTCCATTCTAACTTTACTCCTTGTTTTTACATTTCTATCATGCCTAAACTCACCTAAGCTTATAAAATCATTCCTTCAATATACCTATTACACATACCCTTCATTTTTCTTGTGAAAATGAGTTTAAAAATGATTTTGGTGATTTTTAAAGTAGGGTTTCCATTTCATCCGAATTTCCAACATTTCATATTTGACAAAACCTTTTCTTTTTCAATGTTCTTGCCTTCTATATATGAAGATCCATTCTCTAATATACCTTTACATGGACAAGACTACACCTTTATGATCATCAATGCATGAAAATCAAAATAACTCTCTGATCATACATGTAAATGAAAATGTGGGTGTCTAAACTTTAGATCCACTAACTATAATGCATGAATCATATATCTCATGGCATGAACATTAATATATATACAAGATCTCTACTTTACATGCATGAACAAGATGATATCTTAACATAAACTCATCTAAACACTAGATCCATGTCTTGTGATGGCTTGATATTCTTGTTCTTGTGTTTTCATGTCCCTAGCATGAGCTCATTGGGATTAAATGAGAAAATACACAAGATATAGCTTTGCCATTACAAGATTAGGAAGAACCAAAGCTTAAATACACATACCAAAGGAATCTTGAGGGAGAAAAAGAGAAGAAACAAGTTGGAAATGTGAGAGGAAGGGGGAGAGGGGGCTCACGGCACACTAGAGGAGAGAAGAGAGGTTTTTTTCTTCTTTTACAATTTGAAACAAGTGAAATGAAGAGAGAGAGAAAAAAATGTGTTTATATATGTGAAATTTAGGGTTTGTTAATGAAAAAAATTGTAAAAAAATCAAATGAGGGAAAAATAGAGGGAGGGGGGGGGGGGGGGGGCGCGGCGCCAGCCACATCTCTTGTGTGTGTGTGTGTTTTGAAAATTTGATATTTTGTAATTTAGTAAATTAAAATGTAATAAATGTGATAATTATTTAAGAGACAAAATTTCTTGGAAAAGAAAATTGAAATGAGTAGTTGTAAGGATGTAAGAATAGGGTATGGGTAGTGTGTAGTATAGGTTGTACTTGTGAATAGTAGACAAGACATCTACTTTACCGGTTGTATCGAAAACACGGGAAAAGCTATAACTGTAATTTTTATAGCTCGGAAAATTATAAAATTGATATTTTTGGAATCCTTATAAAATTACGGTTCTAATGAATATTCCGGAACATTTTTCTGAATCCATGGTCCAGGGCACGCTTTTCCATAATCGAGCTTGGGAAGGCCCGGAATTGAAAAATTCTCGAATTTAAAACTTTCAAAGGTTTAAAATGTACTTTAAAACAATAATTCAACTTCATTTACTTTATAAAATTTCTTTTATTGTGAAACCGAAGGAAAGCCGGATTTAGGGTTCCTAGGCTTCTTCCACTGGACTCAAACTGGACCGGATTAGGGTTTCGCTTCCAACTCCCAGGGTTTCTTAACTACTAAGAATACTGGGGTTTACAGCCATTCAGTACGGTGTCTTTGATATGAGTTCCGTCCTAGGCATCAAATCAATCTCGAAATTGATTTCTCATTTTGGAGGCAACCCAGACAATTCTTCCGAAAAAACATCAGAAAACTCATTAACGATGGGGAAGTTGTTAATGTTTAGTCGTTCTTTTTCCTCCTCCGTATTCCCCACATAGCTTTCAACTCCTTCTTCAATTCTTCTATCAAATCAAACAAATTTAACTCTAATCTTCGAAAGGTTGTAGATTCTCCCAAAAATGTAGCTTTCTCCTCATCTTGTCCTTCGAACTCCACTTTATTGTTTCTACAATCTACTATGGCTTCTAACAAAGTCAACTAACTCATTCCGAGGATTACTTCATACTTGCTTATTTCCATAACTATAAGGTCGGTGATAGCTTTATGGCCTTGTATCATCATAGGACAATTCCTTAATACTTCTTTCGTTGTCACCATACTACCTGTGAGGGTCTTTATGCAAAAACTGGTTGTAGTTGTGGTTATGGGTAATCCGGTCTTCACGGCTATACTAGCGACAACAAAAGAATACGTTGCATCGGTGTCAAAGAGGGTATATGTCACGCCCCAGAGGATACTCTAAACGTGGTAGTCCGCCGCACATAATATTAAAGCTAATGAATGACAACCTTAGTCACGCAGGAGCTTTGACATCATATGTAAGGCATGCTTCCAAGATAGTAGGAGACTCACAGGGGTATTATGTTCAAGCATATAATAAAAGCATGCAATAACTTATATAGATAAACATGTAATATTCATTGGAATAATAAGTCTCGTACAACTTCTTAGGGGCATTCCCCGTTCTAATATTTTGGTTTAACTAAGCCCTCATCAAAATATACATAAATATAACATAAGTCTACTATAGAGATTTTTCTTAGAAGCCTATGTCCAAAACTAGATACATATAAACTTCTCTCAAAAAGTCATAATAGCTTTGGCTCATACCTGACAAACGAGGCTCCTTGGTGCCAACCACAAGTAATCATACTGTAACAAAAAGCTATAGGGGTATAAGCAAAACTAGCTTAGTGAGATAACTCTCATCTACAAAACATTTCCATAAATCACACAAGTATTTAAATAATCATATGAGAATGCACCAATCACATGAGCAAACAAAATACACACGATTAACCAGAAACCATGTGTAGCATAGATTTTACGCCCTTTATGTCGAGGGTTGGGTGGTTACAGGCCCATACGACCATCAATATCTGTAGACTTACCAGCTCCTACTTACCCTGTAGACTTTCTGGCTCCTACTTGCCCATATACACTTTCTAGCTCCTACTGGTCACCACTACAACTCCTCGTTTTTCCACACGAAGAATAGTAGTGAACATAAATGTGACTCACAAATATGATATGCATGAGTTATTTTCAATATAGGTTTATTCAATTAATGTTGAGTTTAAGTTAAAGGCTATCAAAACAATATTCATCATATCATTACAAGAAAACATAAATTATTCATCAATTCCTCTTTTGATATTCTTAACTTTTATTCAATAAATCATGGATCCAAATCACACAACATTTGTTCATTTATCTTTTTCTTATTTTCTAGTACTACTATTTACAAGCATAAAAAAGGAAATGTAACTAGTAAGGGATTAACTCACTCCATGATGATCGCTCCTAGTCGAAGTAATCTTTCGGGAATGCGATATCGGTTCCTTCTTCACCTAAACAAGATAAAACACCCAAAATGAGTCTTTCATAGAATTTCTATTTTTGAAAATTCTAAATCTATCTTAATTCGCGGTAAAATCAGATTGAAGGAAATTCCAACTTAAAATGGTCATAACTTGCTCATTTTAACTCTGAATTTCGCATATTATATACCATTTTCTACCTACTCAAAAAGATCTATCTATTTCTAAAACTATTTTCATCAAACTAAGTCGTTTGAGCTTCGAAATAGTGGTGATCAGATTCACCACGAATTTCACAAAACTTGCATTCCTTCTTTTTACAAAAGTTCATATCAAGGAGATAAATATTATAATAGTTTGTAAAACTTTTGGAATGTATTTATATATGTAAATCCCTAATTTTTAGTGTAATATCGAGTTTAAACCCTAAATCGGAATGTCAACCGAAAAACCTAAGTCAACAAATTTCCAGGAAACCCTAGTAGTTTAGGTCTAGTAATCCCATATTCTTAAACCAAGGAGTTGAAATATGAGTAAAGGATGTAGTTTGGTTTGTAATAATACTAGGATGCTTTAAAAGATAAGATTAGCAAATTTTTGATCTATTTTGAACCCAATTGGGTATAGACTTCGAAAAGCGTATCCAGAGGCTCGAAATATTAAATATATGATATTAATACCGTTGGACTCGTAATTTCATAAAATTTTCAAATATATCAGTTATTTAATTTTTTGGGTTATAAAAGTTACAGTTATAATCTTTTTATCATATTTTCATTACTACCAATACTTTAAATATCTAATCTACTTTTTGATTTCTTCTATACTATTCACAAAGTACATGTCACGTCCCGAAGGGTACCCTAAACGTGGCAGTCCGCCATACATAATATTAAAGCCTAAGAATGACCACATCAGTCACGCGAAGGCTTCCATACTATGTACAAGGCGTCTAACACATAAAGGAGACACATCGGAATGATACATTTTATGTTGATACAATTGAGTAACAATGTAAAGGAGATAAAATCCACTATACTTTCGATACAAACCACTATACTTCAAAATACAAATCATTCAACTTCAACTACATTCCTCCATAGACTTCCCTACATAAACTATTATAAGACAAATCATAAAACTAGCTGATAACTTCAACATTCTCATTTCTTGCCGGAATCTTGAAGCCATTCTCGGCTTCAACCATCTCAGTCCCCACTTTGCATTCTTGAGATAACTGGTTCATTTAAACAACTATTGGGGTATAAGCTACACTAGCTTAGTGAGAATTCTTTTAGTTCTGTACCAGAACAAGCAAGCATTAATCATCATATGCTATGCATGAACAAACACTTGAGCAAGCAATTATGTATGGGTATCCGGAACCCACACACAGAACGGATTTACGTCCTCCGTATCTTAGGTTAGGGATAGTAGCACTCGCCTTGGCTAGGCTCACACATGGAATGCATCCCCGATGCGCCTTAGTTTCCTATGAATGAGCTCTGATCCTAGGTCTCATTATCCAAACGAGTCCTCGGACCATACCGATCGACCTGCGTAGGAGTAACACGCTACCAAATGCAATATGTCCAATGCGATGCATGATCAATTTATTTTTGCTTAGGTCAAAATATTTATACATTCTTTAGAGTGACCAGCTACTATCATAGACATAACAGAAATAATATGAACAGTGCAGTTATCCAATCAAATCGTGGTTTCGATATGCTTTAGTATTCTTTGGCATACATTCATCACAGCCTCATCATATATCCCATCCCCATTCATATCGATTTTTATCTTGTTCCTATAATCTAATGCAACTAACTACAAGCACAATCAAGGTAACAAAACAAGGAGAAAACTCACTCGGCCATTGGATCACCGGTCTTCTAGTAATATAATTCGGTGGCAGGGAATCGTCGATTTCGGGATCACCTAAAAAAAGAAATACTCTAATAAGTATTTCAACTCAAACTAATCTAAACGATTATACGAACTATCAAATTCGTAATTCTCGTCCTAAGCGGGAATTCCAACTTAAAACGGCCATAACTTGGTCATTTTAACTCGGAATCTCGCAAATTATATATCGATTTCTATCTACTTCGAAAGATCTATCTATTCTAATATTATTTTCAAGTTTTGAAAACTTTGAAGCTTCGAAAAGTTCGGATCAGATTAGGGCAGCAACATTTCAATTTCCGAAAAATAGTTTTGTAAATGTTTGTAATGTTCCTACTGTATATAATTACTATACATGCAATATGAGTGATTTCCTAACATGAATGACATGAGATGAGCTTATGTATGCATGATCTTGATGATTTTGCTAAAAGGAAATTTTATAACTTTTATTTTGCAAGACCATAATACAACTTACTTATGAAAAATCTAGTTTTCTAACTTTATCATTTCCATTTGTTTTGGATTTGTTACTTAAGAAAATATAATTATTTTTGTCAAAATTGAGTCTTCATTATATATACTACTTATGACCTTCATTTCTTCATAAAAATTTCCATTTTACACTTGTAAACATGTTTTCAAGTGGGGTTGATTCCAAAATCCGAATTTGGTAAAAATTGGTTTTTGAGTGATTCCTTTAAGTAAAAATCATTTGATATTTAGAAAATTAGGGCTCAATCATACATAACCACTAAGGACTTCATTCTTACACAAAAATTTGCATTTTACACTTGCAAATATGTTTTCCAATATGATTTACTCAAAAATCCGAATTTTAGAAAATCCACTTTTTGAATGATTCTTTGGGAAAAACTTGTTTAATGCATTAAAATTTAAGCTTTACTATATCACTACTAAGGACTTCATTTAACACATAAAACTTTATTTTAACTTGGACATAGGTGTTTTATGGCATCATCAAATTACGAATTTACAAATTGACTACTAACTCAAAATTTTTCATCTTGATTCTATTCTTGTTTTACACTTAATATCATCAAAACTCATTTCAACTTATAAAAATCACTATAAGATACCTATTACCTATACTTCATTTTTCACATAAAACATGAGTTTTGGAGTTGATAAATGGGTTTTAAAAATTGGTCTTGGTTGGGATCCGAATTTACAAAATTCATTTTTGGTTATATCTTTTGATAAAATCTATCTAAGCATGAAAATCCATTCCTTACATATCCTATCTAAGAGCCTTTCATTTCTTAAATAAAAACTTCATTTTTGAGTTGGAAAACATGTTTTTAAAATAGGCCTTGGCCAAAATCCGAAAATAGAATTTTTATTTTGAAAATAACTTTTGAAAATCACTTTTGATTCTTGTAAAAAGAAGTCTTGATGATATACATATATTAAGCCTTCATTTTCTTAAGTAAAAATTACATTTTGACACTTGGAAAGTGGTTTTTAAATATGAGTCTTGCCAAAATACGAATTTCACTACTTTTGTTCAAGTTCAAATCTAAGATCTACATAATATGAACATAGATCTAAACTTTACTTATCAAAATCATTCATTTATGTTGTCTATACCCTAAGCCCTTCATTTTAAATGAAAAATACACATTTTGAAGTTGAAAAACACTTTTCTAAATATGGTTCCATTTTCATCCGAATTTTCAAAATTGTTTTTGTTGAAAATAAAATAGATCTTGAGTTTCCTACAATTTCCTACCATCATCATGCTATCACAAGTTCTCATGAACATAAAACAAAGTCTAATGCATTTATGAACTCAAAACTCTAGATCTAGTTTTCTAAACTAGTTTTAAATGCATGAATCACTAAGATGGACATGTGGATGATAGATCTATGCATAAATCATAAGAAATAACAAATATAACAACTTAAATAACAAGATCTATGGCATAAACGAAAATCAAAGCTATAAAAAGTTAGATCTACAATATATATCAACTTTAAACAAGAAAATAATTGAAATACAAGATAATAAAAGTAGAGAAAAGGAGTGTTTCATTTTTGGCATCATCATCCTAAGCTTTTAAGCTTATGGAAGGTCATTTGATGCATGAAACCTTCATTACACTTTACCTATATCACCTATGGAGCTTTGGGAAGAAGATTTGCTTAGAAATCTTTAGAATGAAGTGTGGAAGCCATGGAAGAAGAAGGGGCAGCTTGTTTTTCATGGAGGAACAAGAGGAAATGAAGAAGAAAGAGAGGAAAAATGAGAGAGAAAAGTTAAAGAATGAAAGAGGGAAAGTGAGTAAATGAAGGAGTGAGAGAAAATGAGTGTTTAATTGAAGAAAGAGAGAAAAAAAATAAAACAAGGCAGCAATGGAGAGCACTGCATGAAAGAGGGAGGAGAGAGAGAGTTTTGTTGAAATTTGACTCAAAATTGAATTGTATAATTAATGTGTAATGTAACTTCTTTAAGAAGGAGTGGAAAATAATTAATTTAGTCAAATAGGAGTAAATAAAGGACAATGGCAGCCATAAAGAAGGTCAAAATCTGCCATGAAGTGTGGTTAATGTGTAGAAAGATTGAAGTGAAAAGGAAGTGATATGTGTAAGGTGTACTTGAAGGTATGGGTTGTAAAAGTACTTTATTAATAAAAAATTAAAATAAAATAAAATTAGAAAATTTATTCCAAATATTTGTAGCAGATTTTTCATATTAAAATTAAATAATTATTTGAATTATTTTAGTAATTTAACAAATATGTTACCGGTATGATCAAAATACGCGAATATGGGCTATAAATGATATTTTTATAACCCGAAAAATTCTAAAAAATTATTTTATGAAATAAAAATATTTTTAAAATATTTTTCAATTATTAAATTAATTTATTTTATTTTTAGTATCGGGTCTTAAACAGAATCTGATCCCGTAAAGCCCGAACTAACTAAATTTTAGAAAAACAAAATTTTCTATAATATATAAAATATTTATCTAAAAATATAAACTTTATAAGAATAATAAAATTTTGTAATGAAATAAAAATGAATAGTGCAAAAGACTAATCAATTACCGGTAATAATGGAAATACGATAAAAAGGTTATAACTGTAACTTTTATAACCCGAAAAATTATATAACTGATATATTTGGAAATCTTATGAAATTACGAGTCTAACGGTACTATTGGTTTTTTATATCTCGAGCCCCGGGACACGCTTTTCGAAGTCTGTATCCGAACGGGTTCGAAATAGGTCAAAAATTTACCAATCTGATATTTTTAAACAAACTCATATTACTATGAGCTATTCTACATATTTAAACTACATCTCGGCCTCTAGGGCTAGGGGCGCTAGATTGCCGGACTTAAGCTATTGTATTTCGCTTAGGGTTTCCGGGTGATTTTCCGGTTTAGATCTTTGCCAATTGGAAACTGATATTTTATGTTTATACAACATATTTAATTTGAGAAATTTATTTTATATCATTTTTGTAAGTATTTATTATCTTTTAACGTTTTCGGAATTCTTGAATTGAGTTATATTTTCGAAAGTCAATTGTTATTTGCTTTTTAATAATTTGTTTTTGGGCTTTATATTACCCGTTTTTATAAATCGGAGTTAAATATGGAATTTTTTTGTACGTCGTGATTTTGAATTTGAAGACTGTTGAGTTCTCATTTTATGTTTAAGGATTTTCATTTTCTCAAGATTAAGAAGTTTCTGAATTCGTTCGTGTTTTTGGACTAGTTGAAATTCGGTTTTAATTTGGAGTGATTTTTAGGGTTTATTTTAGAAGTTCATCTTGAATTATTTACTGAAATTTTCCGGGGCTTACCGTACAACTACATAATCTATTTCTTATATCCTTACATCCTACTGTTATAATTCATCATTTTTCTTACAATTTACCTTTCCAATATAACTTTTAATACTAAATTATTTAATTAATATTGAAACTTACACAACACAACTCATTCCCTGTCTCTCTCAAGGGGGCCGACGCTACTCCTCCCCTTCTTTTCCTTTCTCCAATTTGTTTTATTTTATTTGTTAAAATTTAAGGCAAACCTTAATCCATTTGTTTATACATACCTCTTATACCCACTTCATTTCATTTTCTCTTTCTTCCTTTTCACTTCAAAATTTTTTTTTGCAAAATTCTCTCTCACTCTCCTTTTCAAACCGTGAGCTCCCCCTCCCTCTATACACACACACACACTTTGTTTTTCTTTCAAGTTTCTTACTTCACACAACCAATAGGTAATAGATCTATATCTTAATATCTTAAAAACATGTAATGGCAAGTTCATTCATGTGTGATTCCACGTAAAAATCCCCATGAGCTTCAAGCTAGGGATGTGGAAACACTTAAACATGATCCTTGCCATCACAATTTTATATCTTGTTATTTGAGTTATTTTGCTATTATCTTGTTTTATTTTCAAGTTATGTTTTTATTACTAATGATTTGTGCATATATCCATCGTTCACATAATCATCATAGTGTTTATGCATTAATGACTAGTATGTAAACTAGATCTAGTTGTTTTGAGTTCAAATGCACTAGAATTTTGTTTTATGTTCTTAAATAACTTGTAATAGCTTGATGATAGTAGGAAAGTTTTAGAAAGCTCAAGATCTATTTTATTTTCAACAAAAATAATTTTTTTTTGAAAATTTGGATAAAAAAGGAACCATATTTAGAAAAGTTATTTTTCAACTTCAAAATGTGTATTTTTCATAAAAATGAAGAGCTTAAGGAATAGATATCATAAGTGACTTGATGAGTAAAGTTTAGATCTACTAAGGAATATTTTCAAAACAAAGGCAAGTTTACGAAAGCTATATTTCAATCTCAAAAATAAGTTTTAAATTCGTAATAAAAGAAGCTTGAAATGTAAACACCCGTTTTTCAACTTCAAAACAAGATTTTATTAAAGAAATGGAAGCCTTAAGGGTAGGTTTGATTAGGAAATGGTTTTTGAAAGACTAAATGAGTTTTACAAAGAAAACAAATTCAAATGAACTTTTCAAAATTCGGATTTGAAAATAACCATTATTTAAACACTTATTTCCAAAAGCCAAAATAATGATTTTTATAAAAAAATGAAAGTCCTAGGGGATACATGTAATAAAAACCAAATTTTGACAAAGATAAGAGAGGTTTATCAAAATATAATCCTAAACAAGGAATGATTTCCAAGAATAGATTTAAACAATGTTTTTATTCTCTAAAGCTTTGTAAAATTCGTAATTAGAAAGCCACCTATTAGAACATCTATTTTCTAATCCCAAAATGAAGGTTTTTATTAAAATAATGAAGTGATGTCTATAGGTCATCAAGGTTGAGTTTTGATAAAAGCAAATATGATTTTACAAGAAGAAAAACTATTTTTCTTAAGTCTAGTAAATTTCAAAGTTTTGCAAAGTAAAAGTTTTTCAAAAAAATTCTTGGTACTACATTTGTACATAGAGATAGATCATCTCATAACCTTCATGACAATAGCTTGTGGGTATTACGTATATACATGAGGCATTTGTAGAAACAAAGTTAGAAAAGTAATGCCACATACTTCTTGTTGACATTATCTAAGTACATGAGGAATTAGAAATTTCCTACACTCATGAATCATGCATGGTATTGAGTTATACATGTATATATAATAGTCTTACAAGATATAATGATAGCTAAGTATCTATCAAAGCTTTAATATGATGTTTGTTTTTAGGTTAGAAGTTGAATTGTGGAATGGGAAATTCATGTAGTATTCTGTACTCTACTTTCATGGACCAAACCGACATTTGTTGAAATAACTCTAGAAATAGATAGGTCTCATCGAATAGGTAGAAATGGTATGTAATATGCGAAATTCCGAGTTAAAATGATCAAGTTATGGCCTTTTAAGTTGAAATTTCCTCTTAGAAATTTTGACGAACTTGATAGAATAGAATTTAGAAGTTCATTCAAAATTATAGAAATAATCATTAGGGTTATTTCTTTTGATTAGGAGACTTGGGAGATGGACTAGACCTTCCCGAGGACTATTATGATTAAGTGGATTTCCGCATGGCAAAGTAAGTTCATTTCTTAAATAGTTGTGCTCATGTATGTGCTTATAATCAGTGGCATTGAATTAGGAAAAAATAAAATTGGGATGAGTTATTTGATTGAATGAATGATAAGTATATCGAGACGAGACTTTTGTAAAAACATTGTATGGTTAGTATAAATTTGAATTGTCTGAAATTCTCTATGATCGCTTAACCTACATATAATTAACATGCCACGATTATATGAATAAACTATACATGCATATCACGTAGTGAGTCAAATTGCATTAGCAAGTATACCTTTGGTGGGATAAAAGTATATTAGCAGAGGCGTGGAGGCTGTGTTAACATTAAGGATGCGAGATCGCTTAAGTTAACAAAAGTGGTAGGCACTTGAAACTATCACATAAAACAACGATGTGTATAACTAAGAGAAAGAGATTGGGATTATGGTTGCATGACTTATGGACCACCCCACTCAAGATTAGAATTATGGTTACATGACTTATAGACCACCCCAACCCTGAATGGAGGGCGTAAATCCATTCACATATGGCTACCGAAAAGTCATATGCTTGTATGCTCATTTGCTTGTGCATTTCATATGATTATTAATAACTTGTCTGTTATATACTGTTGTTGAGTATTAAATATTTGGAAATGAATCTCACTAAGCTCGTAAGCTTATACCCCAATAGTTTCCTCTTGCAGTATGAATATTCATGGCTATCTCTGAGAAGCCACTATCTTCAGGGATAGCTTTTGGACTCTAAGGAGCTTTTTGATGAAGTCGGGACCTAGATGTAGGCATAGACTTCTAGTTGAATCTCCTAAATTAATATTTGATGGATGTTTTAAGAGAATTTTAAGAACTTAAGAACTCTTAATATTTTGACGGGGGTATGCCCCTTAGATTATGTAATAGATTAAATCTAGATATAACTGTTATGATTCACATTCTTGTTGCTATGTATGTCTCCTTAAACTATTTCGAATCAAAGTATGGTTCCCTATATTTTGAACGTGAGCCTTACACTGGTGTTCAAACTCATGAAGAGACTAAGGTTGTCTTACTTGAGTTTAAATATCGAGTGTGGAGAATTGTCGCGTTTAGGGTACCCTTTGGGGCGTGACAATATATGTATCCATTGACTCATATCAAATGCATGAAATTTATGAAGTTGTCTTAACCATGAATTTTTGGTAAAAGTCTTCTAAAGATTTTGGAAAAGTGAAACTTTTGAAAATTTCCTCTTAGCTTGCTAGAAAATATCTCAGGTTATTTTGAATGAGTATTTTTCTTTTTCCTTAATTTCATTTCCTTAGTCTTTTAAATTTCTAAAGAATAATTTTTATTTTCTGAGTTTAGTTTCTAATATTTTTTTAAAGTAGTAATAATTCTATATTTATAGAAATAATTTCCTTATTTCTTAAGATCATTCTACTTTTATGAAAGGAATTTCTTAGTGTTTATCAAACTAGTATTGATGAAAAGTAGAGTTTAGTAAAACTTTTGTTTAATCAAGAATTTCTTTCCATTTTATGACTTTGTAAAGTGTATGTATGTTTTGTTTAAAAATTCCTATATTCTTAAAATTTATAATGAACTCCTCTAAATTTCTAAAAAAAGTTTATTAAGATAAATTCCTAAGTTTTTATGAAAAATTACTTCCTTCATAATAACATTTATTTTTAGAGAAGAACTTCTATTTTAAGAAAATTTTTCCTCCTTTATCTTGTTGAGACAAAATCAATATGTTCATGCATGATCATGAATATGAAACATAAAATATGAAAACATAAGAAAAACATAATAATTAAAGAAATAAGCTAGTAAAGAAATATATCAAGTATTAGAACCTTAGCTTCATCAAGGTATCCTAGGATTAAGAATAGACTAGTCCCAAATAAAAAGAAAATTGTTTTGACTTGATGAGGATAAGTCTAAGACTAGAAAGACTAGTCTTAAGGCAACATGAAAGTAAATAATTGCAAGGTAATAAATAAATTGCGAGGAAAGTAAATAAATTGCAAAACAAAGGAGCTTATATGCTCTAAAAAATATATATAGCTACATAGATATATTTAGTTAAATATATATATATATATATTATGAAAGCAACACAAAAGAAAATAGATTCATGAACAAAAATAAAGTATGAACATATTGTTTCTTTCTTAACCTTCATGGTTTAGAAAACACACAGTAAGCTCATACTGAGTAAATGAACAAATAGAAAGCTAAAACTATTACCTATAGAAGAAGTAGAAACTAGAGAAGTCTTGAGAGAGTTTATGGAAAGATTTTGAGAGAGTGATTTTTAGTGAATGGAAGGTGTGCCGGAATTGGAAGGAGGAGAGGGTATTTATAGGAAAATATGGAGAAAATTTGTTTAATTAAATAAATAAAAAATAAAACAATATGAGGGAAAAAAGAGGGAGGGCCGGCGCAATCTTGAGTGTAAGAGAGGGAGAGAAATTAAATTTTTGTATTTTTATTAATGAAAAGGTAAGATATAAAAGATGTAAAGTTGTATTAGAAATGAAAATTGTAAGAAAATAAAGGTATGGTTGTAAGAGTAGGTTGTAAGGTAGAGATAGATAAATAGTGTAGAATAGTAATAAATAGTGTAATGTAAAGTAGACATGACAGTTTAAGTATCGGTAGTAAGAAAATAAGCGTATAATTGCGATATATGATATTTTTAGTTACCGAAAAATTTTGAAACTGATATTTTTGAAAACCTTATATTTTTACAAGCCTAATGGTATATTCGGAATATTTTTACTATTCTGAGCCCGAAACACGCTTTTCGAAAATTGTCCGATTGTACTCAAAACGAATTGCGGTTTAACTAATCTGATATTTTTAAGCTTTCTCATGTTATTACAAAACTATTCTACATACTAAACTCTTGCTTACTTTCTTAGAGTTGCTTAAACGGGATTTTCGGATTTGACTAAGGTTTTGTTGACTTTAGGATTTCCGGTTGACCTTCTAATTAGGGTTTAAGCTTAATTGATCACAAAACTTTGGGGCTTTACAGTATAGGTGTAAGCCCCAGAAAAATTTCAGTAAATAATTCCAAGATGAACTTCGAAAATAAACCCTAAAAATCACTCCAAATTAAAACCGAATTTCAACTAGTCCAAAAACACGAGCGAATCGAAATTTCAAAGCTTAGAAAAATAAGAATCCTTAAAAATAAAATAAGAACTCAACATACTTCAATTCCAAAACCACTACGTACGACAAACTCATACGTAACCCGACTTTAAAAAGGGTAATATAGAACCCAAAATCAAATTATTAAAAAGTAAATAACGATTAACTTTCGGAAATGAAACCCAATTCAAGAATTCCGAAAACATTAAAAGATATTAAATACTTACAAAAATAAAATTTAAAATAAATTTCTCAAATTAAATATGTTGTATAAACATAAATATCAGTTTCCAAATTGGCAAAGACCTAAACCGAAAATCACCCGGAAACCCTAACGGAATACAATAGTAAGTCCGGCAATCTAGCGCCCCTAACCCTAGAGGCCGAGATGTAGTTTAAATATGTAGAATAGCTCATAGTAATATGAGTTTGTTTAAAAATATCAGATTGGTAAATTTTTGACCTATTTCGAACCCGTTCGGATACAGACTTCGAAAAGCGTGTCCGGGGCTCGAGATATCAAAAATATACCAATAGTACCGTTAGACTCGTAATTTCATAAGATTTCTAAATATATCAGTTATATAATTTTTCGGGTTATAAAAGTTACAGTTATAACCTTTTTATCGTATTTCCATTATTACCGGTAATTGATTAGTCTTTTGCACTATTCATTTTTATTTCATTACAAAATTTTATTATTCTTATAAAGCCTTATATTTTTAGATAAATATTTTATATGTTATAGAAAATTTTGTTTTTCTAAAATTTAGTTCGTTTCGGGTCTTTACGGGATCAGATTCTGTTTAAGACCCGATACTAAAAATAAAATAAATTAATTTAATAATTGAAAATATTTTAAAAATTTTTATTTTCATAAAATAATTTTTTAGAATTTTTCGGGTTATAAAAATATTATTTATAGCCCATATTCGCGTATTTTGATCATACCGGTAACATATTTGTTAAAATACTAAAATAATTCAAATAATTATTTAATTTTAAATATGAAAAATCTGCTACAAATATTTGGAATAAATTTTAATTTTATTTTATTTTAATTTATTTTATTAATAAAGTACTTTTACAACCCATACCTTCAAGTACACCTTACACATATCACTTCCTTTTCACTTCAATCTTTCTACACATTATCCCACAATTGATGGCAGATTTTTGACCCTATTTATGGCTGCCATTGTCCTTTATTTACTCATATTTTGACTAAATTAATTATTTTCTCTCCTTCTTAAGAAAGTTACATTACACATTATTACACAATTCAATTCAAGTCAAATTTCAACAATTCTCTCTCTCTCCCCCATTTCACGTGCAGCAGCCCCTTGGCTGCCTTGTTTTATTTTTTTTCTCTTCATTCATTAATTAAACACTCATTTTCTCTCTCTCTTCATTTACTCATTTTCCCTCTTTTATTCTTAGCTTTTTCTCTCTCTTTTCCTCTTCATTTTGTTCTTGTTTCTTACCATAACAAGCTGCCCCCATTCCATTCTTAGCTTCCACATATTTCTTGAAGATTTTTAAGCAAATCTTCTCTCAAAGCTCCATAGGTGATATAGGTAAAGTGTAATGAAGGTTTCATGCATCAAATGACCTTCCATAAGCTTAAAAGCTTAGGATGATGATGCCAAAAATGAAATCTTCTTCTTCCCACTTTTATTACTTGTATTATAATTATTTTCTTGTTTAAAGTTGATTATATTTTGTAGATCTAACTTTTTAGCTTTGATTTTTGTTTATGCCATAGATCTTGTATTTAGTTGTTATTTTTGTTATTCCTTATGATTTATGCATAGATCTCATCACATAGTGTTCATGCATTAAAACTAGTTTAGAAAACTAGATCTAGAGTTTTGAGTTCATAAATGCATTAGACTTTGTTTTATGTTCATGAACTTGTATAGCATGATGATGGTAGGAAGTTGTAGGAAACTCAAGATCTATTTTTTTCAACAAAAATCAATTTTGAAAATTCGGATGAAAATGGAACCATATTTAGAAAAGTGGTTTTTCAACTTCAAAATGTGTATTTTTCATTTAAAATGAAGGGCTTAGGGTATAGATAACATAAATGAGTAATTTTGATGAGCAAAGTTTAGATCTATGAGTTTAAAGTTTGTTTTCATGGGTTTCATCTAGGTGTATGTTCATATTATGTATAGATCTTAGATTTGAACTTGAAAAAATTTGTGAAATTCGTATTTTGGCAAGACCAATATTTAAAAACCACTTTCCAAGTGTCAAAATGTAATTTTTCTTAAGAAAATGAAGGCTTAATATATGATATCATCAAGACTTCTTTTTACAAGAATCTAATGTGATTTTCAAAATAAAAATTCTATTTTCGGATTTTGGCCAAGGCCTATTTTAAAAACATGTTTTCCAACTCAAAAATGAAGTTTTTATTTAAGAAATGAAAGGCTCAGGATAGATATGTAAGGAATGGATTTTCATGAGCTTAGATAGATTTTATCAAAAGATATAACCAAAAATGAATTTTGTAAATTCGGATCCCAACCAAGACCAATTTTTAGAACCCATGTATCAACTCCAAAACTCATGTTTTATGTGAAAAATGAAGTATATAGGTAATAGATATCATTAAGCAATGATTTTTACAAGTTAAAATGAGTTTAGGCATGAGTAAGTGTTAAACAAGTAATGGAATTAAAATGAAAAATTTTGAGTTAGTGATCAATTGTCAAATTCGTAATTTGAGATGATGCATAAGTAATCACTTAGTATTTGAGCTCAAATTGCAAGTTTTATGTGTTAAATGAAGTCCTTAGGTAATTGATATAGTAAAGCCTTAAATTTTAATGCTTTAAACAAGTTTTCCCCAAATGAATCATTCAAAAAGTGGATTTTCTAAAATTCGGATTTTTGAGTAAATCATATTGGAAAACATATTTACAAAGTGTAAAATGGAAATTTTTATGTAGAAATGAAGGTCATAAGTAATATATATAATGAAGACTCAATTTTGACAAAAATAATTATATTTTCTTAAGTAATAAATCCAAAACAAATGGAAATGATCAAAGTTAGAAAACTAGATTTTTCATAAGTAGTTGTTATTATGGTCTTGCAAATAAAAGTTATAAAATTTCTTTTAGCAAAAATCATCAAGATCATGCATACATTAAGCTCATCTCATGTCATTCATGTTAGGAAATCATTCATATTGCATGTATAGCCAATTATATAGTAGGAACATTACAAACATTTACAAAACTATTTTTCGGAAATTGAAATTGTTGCTGCCCTAATCTGATCCGAACTTTTCGAAGCTTCAAAGTTTTCAAAACTTGAAAATAATATTAGAATAGATAGATCTTTCGAAGTAGATAGAAATCGATATATAATTTGCGAGATTCCGAGTTAAAATGACCAAGTTATGGCCGTTTTAAGTTGGAATTCCCGCTTA
The DNA here is from genome assembly GCA_024138025.1 of Combretum micranthum. Classification (NCBI taxonomy): domain Eukaryota; kingdom Viridiplantae; phylum Streptophyta; class Magnoliopsida; order Myrtales; family Combretaceae; genus Combretum; species Combretum micranthum. The sequence goes on along the minus strand of JAMXBD010000997.1, from coordinate 261,898 downwards.
GGACGCGAATTACGAATTTGATAGTTCGTATGAATCGTTTGGATTAGTTTGAGTTGAAATACTTATTAGAGTATTTCTTCCTTTTTAGGAGATCCCGAATCGACGATTCCCTACCACCGGTTATTATTACTAGAAGACCGGTGATCCAATGGCCGAGTGAGTTTTCTCCTTGTTTTGTTACCTTGATTGTGCTTGTAGTTAGTTGCATTAGAATTATAGGAACAAGATAAAAATCGATATGAATGGGGATGGGATATATGATGAGACTGTGATGAATGTATGCCAAAGAATACTAAAGCATATCGAAACCACGATTTGATTGGATAACTGCACCGTTCATATTATTTCTGTTATATGTGTGATATTGGTTGGTCACTCTAAAGAATGTATAAATATTTTGACCTAAGCAAAAATTAAATTGGTCATGCATCGCATCGGACATATTGCATTTGGTAGCATGCTACTCCTACGCAGGTCGATCGGTATGGTCCGTGGATGACTCGTTTGGATAACGAACCCGGTGCCAGAGCTCATTCAGGGGTACTAAGGCGCATGTGGATGCATTCGTGGAATGAGCCTAGCCGAGTCGAGTGCTAAGAGCCGAGGGTTGGGGACTAGATGCGGTCGTGTAGACTCAATACCATTCCTAACCCAAGATACGGAGGGCGTAAATCGTTCTGTGTGTGGGTTCCGGATACCCATGCATAATTGCTTGTCACATGTTTGTTCATGCATAGCATATGACTGATTTTAACTTGTTTGTTGTGATACGAAATTAAGGAAATTCTCACTAAGCTAGTGTAGCTTATACCCCAATAGTTGTTTAAATGAACAGGTTATCTCAAGAATGCAAAGTGGGGACCGAGATGGTTGAAGCCGAGACTAGCTTCGGGATTCCGACAAGGAATGAGGATGTTGAAGTTATCAGTTAATTTTATGATTTTTCTTGTAATAGTTTATGTAGGGAAGTCTGTGGATGAATGTAATTGAAGTTGAATGATTTGTATTTTGAAGTATAGTGGTTTGTATCAAAAGTATAGTGGATTTTATTTCCTTCATATTGTTACTCAATTGTATCAACATAAAATGTATCATTCCGATGTGTCTCCTTTATGTGTTAGACGCCTTGTACATAGTATGGAAGCCTTCGCATGACTGAGGTGGTCATTCTTAGGCTTTAATATTGTATACGGCGGACTACCACGTTTAGGGTACCCTTCGAGGCATGACAATAGGTTGTCTGGTCTCCTACTTGTATGGTTCCTACGTTCAAGACTCATGGGTCACTAATCTTATCATCTTTATCATGTTTCTTATGCATCTATCATTATCAATCATACTAAATATCTAATATTTTATACTAAATATATGAGATAAATAGATATTTATGATTAAGGTTGACCCATAACCAGGCCACAGTCATAGTCTTCTCCATTTTCCATGGCAGCTAACTCCACTCCTTCTTCCTCAGCATCTTCGCAAAGCCATTGCCCTTCAAGGTTGTAAATTCTTAACCCATGCATGGATGATGCTAGGCGATTTCCACTTCTTATCGGAGCGGGTCCTCTTAAGGATCCAACAGGTCAAACCGTTATGGATTTCATTTGAGGACACTCATTAGCAAAATGTCTTGTCTATTTGCAAACAAAGCAAGTCGTGGAAGCCTTCTTCGAGCAATTAGGAATCTTATGGCTTGGGTCACCACAGAAATAGCATTTGTTTTTAAGGACGGGGCATCTCTTTGGATAGTGTGCTTTGCACTTCCAACAAGTTATTGTTGCCTTAGAAACATCATTTCGTCCACTGATGTTTCCCTTAAAGTGGCCGATACGCTTGAACCTCTTAGAAAGGAAATGGGAACTTGTCCCCGTTGGAATTTCTTACCAAACACATACACTTTCTTCTCAAAAGTCCCAGCTTTCCTTTTCTTAGCTCCTTTGACAACCCTTGCTCGTTCTACCAACTCCCTAAAGGTGCGGATGTCAAACTCTTCTAGCTTTATCCTCAAATCTTCATCCAACCCATTTAGGAATACTTACCATTTCAATTCCTCATTGTATTTGTAGGAATCGATGGCATACTATAGGAGTGGGCAAATTTGTCTCGTACTGTTCTATAGTTCTTCCTTTTTGAGATATGTGCAAAAAGTCTACACTATACCTCACTCTTAAACTTCCCAGGAAATAGTTCTCTAAAAACTCATTTCGGAACATATCCTAAGTGATGGGTGGTGGTAATTCTCGGCTCTTTGACTCCCACCAGATTCGAACATTAAACCTCAACATGTAGGTACCATAGCTTAGTCGAAGATGATGGGGCACTCCACAGGCAGCAAAAGATCGCTTTATTTGTGCAAGCTAATCCTCGGCTTCGTTCGGTTTTCCAAAAGCTCCATCAAATAAGCGGTTGCTTTTGTTGAAATCTGAAAGTGAAGTCCTGTAAGGCCAAGGTGGTAGCAGAGGCAACAAAGGTGTCGTATGCGATTGAGCATCATGGGGTTCCAATCCATGTACGGATGCTTGGTGTGCTTGCTGGGGTGGCGCTTGAGGTGGTGCCAAAGGTGGCATATTCATTTGTTGCTTTTGAACTAACACATTTAGAATTTGTGTTAATTGATCGAGCATGGCTTGTAGATCACCTTGCGGGTTAGGAGGTGGAGCCATAGGAGGTTCTTCTTGTTGATTTGCTTCCTTAGATGAATTATTCGATGCACGTCTTTCTCTTGTTCGCCCTCTTCTATGTTAGCTAGTTAAATTTTAGTTACATAAGTTCCAATTATTTAGTCTTTTACATGTTGAGTTACGTTAATTACGGAAATTTCGTTAATTCTATCATTATATAGAAATACATCATACTCATAAAAGAAATTCAAGTAACCAAATCAGGAAATAGAATTTGTTTAAACCAAAATACTTCATTAATCAAAAGCATTCAAGGGTATGAAGCTCGTACATAGATGAAATCAAAGCTTACAAAATTCAAAACATAACAACACCAAAACACCTTTCCAAAAACATTAAACAACTTCTAATCGATCCTAGATCTTAAGCCAATTTGGTTACAAAATTTTAGTTGGACACATGAGATTTGCTTGGGTGGATCCTTCCTTCTTTCCTTCTTCGGTCAACATTCATGGGGAAAGGGTCATGCCACGAGAATCGAGGCTTAAAGTCATTATGGGCCTCTTAGCTATGAACTGTCTTAGGTAGCTTCGAACCATCATTCTTTTTCCTTTATTGGAGGGTTAATCCCTTGACATGCTAGGTTCTCCTTGTTCATGGTTACCTTCATGGTGGTTGGAAACATCATCATCCCATCAGTGATTTTCTTGCGGTATTACGAGTTTCGTTCCTCAGTTCGCTGCTTCTCTTTCCATTTCCTCATCTACTCCTCCATATCTTCTTCCAATCCGACTAGTTTACCCCTTTCTTCTTCTGGTGATGCTGGTGGAGGGGATCATCGGGATGTGGCAGCATTTCAATAAACTCCATAGCAAAAGAAGTAAGATTCTTTAGCTGCTCAGCCCCAATTAGTGTGGTTGGTTAGTTCGTCGTGGAAATAGATGTATATGAGGCCTATGGAATCCTAAGTTTGAAAGTCGGGAAACTGATGTCTGTCATTTTGGAAGATGAATGTGGCTTCTCAGACCATAGGAATGTTGTTATAGTAACAATAAGTCGTTCCATGCCTTATATAACTTCCATATCGATCTAATTGGTGCATCTTATGGCATCATATCTTAAACCATCAATTACATAATCGCATATAGTATCATGGAGTCCTCGTCTCCACATATTATACATTTCCGAGTAGACCTAGGTCATCTACAAGGGCAAATTCTTCACATAAACTTCCTACTTTCAACCGATATTCCACAAGGATCTCATCGCTTCTCATGTTAGACGTTAGGCTAAGCTCTAACTTCACCAAGAGTAAGCTATAAAAGATAAGGGAGGTCACTAGTTTTTAGAAAATTCTAAGCTTGTCTAACTTATTTAGATTTAAGCCTTTGTCAACTTAATTTTTAACTTATCTACCCCTTCTTTTCTAGATTCATTCCTATTACCTTTATTCCTTTAAACTTGTTACTTTGATACCAACTTAAACTGTCATGCCCTAAAGGGTACCCTAAACGTGGCAATCCGCCACATATAATATAAGACTTCAGAATGACTACCATAGTCACGTGAAAGTCTTGGTATTACATGCATGTAAGGCATACAACATGGTAATAGGAGATGCTTTTGGGAAGTATGTTTAAGCAACTAATAATGAACATGTAAGATCTAGAAATAAAGTTATCACATAGATGTAGATAAGAGTTTATTACATAATTCATAGGGCATTCCTCCGCTAAATCTCCAAGGATCTCGTAAAGGTTACTAGTCTTTACACATAATTTAAATACTTCATCAAAAGATTTTAAGAACTATAATCTAATTCTTCAAGTAGATTTCCTCCAAAAGCTCTCGAAAGAAAACTTACACGAATATGAGTAGATCTCAAGTATAAGACAGGTGTTCTAGCGTATACAAATATCTATAGGGATATAAGCTTTACGAATTTAGTGAGAATAAACCCAATAATCATACTTAAGACAAAATAACAACTAAGTTTATTAAACAAGAAATGGAATGCAACAAGCAAGTGAGAATCCAAGACATATGATTTTTTAGGAAATATATGTTGAATGAATTTACCCGTTCATTTGGGGTTAGGTATTCCGGCTAATCACAGCTAACATAACTTTAAAAACCGTTTTTATAGTTCTTATCAGCTACTAATACCATAAAAAACATGTAGTTCCTTACTAGCTCCTACTTGCCATCAATTTATAGATTTTACTTGCTCTTATTCGCCACATAGATATTACCGGTTATGCCAACCACTACTATCATACTTATACCACTAATTGTATGAAAGCAAATGAAATGTGACTCAACGAATGAAGTGTATGTCTCAATTTAATTTAAAGTCTATCCATTTAAATTACAATTTCTTACAAATGATCATCCAATTTCAAACACTTCAACATGCTAATAGAACATAAACTCATTATAAGCAATTCATGGCTCAATATACTTAAAATTCTTTCATCAACATTATAATCACATGCATCTTCAATTTTATCTTTCCTTAATTCTAGTGCAACTATGCTATAAACAATCATAAGTATGAAAATAAGGGAAGTAGACTTACTCCACGGTTCGATGATACTCGGGGTAGTACACGTCTTCCTTCCCACTTCCTAAAAAAAAAGAAATATCTAAAATGAGTATTCTATGGAATTTCTACTCAAAATATCTAATTATATTCTCCGGTTGAGGTAAAATTCGCATAGGTGGAAATTCCAACTTAAAATTGCCATAACTTATCATTTTGACTCGGAATTTTGCATATTATGTACTGTTTTCTACCCACTCAAAATATCTATCCATTCCTAAGGTTATTTTTGTCATATAAATTCATTTGGGTTTCGAAACCATAGGTATAGATTTATCACGAAAATTTCTAATTTTCAAAACACAACTTTGCAAACTTTTCTTTATAAAAAAAAAAAAAAAACTTTTGTCAAAATGTAAATAATTGTATAGTAGGAAAAATCCTTTGAATATATATATCATATATATATATATATATTGACTCATATCATATACATGAATTTAGTGAAGTTGTCTCAACAATGATTTTTTGTAAAACAATATGTTCTAGAAGTTGGAAAAGCAAAACTTTGAAGTTTCCACTTTAGCTTGTTGGAAAAATTGTTTGAATAATTTTAAATAAGTATCTCCTCCTTTTAATTAAATTTTCCCAAAATACTTTTTGTCTCTTTAAGATTCTTATAATTTAGTTTGAAATGGTAGTTGCCAAATATTACTTGATAGTGATCAAGTTTGATTAAAGTTTATATATTTTTAGTTTTTCCTAAAGTTTATTTTATTCTACTAAATAGCAATGATTTCCTAATGTTGTTCATTAATTTTATTCTTAAGAAAATTTCATTTTAAGAAAAGAACTTTCTTGATAATTTTTCAAAACTTGTCTAATCCTCATTTTTTTAGAATGTTGGTGGATTTCACAATGAATTTTAACGAAACCTTTGCTTATCAAGAATTTGAAGTCTGAAGATTTTAGAGAAAACTTTTCCATTTTGTTGCTTTGAAAAGAGTATGAGTGATATATCTACTCTATATATCATTTGTTGAAATTTTATGTTCTTTTGTTACTAGAAACTTGTGATGAGCTTATCTAGTATTTTGGAAAAGGTTTGTTAAGATGGAATCATAATTTAAAAAAAAAAGAGTCATTTCTTAAATGACAAAAGTTTACTTTGAAAGGAATGCTCATCTTCCTTTATTTAAGAAAATCCTCTTTTTATTTTAGTTGAAACAATATCAATATGCTCATGCATGAATCATGAATATGTAGTCATGAGAAATAAAGTAATATATCATAATAAGATAAGTATATAAGAAATAATAAAAGCATAATATTAATCTCAAGTATTGGGAACCTTAACTTCATCAAGGTAACCCGCCAAGTATTGGAAACCTTAACTTCATTAAGGTAGCTCGAGACTAAGAATAGGCTAGTCTTAAGAAGAAAAAGAAAGAAAAGAAAAAGCAATAATAAGAGCAAGTTAGAGAATGTTAGTGAGCATTAGGCTCTAAAAATATATAGATATACATATACTTAATAATATATTATAGAGTTAGATTAGAAGCATAATAACAATAATAACAATATTATTTAAAACAACAAGATATAAAATTGGAATTCTCGGCATATGCAAGAACAAAACATGAACATGTTGTTGCTTCTACAACTCAAAAGAGTTTCAAGAAACAACACCATGGTCATGCCAAGTTATATGACATGGGTAAATAAATAGTGATAGAAGTTTACCTAAAGTGTTTTTGTGGTAGGAAGAATATAATAAAAGTAGGTTTATGTGGTTAGTGATATGTGGTAGGTAGTTTGTGTATAGAGATATTTGTGAGGAATTAGTGAAAGAGAGTTTTAGTAGTGAAGAATTTTATGGAGAGAGTTTGTAGAGTGAATTTGAGGGAGTTTTGCTATGTGGAATGAATGTGTGAAAGAAGTGGAAGGAGAGGGGGTTTTTTAGTTGAAGATGAATGGAAATTAGATGTGATAAAATAAATTGAAAAAGAAAAATAATTGATGGAAGAGAGAGATGGTGCCGGTCCATAGAGCGAGAGAGAAAAAATTATGTTATTTGTTGTTTTGTAATAAAATGTAATTAAGATGTGAAGTATGGTTGATGTGAACGTGTATTGAAAATGTAAAAAGTAGAAAAATAGGTATATAGGTAATAAGAATAGGTTGTAGGTAAAATAAAGATAGATGAATAATAATAAATAGTAGTATAGGACAATGAATAGTAAATAAGACTAATAATATACCGTAGTAAAGAAAATACAAGTATAAATACGATATATGTTATTTTTAACTACCGAAAAATTAAGAAACTAATATTTTTGGAATCCTTGTATTATTTCAGACCTAACGATGTTATCAAGATATTTTTACTATTCCGAGCCCCGGAACACGCTTTTCGAAAGCTGATCTTGTTTGGATACGGAATACACTAAAAATTAGTGAATTTGATATTTTTACGCTGATTTCAGTTTTGTTATTTAAGGTTTAAGAACACGAGATTGCTGGATCTAAATATGGGGTTTGGTCAAGTCTTTTGTTGACTTTTATGGTTTCCGGTTGACTTTTAATTCTAAGATTAGAATCAAAATTTATCAAAATTTCAAAGGTTTATAACTAGTATTTATAGTATAATATTTACATGTTAGCTTCATATCATATTAATGTAAAAAAAAAAAAAAATCATATTTTAGGTCACCCATATGTGTCTACACACCCACTGATTAAGATTAGACATCCATCACCTAGTTCTTTTATAAAATTTTTATTGTGTTGATAATTTTTAATTTTGGAACTCTTTTCACTTTAAGTTTGTTAGATATTAATTTTGGTAAAATCAATTATTTTGGTTATACCAATCCTAAAAAAGTCTACCCATTTATTTTTTTTTTCAAAAATACTTTTCTAATAGCCGTTCACTTCATTGAATGGAATAAGAGGGGATGAAATTTTAATTCAATGAGAATGTAATAGAGTTGTAATGGCTATTACAATATTTCCTTAGTGTAAAAAGTAAAATAAGTAATTATTAGAGTAAAAGCTAAAATATATATAATACTCCCTATATTTATTATAGAGAGAGAGGATAATTGTATAGGTTTTATTTTCAAGACAGAGGTATTTATGACAAAGTTGAAAAATAAACCATGTCAATCATGGGTTTAAGACATGAACTGCTATTCATCATTTTATGTAATAACAATTCATTATGAATTGTCATTCATTTCAAGTGAATATAGTAATATCAACTTTACGTTGAACACAGAAGGAATAAATAGCTATTCATGTCAAGTGAACGGATTGTAAGTGATAAAACCATTCATGCAAATATGTCATGGCATAATCAATCATTTAAAGACATCGTAGATTGTATTATTAGAAAAAACAATATTAATATCTATCACTAATTTACCATAACTAATTCATTATTAGTATGCACAATATTATGTCAATATAATAAGACAAAATCTCAATTCAATATTTTTCAAGACAATCACATTCGCACATACATATTATTTATCCTATTACTATTTTGCACTTCATCATCATCATTATCATTATTATTATAATACATTCACAATGTCACGCCCCAAAAAGGGGGCCTAGAAGGTCAACCCATAGTTCTCATATCAAGTATGCATCCAAGATGTGATAATCATTTTGCAAGTTAGAGATTATAAAACTCTACTTATTATATGTTACATAATTTTTAATTCATAAAAACATTTTTTAATAACTGAGGAAATGTAGATTCTCACAGTCTACCAGAACCACAGAGAATCAATATGCCCCCACCAAATAGTAAAATAGAATAGATCATATACATTACAAACTTTTAAACAACATACAACTAATCCAAAACTAAGCTTATCTTATACATTACGAAATCTCAAACTTAAACTCTAAACATATAGGTTACACACTAAGCTAATCTTCTTATCTTCAAGATCTTCACTAAAGAGGAACTCTCTCTTCATATACTCTTAGTCCATCCCACCTTAAGCTAATCCTGCACAAAAACTGTAGGCGTGTGAGCTCAACCATAGCTCAATAAATAACATGACTAAACCACACACTACACAAATGTCAAACATGTGTTATTAACAAAAATCTGTAATGCAGCACTCAACTATATAATATCCACAGTTTGGATTATCAAAATCTAAACCAATAAAGATTTGCACCCTCTCTTGAAGGTTGACGGACTAGCTCAAGTTATTCATACCTAAGAGAACTGAAAACTAAGGAAGGGAGTACTTCTCAACTTAGAGCATTCAGCTTGTTGCTTTCTCAACCTAATGCATTTAGCTCATACTTTTATAACTCATAGCCTTCAGCTATTTTACTTTGAAACTCATTTATACTGAAATATAATCTCAAACTTCCCCTTAGCTAAATAGGGGAAGATTTCATTTTGAAATCCATTTTATGAAAAATAACCTCTAACTTCTCTTAGATATAATTAAGGAGAGAGGATTTCATTTGAAACTCATTTCATCGAAAAGTAACATCCAACTACTTCTTAGATATAGCTAAGAAGGAGGGATTTCCTTTGAAACTCATTTTGTTGGAACATAGTCTCTAACTTCTTCTTAGAAAGAATTAAGGAGGAGGGACTTCATTTTGGGACTCATTTTGTGCTTGCAGATATATATATATATATATTGTAAACCTTTGAAATTTCGGTTAATTTTAAGTTTAATCTTAGAATTAAAAATCAACCGAAAACCCTAAAGGTCAACGAAAGACTAGTACAAACCCTAGAATTTAGATCGGGCATTCTCGTATTCTTTAGCCTCAAAAAACGAAGTTGAGATAATTAATGATAGTAGTCCGTAATAATATAAGGAAACGTAAAAATATTATATTCACGAATTTCGAGTGTCCTTCGGACCCAAATGGGATCAGTTCTCAAAAAGCCTGTCCTAGAGCTCGGAATAGTAAAAATATTCCGACAACACCATTAGGACCGATTTAATACAAAGATTTAAAAAATATTAATTACATAATTTTTCAATAATTAAAAATAATAGATATCGCAATTATACGCGTATTTTTTTACTACCAGTATTTTACTAGTCATATCTACTTTACATTATACTATTCATTACTATTATATACTATTCATTTATCTTTACTTTTTCTAACATCTACTCTTACACTCTATATACCTATTATCCTTACTTTTTATCTTTCTCATAACTTTATATCACATCTACCTTATATATTATTTCTTTTAATACATAAAAAAATTAAAAAAATTAATCGCTCCCTCTCTCCCCCCCCCCCCCCCCCCCCCCCCCCCCCCCCCCCCCCCCCCCCCCCCCCCCCCCCCCCCCCTCTCTCCAAAAAAAAAAAAAAAAAAAAAACTCTCTTATATATTTTTCAATTTTTTTAATTAAATCACTCAAAATTCACTCATAATTTTCCTATAAATACCTCACTCCTCTTTCAGTTCATTCACACAATTACTATCCACAAATTCACTACCAAAACTCTCCAAAATTTTCACCTCAAGGCTCTTTCCAAACACTCTCCAAAATACTCTCAAACCTCCTTCTACATACAAAAAACTCATACACACATATTACTCCAAAATCCTCTTTAGGTAAATTCTTGCTTCCACACTTGTTTTCACCATGTCATGTAACTTTACATGACCATGGTGTGAGTTCCTAAACTTCATGTTATGGAAGCTACACTATGTTCATGTATTGTTATTATTCATGAATATGTATTTATATATTTTTATGTTGTTATTTTACTTTGCTCATATATTGTAAACCCCTAAATTTTCGGAATCGGTTTAGCATAAAACCCTAAACCGGAAGTCAAACGAACCCTAAAAGTCAACAAAACCCTAGTTTACCGTATCCACTAAATCCGGCATTGCCGTTTTCTTTGGCCCTAGAAACGAAGTTGGATAATTAGCTAAATAGTTCGTAATAACCATAGGTTTTTATAAAAGTTTCAGTTTCGCGAAATTCGGGTGTCTTCGAACCCGATCGGACACAGTTCTCGAAAAACGTGTCCGGAAGCCCGGAATAGTAAAAATATTCCGAATACACCGTTAGACTCGTAAAAATATAAGTTTTCCAAAAATATCAGTTTCGTAATTTTTCGGTAAGTAAAAATAACAGATATAGCTATTATACGCGTATTTTCTTACTACCGGTACTTTAATTGTCATATCTACTTTACATTACACTATTCATTACTATTCTACACTATTCTTTTATCTCTACTTTTTCTTACACCTATTCTTACACTCTACATAACCTATAATCTTAACTTTTTACCTTTCCCATAACTTTATATCACATCTACCTTACATATTACATCTTTTATCTTTCCAAAAAGTCAAAAAAATAAATCAATCCCTCCCCCATGCATGGCCGGCGCCCCCCCCCCTCTCTCAATGTCAATTTGTTTTAATTTCACTTTATTTTAATCACACAAAAACCACTCCTCAAATTCCTATAAATACCCCTCATACCTTCACTTCTTTCACACTCTTCTTCTCTAAAGTTACTCTACTAAAATTTCTCTCAAATTTCTCTCAAGAAGTTCTCTTTAGTTCATTCTTTAGGTAAAAGTTCTTCAAGAAGTTTCCATGTTCATCTACTTAGTATGAACTTAGTGTGTGTTTTCTAAAACCATGAAGGTTAAGAAAGCAACAATAGGTTCATACTTTGTTTTTGTTCATAATCATAATTCCTTTATGTTCATTTCCTTTATATTCATTTATGTATCTCTTATGTTCATTTATTCTTTTATGTTCATAACTATCTACTATATCTATATAGCTATATATACTATTTAGAGCATATAAGCTCATAATCTTGCAATTTATTTACTTCAATGCAATTTATTTATTTCAAGTTGTTTTTAAGACTAGTCTCTAGTCTTAGACTTGTCCTCATCAAGTCAAAACAAGCTTTTCTTTCTTTCATTTTATTTATTATGGGACTAGTTTACTTCTTAGTCCCGGGAGCCTTGAAAAAGCTAAGACTCCAATACTTGACTTTATTATTATGCTTTATGTTATTTTGGTTATTATTATTCTCATAATCATGTTCATTTAGATTGTTGTCCATAATTTATTTAAACAAAAAGAAGAATTTTGTCACTTAGAAATAAGTTTATGTAAAGTATAAAATCTATAAAGCAACACAAAATAAACTCATTCCTTTTCATGTTACAAAAAGAACTCACTATAATTTTATAAACTACTTTTACTTTAAAAAGCCACTTAGATCCTTATTATTTCACCTTGTTTTTCAAAAGAAAATATTTTTGTTGACAAAAATGGTTCTTTTCATAAGAAAGAAAATAGGATGGATGACTAAGGAAATTTTTAAAGACCTTTGCAAACAAATAGGCAAAGAAAATTTATGGTTTGAAAATAATAAAGTTATTTCTTTTCAAGTTACAAGAGGAAATTAATAGAATTATAGAAATTAGTTTTTCTACAAAAAGTCCTTAATTGTTCCACATTGTTTTTATGAAGAAAACAAATTTTCATGCATGGATGATTATTTTTGAAAATATGAGACATGAGAAAAAGAATGAGAAATATCAAGTAAGGATTTTTGCAAAACAAGTAAACAAAAGAATTTACACAAGAAAAATGAAGAATAGCATATTTCCTAGAAAACTTCAAATATAGTATTAATGTAACTTAGAAAGAGAAAATTTTATTTTCAAAGGTCACTTAGAAAAGATAAATAAAACCAACATAAAACGTTTTTAGAAAATAAAGAAAGCAAGGTATTCATTTCAAAGAAATTTACAAAAACAATTTCCGAAAAGCTTCAACCCGACATTGTTTTACCTAAGAAAAATAATTGGACAACAAGACACTTGAGCATGCTTAAATATGAGTTATATAGTTATAAAAAGAGAATTTTTCAACTATATAGATAACTAAGTATTTATCAAACAAATTTTGATTTCTTGAACCAAAGTTGTTTTTACTTGAAATCCGTGGTGAATTTTGTCGCACTTTTCGGAGCCTATATGGCTTGTTGTTGGAAATAATTTTGGAAATGGGTAGATCTTTTCGAGTAGGTAGAAATCGGTATATTATATGCGCGATTCCGAGTTAAAATGACCAAGTTATGGCCATTTTAAGTTGGAACATTCTTCTATACGAACTTTACGTTCTTTGACATTGTTTTGTCAAAATTCAAGAAAATCATCAAGAAAAACTCATTGTGGGTATTTTCTTTGGTTAGGTAACCCCGAGGAAGGATTCCTTTACCCAGAGAACTATTACGATTTAAGTGGAGTGTGTGAACGACTCATCCGCTTAGAGAATAGACGACAATGGCATCGTGAGTTTATTTCCATTAAATGCTACTTGTTGTGCTTGTAAATTAGTTGCACTAGAGTTAGGAAAAGATAAACCGATATGCATGTAAAATAATTCCTTGAAAGAATTCTAAGAATATCGAAGCCCGAATTGTTCTAAGTGATTGTTTTAGTTTAATATTGATTTGTGTGAAATTCCTTGACCATAAAGTTGAAAATAATTATGTTATGACTTTATAAATTAATGAACTCATGCATACCACGAAGTGAGTCACATTGCATGGTTGGGTTATTATCCTTGGGTGAGAAGGATAGTAAGCTCATGTCGAAAGCAACACTTGGCGGGAGATCCGAAAGCGATTGCTTGGCGGCTTAATGGAATATGCTTGGCGGTTGATCCGAAAGCAAGGTCAAATCAAGTAGATTCGGAATACTTGGCGATGAGTGCTCGCAAGTTTAAAACTTTTTAATGAATGCTTGGCGATGAGTGCTCGCAAGCTTAAAATTTTCTGTTATTAAAACTACTTGTTTTGAGGATAAGTATCACCAAACCCCGAATGGAGGGCGTAAATCCATTCAACATATAGTTCCCGGAAAGCTATATGCTTGTTTGCCCACGTGCTTGTGCATTACATTTGTTTGACTAAATCAACTTGTTTGAATCTTGTTACAAGAAGTTATTTATGGAAATAGTTCTCACTAAGCCTATTAGCTTATACCCCAATAGATATCTTTTGCAGTTCCCGTACCTATGGTTAAGGCCACGTGGACCATGCGGGCAGGTAATCTCTCTTGAACATTAGAAATTTGGGTAAAATTTAGCCTAGTATTAGCATGCATATATTTATATGATAGATGAGTAATTTAAGGAGTTGTCCCTAAGTTTGTAAAGTCGTTGCCATGAACAAATAATTATTGTGATTCTTCTTTTCTTAATATGTTTTTATATCTCCTTAAGCTTCATAATTCCATATATGGTCCTCTAAAATTGTGAAAGTAAGCCTTACACTTAATATAAAAGCTTTTGGAAATGACTAAGGTTGTCATACTTAAGCTTTAATATTGAGTGTGGCGGACTATCACGTTTAGGGTACCCATTGGGGGCATGACATATATTGTTGATATTATGTTTACTTCTTATATATATTTAACTAAATATAATTATGTATTTATATATAATCTTTAGAGCATATAAGCTCATTGTTATTTATTTACTCCCAAGTTATGCAATTTATTTATTTATTTCATATTGTTTTAAGACTAGTCTCTAGTCTTAGACTTGTCCTCATCAAGTAAAAACAATCTTTTCTTAATTCTTTTTGGGACTAGTCTATTCTTAGTCCTGGGATACCTTGATGAAGCTAAGGTTCCCAATATTTGATATTTCTAATAACTTGCTTATTTTATTACTAATTATATCTTTCTCATATATTCGTAATTTCATGATTTCATATTCATAATCATGCATGAACATATTGATTTTTGTCTCAACAAAATAAAGAAGAAATATTTTCTTCACTAAGAAGTTCTTTTTCAAAATAAATGTTGTCATGAAAGAAATGATTTTTTATAAGAACTTAAAAATCTATCTTAACAAATCTTTTCTAAAAATCTAGAAGAATTCAACATAAATTTTAGTAACCAAAGAACATAGGAATTTTTAGATAATACATACATACACTTTACAAAATCATAAAATGGAAAAGCTTTCTTTAAAAATTAAAATTTCAAATTCTTGTTTAACAAAAGTTTTATTAAACTTCATTCTTCCATCAATACTCTAGAATATGAAAGAATAGACTAGTTTGAAAAAATACCAAGAAAATTTCTTTTATAAGAATAAAATAATCTTAAGGAATAGAATTAATGAACAACTTAGGAAATCATTTTTAAAATGAAATAAACTTTAGGAAAGGTTAAGAAAGTATAGGGTTTGACTACTTTCAAAAAGTATTTAAAAACTACCCTTCCAATCCCTAGAAATTAAGCTATAAGAAACTTAGAAAAGCAAAAATCATTCTTTTGAAATTTAAAAGACTAAGGAAATGGAATTAAGAAGGAGAAAATACTCATTTAAAATAACTTAAGAAATTTTATAACAAGCTAAGTAAAAATTTTCAAAAGTTTTTCTTTTCCAAATTTTTAGAAGACTTTGCTTTTACAAAAATTCATGATTGAGATAACTTCATTAAATTCATGCATTTGATATGAGTCAATATATATATACATTTTAAAGGTCTTTCCAACCATTATTATATCTATATTTTTTTTTTGTACAAGTATTTGTAGATAAAGAAAATTTTACAAAAATTAAATTTTGCAAACAAGAAATTCGTGGTGATTCTGATCGCCATTGTTTTAGAGCTCAAATGACTTAGTTTGATGAAAATAGTCTTAAAAATAGATAGATATTTCCGAGTAGGTAGAAAACGGTATATTATATGCGCAATTCCGAGTTAAAATGACTAAGTTTTGGCCATTTTAAGTTGGAATTGTCTTCTATATGAATTTGACGTTTTTATGACATAGTTTTTAATAAATATAATAGAATCAACAAAAAATAGTCATCATGGGTATTCTTCTTGATTAGGTGATCCCAAGGAAGAGTATTCATACCCGGAGGATTACTTTGACTAGTGGATTGACCGATCGACTCATCCATAAGAAAGAAATATCGTCACGGCCGAGTGAGTCTACTTCCCTTATTTTTCGTGCTTATGTTTGTGCTTGTAAATTTAGTTGCACTAGACTTTAGGAAAGATAAATCGAAAACGTATGATAACATGTTGAAAGAATATTAAGTATATCGATGCATGAAATGCTTGTAATAAATTGTATGTTTATTAGCATATTGAAGTGTCTGAAATTGGTTGATCACTTACAAAGAATTAAAAATATAACGGCTAGGCTTTAAATAAAAGTGGATATATGCACTTCATATGTTGAGTCGCATTGCATTAGCTATTATACAATTGGTGGGACAAGTGTGTGATAGTGGTGGTAGGCTGTCACAACCTTAATATGGGGTCTAGTAGGATAAATCTAAAGCTACCATATCACGTGTGCACCCATAACATGAGAACCGTCTTGTAAGTCAGAGCGTACAATACTCTATTTATTTATAAATGTTTATCATACAAATGATATAATATATTACAAGATTTCAACTATGGAATCTGAGTTTCCAATTTCTACCAAGATCGCAGAGAATCGGTATCCCCTACTAAATGGTAAAAATGGGTTTCAAACTACAACTTTCGAAATTCAAAATTTATCTAATTTACATTCTAAGTTTCCATATCCTATATCTCTATCTTCGATAGAGTTTGTTGAGGATACTTTCTTCACACATTCCTAGACCAATTGTCACGCCCCGAGGGTATTCTAGTAATAACAATCAAGAACCACTTGATTATCATTATTAGGTTACCTTCTAGGAGTGACATGATTTTCAAAAACAGGATCTTTTAGTTGCTTGGAGGGAATAAACAAACATATATAAGATGTAAATTAGTAAACAACTATTACAAACTTCTATATTACAGATCATAAGCTTCAGAATTCCTTACCACTTTAACTGATGCTTCTAATGCACATTACATGCACCATAAGACTATTACAGATATAGATATTCTAATTCTATACTAAACTTTAGACTTCTGGCTTCTAGTCTCTTACCGGGACCATGCTCCTGCTAGTAATGAGCCACGGTCGCAGAGTGAACCTGAAAGGACTGTGGGAGTGTGAGCTAAAACACGAGCTCAGTGAGTAATCAGAATTTATTACACATAACACACAAGTTATTTAACAATCATATGAAATGCAGCAATCACACAAATGAACATTACAAGTTTGGATAATCCGGAATCCAAACAGGATGAAGATTTACGCCCTCCCATCGGGGTTGAAGGATCACAATCTATGGTCCACCTACCCAGGAGATACTTTAAGCTTTCAGGAAATAACAATCTCAATTTAGTTATCTCTTTATACTTATCATGTTCATTATTTATTTCCTGTTTAGCTTTAGAAACTCCATTAAGTGTTAGTTATTCTCAAGTAATACCATAAGCGGCGTCCTTCATTTACCATGTAGTTCCTATGGTATTAACAGAACAAAAGTAATCTTGCAATTAACTACTAGCTCTCTGGCCTAGATAATTCAAGCATTACCAGAGATCCGAGAATCTAACACGTAGTAGGCTACCACTTACTCAATGCTTTTTATGCATAGTATGTTATGCATGATTATTTTCCATTATGGTACCAGTAGTTATTAGTCAATTTAGGGGTGATCAACCAAAACAGACAATTCATTATAAACCTACAAACATTATCTAGATACAGGCAATTGTGTTATCACTTGATTTAGAGTGACATGGCAATCAATGGAATACAATCCACAACTTTCATATTTTAAACAGATCATCAAATTTTCATTATCTTTTTATTGAAGTTCACTACTAGTACAAGCACAACCAATGTAATAAAACTGAATCACTCACCTGCCCATCTAGTTAATCGTAGTAATCTTCAGGTAGGTCCTCCCCAATACCCGAGTCACCTATTGATATAGACAATAAAGATTAAAAATTTCTAGACTATATAATGAGTTTCTAAAAATACTTAATGTCCTAATGGTTGGTTCTGGTTGGATATGTGAATCGATCAATTGGTATTTGAAAAGTTAATAACTTCATTAATTCATTTTTATTGCCTAAATATATCAATTTTCTTTTAAATTACCCAATAAATTTTTCTTATAGGCTATAGATACTTCTATACTCACAAATTTGGAGTATTTAAATTTCCATTGTTATCTGTTTTCATATAGCTATTCTAGTATATACTTAATATTTACTAACTCATAATTTATACATATATATATCTTGTTATGAAAACATTTTTACTAATAAAAGAATTTATTAACTTAATAATAACTATTTTTGAATTTATTTTCCCTTTTTCGAAAATCGTAAAAACATTAATAATTAACATCAATAATAGTATTAAAATAATTATACTATCAATAATACTAAAAACAACATAATAACAATAATAATAATAATAGTAATAATAATCAATAATAATAATAACAATAATAATAATAACAATAGTAATAATAATCAATAATAATGACAATAGTAATAATAATATTAATAAATATAATAATAATTCAATTTCCGAAAATAAATTGGAGGGAGTAATTATATTTCATTACATTAAAATTATACTAATGATCTTATGTTAAAGTAATTTTGGTCTTACCTTCATATTATTTTTAATAATATTTTCGAAAATTTAACAAAAATTCTTTTAATAATAAAAAGATTATTAATAATTATAATTAAAAATTATTAACCGAAAATTATTTACTTAAGTAATTTATATTTCAAAAACTCCTTTTTGGATTAATAATAATAATTAAGTATTAAAACATTCTACATTTATAAAGTTAAAAAAATTTTTGTTTTTGAATTTAAATAAATAAATAATAAATAAAATTCGGATTTACTATTATATATTATTATTACTATTCCAGAAAATGAATAAATGCAGGAAAAATATTAAAAATCCAGAATTATTATATTAATATTTATTATATATATATATATTCAGAATCGTTTTCCTTTTCTTCTTTTTCTTTTTTTTTTTTTTAAATTGGCCGAGAGGTACACGGGGTGTACACGCCCGTGTACCCAGCCCGTGCTCATCGGGGGAGCACTGTTCATCGTCTTCCCCGATGAGCCGCGGCAAAATCTGGAAATACGTCGGGATTTTGGTTCTAAACTACTCCTAGGAACATTAGAAGCTAAATATCCAAGAAAAACTGAATTCAAACAACATGTTCATCGAAATCGGATCATCAGCTCGGCTAGGGTTTGGAAAGATTACCTTCGTCGTGACGTTCCGATGAAATTCGAAGCTTCCAGCTACCTTGGTTAGCTTCCTAAGATGTCTAAGAGTTAATAGCAATCCTTAAAACTCAAAGAAAATTCACGGAATAACATCTCTTACCTCGAGCTCGTTTTCCACGCGTTTCCTAGGGTTTCTGTTCGAAATTTCGAACTGGGTTAATGCGATGGTTTAAAAATCGATTCCAGGCTTTGTTCGACTCCTAATAAGCTAGGATGAGTTCTGGAAGGTTTGAGAATTTTTGGGAATCGTTTGCTTCTCCAACCGAGCTCGTTTGCATATATATATACATATTACCTAGTGCAACTTCCCAGCCGTGTTCATCTTCAATCTGAACGAGTTGCCTCTTGTTTGTTGTCCATTTGATCTTTGTCTGATTGTCATTAAGGCTGAGATGATTTGTCACGTTTTTATTTGCTTTGAAGAAGATTTGTATTGACTTTTACACAAATAATGGAGGAATTCGGCTCACCAAATTCAATAAGATCTCAGCCCTCCAAACACATCAGATTCGTCTCCAGCAAGCCAAGGTTATATATATATATTATATATAGTTAACTATTATTTAGTTAGGTTTTCGGGTAGTTTAATACAATATTAGGGTATATTTTAGCTTATATATGTAAGTATATATATACAAAGGTCTTTAATGAATCCTATGAAGTGTTTAGTTTAACAAAAAGTACAAATTTAAACTTTAATAATACGTATCTAATTATTTAAGAAAAACTTGTCCTACGCGATTTGAGTTTGAAAAGCTTTTCGGGTCAATTTTCGTTTCAGACTCCAAGGGCTTTAGAAAACCCTAATTTGGTTATTGGTATGATTCAATTCTATATTTGAAGTCTAGATTTCAAGTTATATATCAATTTATGTTTTTATTGGGTATTTATAATCCTAACAGTTTATCCTAAGAACACAATTTTCCAACTACAACTCTATTGAATCATTTAGTAATAAAGCTACTAATATATAGGCTATACTAGTTATACATTTTAGATTTGGATACTCACTATGAAATCTTATCAATAGTTTACTACTAACTAAATTCTCAAATTTTAGGGTTTCAATGCAAGTATAGGTTCATTACTATACCTTGGTTTAATTCCAAAGCTCTATTGAATACTAAATAATCACTTGGTATTCATATTAGGTTTTCCTATATATTCGGGTTTAGGATTGGAAGTTTCCTTTGATCAAAACCTGAATTATTAACTCAGAATACTAAATCTTGTTTTTGGAATCACTTGAGGTCAAAAAGTTCCTTTTATAAATCTATGAGTCCTAAACCGATCAAATTTAAAGTATCTATCTAATTAGAGTTTCTAATTAATTCTTAAGGTTACTAGTCAACCCATAATTTCTAATCTAGGGTTATATCATATGGTGGAAGTTTTCGGGGTTTACACCAATCTCAGCTAGTATTAATCCTGCACAAAAACTGTTGACGGGTGAGCGAACCACGGGCTCAGTGAGATAACCTGACCAAACCACATATCAACAAAAAACGAGCAAGTACAATTATCAATCATATGCAATGCAATAATCAATCATATGTACATTACAAGCTTGGATGATCTAGAATCCAAAGTAGGATGGAGATTTACGCCCTTTCATCGGGGTTGAAGGAACTTGATATTATGGCCTACCTACCCAGGAGAAACTAAGTATACAGGAATGCCACGATCCTCGTTGTAGTTATCTCTTATACTTTAGGCACTTAATTCTTGTTTTAAGCCTTAGAAACTCCACTAAGTGTTAGTCATTTCATAGCGATACCATGGACGGCGTCCTTCTTTTCCAGTTAGTTCCTATGGAACTGACGGAACAAAGGTAATCTTGCGTAGAACTAACAGCCTCTTGCCTAGAAAAACCAAGTTGTCATGCCCCGGAGGGTACCCTAAACGTGGCAGTCCACCGCATATAATATTAAAGCTAATGAATGACAACCTTAGTCATACAGGAGCTTCGATATCATATGCAAGGCATGCTTCCAAGATAGTAGGAGACTCACAAGGGTATTATATTTAAGTAGATAATAAAAACAAGCAAGAACTTATATAGATAAACATGAACCTTCATATAAATAATAATTCCTTACATCATCTTAGGGGCATTCTCTCATCTTAAAAGTCTATCAACAAGATAATATAACACAAACTTACTATAGAGATTTTCCTATAAGCTATGTTCAAACTTAAATACATATAGCTTCTCCTAGAAACTCCTAGTAGCTTAAACTCATACCTGGCATATGGGGCTCCTTGGGGCCAACCAAAGGTAATCGTACTGTAACAAAAAGCTATAAGGGTATAAGCAAATCTAGCTTAGTGAGATAATTCTATCTACAAGACATTTCCATAATTCAAATGAGTATTTAAACAATCATATGAGAATGCACTGAACATATGAACAAACAAAATAACATGATTAACCAGAAATCAAGTGTAGCATGGATTTTACGCCCTCCATGTCGGGGGTTGAGAGGTTACAGGCCCATACGACCATCAATATTTGAAGATTTACCGGCTCCTGCTCGCCCTGTAGATTTCCTGGCTCCTACTAGCCCATGTAGACTTTCCAGCTCCTACTAGCCACCGCTACCATTTCCTCGTTTCCCCATACGAAGAATAGTAGTGAAATAAATGTGACTCACAATTATGATATGCATGATTTAATTTCAATATATATTTAACCAAATAATGTTGAGTTCAAGTTAAAGGTGATCAACACAATTTTCATCATATCAATACAAGAATCACAATTTATTTATCAAACCTTCTTTCGATATTCTTAACTTATATTCAACCAATCATAATTCCAAGTCACACAACAATTATTCATTTTATCTTTTTCTTAATTGCTAGTGCTACTACTTACAAGCATAAAAAAGGAAATGTAACTTAGTAAAGGATTAACTCACTCCATGTCGATAGATCCTAATCGAAGTAATTTTCTGAGAAAGTGATCTCGGGTCCTTCTCTACCTAAATAAGATGAAATACCCAAAATGAGTCTTTCATGAAATTTCTACTCTTGAAGATTCTAAATTTTTCTCAAAATCGCGGTAAAATCGTATAAGAGGAAATTCCAACTTAAAATGGTTATAACCTGCTCATTTTAACTTGGAATTTCACATATAATATACCGTTTTCTACCTACTCGAAAAGAACTATCTATTTCTAAACTTATTTTCATCGAACTAAGTCATTTGGGCTCCAAAAAAGTGGCGGACAGATTCACCACGAATTTTTATAAACTTGTTTTCTTTCTTTTATTCAAAGCTCATTTTGAAGAGATAGATATTATAACAATTTGTAAAACCTTTGAAATGTATATACATACATTTATTGAATCATATCAAATGTATGAAGTTTAATGAAGTTGTCTCAAATAAAAAGTAAAGTCTTTAAATATTTTTTTGGAAAGTGAGAGCTTTTGAAATATTCCTTTTTATTTTGCTTTGAAAATATCTTAAGTTATTTCAAATGAGTACTTTCTTTTCCTAAATTTAATTTCCATAATCTCTTTAAATTCCTAAGGAGTGATTTTATTTTCTAAGCTTAGTTTACAACACTTTTTGAAAGTAATAACAATTCTATGTTTAGAGAAATAATTTCTTTGTTTCTTGAGATCATTCCATTTTGATGAAAAGAATTTCTAATACTTGATAAAAAGTTAAGTTTTAGTAAAACTTTTGTTTATTTCAAAAAGTTCTTTTCTATGTATGTTTATGAGCTCCTCTAGATTACTTGTTATTTCTAGAAAAGAATCTTTATTTTCAAGAAAATATTTCCTCATTTATTTTGTTGAGACAAAAATCATTATGTTCATGCATGAATATGAATCATAAAGTTATGGAAACATAAAGAAACATAATAACTTGAAAGAATAAGCTAATGAGGAAATAAATCAAGTATTGGAACCTTAGCTTCATCAAGGTATTCCGGGACTAAGAAAAGACTAGTCCCAAAAAGAAAAAGAAAAAATATTTTGACTTGATGAGGACAAGTCTAAGACTAGAAAGACTAGTCTTAAAAAAATATGAAAGTAAATAAATTGCAAGGAAGTAAATAAATTACAAGGAATGTAAATAAATTGCAAAACAATTGAGCTTATATGCTCTAAAAGATATATATAGCTATATAGATATATTAGATATAAAAGCAATATAAAGAAATTAGATGATGAACAAAAAAAAAGTCTGAACCTATTGTTGCTTTCTTTAACCTTCATGGTTTAGAAAACACACACTAAGCTCATACTAAATGGATGAACATAAAGGAGACTTGAAGAAAAATTACCTAAAAGAACTAAACTAGAGAGAACTTCTTGGAAGAGATTTCTTGTAGAAATTTGAGAGAGTAACTTTAGTGTAGGAAATGTATGAAAGAAGTGGAAGTAAGAGGGGTATTTATAGGAAAATGTGGGAGATAATTTGTGTTAATTAAATAAATAAAAATGAAACAAATTGGAGATGGAAGAGAGAGGGGCCGATGCTAATTTGAGGGATAGAGGGAGTGAAAATTTATTTTTTTTTGTATTTTTATTAATTAAAAGTAAGATATAAAGGTATGAGTTGTAAAAGTAGGTTGTAAGAAAAAGTAAAGATATATAAATAGTGTAGAATAGTAGTAAATAGTGTAATGTAAAGTAGACATGATAATTTAAGTACCAGTAGTAAGAAAATATGCGTATAAATGCGATATTTGATATTTTTAACTACCGAAAATTATGAAATTGATATTTTTGATAATCTTATATTTTTACGAGTCTAACGGTATATTCGGCATGTTTTTACTATTCCAAGCCTCGAGACACGTTTTTTTTAAGAACTATGTTCGATTGGGTTCAAAACGAGTCGCGGTTTTACTAAACTGATCTTTTTAAGCTTCCTTAGATAATTACGAACTATTCTATCACCTAAACTCTTTCTTACTCTCTTAGGGTTTCTTAAACAGGAATGTTGGACTTAAGCGGTTACAGTAGACTAGGGTTTTGTTGACTTTAAAAGTTCGGTTGACTTCTTATTAGGGTTTAAGCTTTAATTTGATTACAAACTTCAAGGATTTACACAAGAACGACCAGAGAATCGAAATACCAACACGTAGTAGGCTGCCACATCTCCAAATGCAGTTTATGCAATTCATGCAATGCATGTCCGTTTCATTTATAGTACTAGTAGTTGTTAATCCGGTTTAAGGTGATCATACAATTTACTAACAATCATCAAAATGCTTCATACAATATTTATCATACAATAGGATTATCACTTATATTATGATAATTTGGCATTCAATCACACACCACGCATCATATATTATTCCCAATCCTACATGCATTTCAATTGAATATATATTATTCCAAATACCACTATACTACAAGCACAAACAATGTGATAAAGTCAAGTAACTCACCTGTGGTCCTTGCTAAATCATTGTATAAGCTACCGAAAGTTTGGTACTTGATCCATTTTCCTATGAAAGGAAATAACACAGATTCATTATTGGACTATTTCTGTAAGAGAAGTCTTCTTAGAATTAAAGGTATTAATCTCTATCGTCGGATATTCAACTAAGTCCGTAGATTAATTATTGCATCGTTCAATAATTTAATTGAATCCTTATAGGTGTCTAACTATTCCGTATCGGTATTTGATACAGTTTTTATTAAGGTTTTAATCCCCATAGTAAAGAATATTTTTCTATTATTTGTTTTCATTTTGCTTTTCTTGATCTTAATTACTATCTATATTTTTATTTAAGGGGTTTGTCTTTTCCTTTAAGTCCTACTGCTTTTAGTAGAAAATTTTTATTTATTAATTCTTTGCCCGTCAACCTTATCTGTCTCTCAAATTGGTATTTTTATTTATTTATGGGCATATTCTAGTATCTATACTTTTTTAAAGTTAATTTAATAAAATTGTATGTATATAGAGTTTAGATATGTCAAATGTGTATTATACTTCAATTTTATTTTTGTTTTATTGCAAAAAAAACTAAGTTTAATACTATAATATTATTAGTAATATTAGTATTGAAAAATTAATATCAATATTATTATTAAATACAAGTATAATAATAAAAACAATTTTCAGATAGTTAGTAAATAATACCATTAGTGACAAAAATAGAATTGATGATAGTATAAATATAGTGACCTTAACGTAAAATAACAGTATTAATAATCCTAATGACTCTTAATGAAAATATCAATAATAATGAACACTATAATCAGAAGTAATAATAATAGCAATAATCCTAATTAATAGGAATAACAATAACAATAATATTGGTTTAAGAGGGAAAACTGAGTGAATTTATAGTTTGCGATTTCTTATTCATTTTAAATCCAATTTCACTGTATAAATAGTTGATTTGATAGTATTCTTCGAGTAATTTCTATTAGT
This sequence comes from Combretum micranthum, assembly GCA_024138025.1. Lineage (NCBI taxonomy): Eukaryota > Viridiplantae > Streptophyta > Magnoliopsida > Myrtales > Combretaceae > Combretum > Combretum micranthum. The sequence continues at coordinate 236,083 of JAMXBD010000997.1, read as the reverse complement.
GGAATTATTTTCAAGAAAAGAGACTTGTACAATTTTTAAATTTATAAAATACATGCATAGGTTTTAAGTGAATTCTAATAACTGTAGTCAAAACTTATTTTGATCATATCTAACTCATTTCTAGTCCCTTTTTTACAAATAAATAGTCGTTTCCATAGTATTTTTTGTGTTCTTTCCATTGGTGAGGTCATTTTTGGCTTATAACAAACACATCACTACAGTTTATTCAATCTTTCTAGTCATTTACACGAGTTATCTTAGTTTTATTGTGGTTTAGATGTGGTTTTGGTTTTTCTTTTTTAGGACTTGAAAATCTTCAAGTTGATGTATTTATATACTAAATAGTCTAAATAACATAAATATACTATTACATTAATCTTGATAAATTTATAAGACAAATTCCTATAAATCAACATAACGAATATTTGAACTTAATGTAATTCTTACCTTAATTGGATAATAGATGGGGTTTAGCTCCTCCTTCTTGGTGAAAATAATGATCTAAAGAGGGTAGTAAGAAGATGAACAACTAATAAAAATTAATCTAACTAAACTAGCATATGTATGTACATATTTTTACCTTGTTAAGTTTAGATTCAAACTTGAATTTATGATATACCAAAGGCTATTTAACTTGGTTTTTGGTGTTGTTTGAAAGAGGAAATGAATGTGTTTGAATGTGGTTGATGCTTTGATAGAATATAGGAGATAAGATAAGGTTTATATTTGCTTTATAACTCCTAAAAGGTTGTCTAAATAGAGAAATGTCCAAGGTGAAGAGGGCTGGTCGCAACTCCTTTTCTAGCTACAATTTCAACTTGTTTTTGGAGAGATTCTGAGCTACTTTTGTGTCAAACTTAAGGCTTTATATATGTACTAAGGTTAGGCTAAAGAGGGTGTTTTGTGCTTGAAAAATACAAGTTTCCGTTGATGTTTCTCGAGTAGAAATTTCATACGAATTTGAGGATGATTTTTGATGAATTTATATGAAATTTGTAGCTGATTTCAAGAGGCATTAATTGTGTTTGTTTGCTAGTTAATTAAGGTTATTTATGTGTGTAAATTTGGGGCTCAACTTGAAAAAAAATCGGATCAAATCTAAGGTTGAAAGTTGAAATTTCTGCTGCAGTTGTCTTGGTTGGATTCCTCTTGCTGCAGCTGCTGTTTGATGACTTTTCTAGGCCAATTGGAGTTGTTTTGGTTGCATATTTGAGTTGAAATTCTTAGCATTAAATGTTGATCACATGTGGAGTATTTTGGTTGGAGATTATGTCATTTTCTAGTTGAACTTTGAAGCTTAAATTGGATCAAAGTTGAATAAAAAATGGAGTTCACTACAGCCAATAATTCCTGTAAGCCCCTAGATTTTTCGATAACATTAGCAAACCCTAAGAACCGGAAGTTGAAATGAAACCCTAAAGTCAATCTAGTTATACGATTAGTCTAGTGGATCTAGATCCGGCACTCCCGTGTTCTTAAACCCTAGAAAACGAAATTGAAATAATTGTGGAAAATGGTTCGTAATAACATAGGGAAGCCTAAAAATATCATATTCGAATTTTTCTAGTGTCTTTCGGATCCGATCGGGATCAGTTTTCAAAAACCGTGCCCCGGAGCACCGGGTAGTGAAAATATTCCGACAACACCAATAGATTCGTAAAAATATAAGGTTTTTAAAAATATCAGTTTTAAAATTTTTCGGCAACTAAAAATAACAGATATAGGCTTTTTACGCGTATTTTCTTTACTACCGGTATTTTAATTGTCTAGTCTACTATTCATAGTACTTTTCTACTATTCATTACTATTCACCTATCTCTACTTTTTCTTACACTCTATTCTTACACTCTACTATACCTATATCTTACAATTTACCTTCCCCATACAACTATAATCACATCATACCTTACATATTACTTCTCTTTATTACAAAACAACAAAATTAATCAATTTTTCTCTCTTCCCCATGCCCTTGCCGTCCACTCTCTCTCTCCTCTTCCTCTCAATTTGTTTTCTTTTCCAATTTATTTTATTACATCTAATTTCCACTCCAAAAATCTATAAATACCCCCTTCCTCTTCAATTCTTTCACACAACAAAAATTCATACTAAAACTCTCCCAAAATCACTCCACAAAATTCCTCTCCCAAAATATCTCTCAAGTCTCTTCTTTTCTTTAGAAAACCAAGTCCCACATAATACAACAACCCATTCTTTTCTTCTTCAACCACCACATAAACTTTAGGTAAAAGTTTTTCATATTCTCTCATCATGTTCATATAACTTAACATGAGTTTAGTGTATGTTTCTTAGACTCATTGAGTTAAAGAAGCAACAATTTATTCATGTTTTGTTTTTGTTCATGTTCTTCTTTTCTTTATGTTGCTATTATGTTGATATTGTTATTATTGTTTTTAACCTAGCTTATTTAAGTATTATGTAGAGCATATAAGCTCACTTGTTATTTATTTATTTATTTTCAAGTCTTGCAATCTATTTATTTACTTGTTTTATGCAAATATTAAGACTAGTTTTTCTAGTCTTAGACTTGTCCATATCAAGTCAAAACAATTTTATTTCTTTGCTTTTCTTTTCTTTGAGGACTAGTCCATTCTTAGTCCCGAGATACCTTGATGAAGCTAAGGTTCCCAATACTTGACTTTACTTTTATGCTCTTATTTATTTTATTTATGTTGTTTTTATATTTTTCATGGTTACATATTCTCATTCAAGCATGAATATGTTGTTATTGTCTCAATCATAATAGAAATGAATTTTCTTAAAGTAAGAATAAGAACTCTTTTTTTAAATATAAACTTTGTCACATAAGAAGTTATTTTCCTTAAAGGTTTGAAATTTATTTAAACAAATATTCTTCTAAAGTTAGATAAGCTAGCTCAAGTTTTAGTAATAATATGTGGTTTTCACCAAGAAATACATAAAGTAAAGTTATTATAAATTCTCTTTTCAAAGAAATAAGGAAGTTTCTTTAGACCTAAACAAAGGGTTTCTTAAAAATTCAATTGTCAAAGTTTTCCACCAACACTAAAGTCTAAGATAAGTTTTTCAAAATTTACTTATAAGATAATTTCTTTTAAAAGCGGAACTAACCATAAAGTATTTAGAAAGACTTTGTTTTCCAAAACGCTAGAAATAAATTTATGGAAATCTTGAAAGATTAAAATAACTTTTTGAAGGAATGGAGTTAAAAGGAGGAAATACTCATTTATGATAACTTAGGGAATTTTTCAAAAATAAAATTCTTTTCAAGCCTTAAGCTTATCTCACTTTCAAGACATTTGTTTTCAAAACCATTGTTGAGACAACACCAAATTCATGCATATAGTATGAGATTATACATATATGTATATACATATATTCAAGGGATTTTTCAATCATACTATATATCTATATTTTTGTACAAAAGCCATTGAGTGAAGTAAAATTTGAAGACTCTAGTTGTAAAGTTTGGAAAATTCGTATCAAATCTGTACGCTGCTATTCCGAGGCCTAAATAACTTCTTTTGATAAAAATAACCTTAGAAATAGATAGATCTTTTCAAGTAGGTAGAAATCGGTATATAATATGCGAAATTCCGAGTTAAAATGAGCAAGTTATGGCCATTTTAAGTTGGAATTCCCATCCCATACGATTTTTACGAATTCTTTAAGAGAGAAGTATAGAATTTGAATAGACCTTGGATGAAATACTCATGTTGGGTATTTTTGTTGTTTAGGTGTCGAGGATCACGATCTTGTCTTCCCCGATGATTACTTCGACTCCTAGAGCGCTATGGACGAGTGAGTTTCCTTTACGCTTATGTATTCGCGCATGTGCTTGTAAAATAGAGCACTAGATGTAGGAAAAGATAAAATTGATATGCATGTGGGATATTATGGGAATTATGTATGTAATTCATTGTGTGCGATCAATGAACGATAAGTATATCGGAACCCAATTTGTGATTGATATAAATGTTTCCATGTATGTATTGTTATGTGTGCAAATGTTGTTTGATCGCTTTAAATGATTTAATGCCATATTGAAATCCCCATATAATAAATTGCTCATGCATATCACTTAGAATATCATTTCGAAGTTTTGCTACTACTCCTCAGCGTGGGACCGGAAAGGTAAGCTGCCTAGCTACATCTTGAGGGTTAGGATGTACGGGGAATACGGCCTCAAGGTGTAGCCGAGCCGGATCGATCGCTTTGGGCATGGAAGGCCCTGACTAGTAGTACGGTTCGTTGGAACCCCAAGACACGCGCAAACTTGAGGAGGTTATTTGGGACCCAGTTCAAAGCATTCCCTAACCACCGATGGAGGGGTAAATCCATCAAACATACGAAATCGGATAGTCGTATGTAATGTTTTATCATATGGTTGTTGCATTCATATGCTTGATTAATAAACTTGTTTGATTGTTCTCAGGAGTACTATTGCGTAAGGAATATGTCACTAAGCTAGTCATGCTTATACTCCTATAGACTTTTGATATTGCAGGATTATCTTTTGCACCTGAGACCACCTTGATTCTCGAGTAGAATCCTTAGTTTGAGAAGCTTTTGGAGGCAATCTATTTTGAAGTTATAGAGTAGATTTCTTCTAAAATTTTCTAGCTTTAGTTATGTTATATTTAGAACCATGTTATTATGAATTATCGGGGGAATGCCCCTTTGAAGCTATAAGACTTTTATTTTAATGAAATATATATTAAGTATTATTTTGCATGTTCCGTTGCCAATGTCTTAAATTGCATTACTCCACTGGTCTCCCTTTGTTGTGAATGTACGCCTTGTATCGATATGGAAGCTTTCGAGTGACTGAGGTAGTCATTCTTAAGTTTTAATATTGCGTACGGCAGGCTGTCACGTTTAGGGTACCCGCTGGGGCGTGACAGTTTAAGTTGGTATCAGAGCATCAAGATTAGGGAAAGAAACAATAAGTTAGAAATAGAAGTCTTAAGAATAGGATAATTTTAAGATTAAGCGATAAGAGTTTTAGGAAGAATCCTAGAATTATAGGAAGTGGGGATTTATGGGAAACACATGTTCTGTGACCATACCTAAGATATGTAGATGGCCCTAGGATTAATTGCTACCCTTAAGGAAAATAAGTGGATTTCCAAATCGTTTTAAGCCTTAAGGAACACAACCCTCGTAAGTACAACCAGTGAGAAAAACAGAGTTAACTTGCTTTATGAAACTAAAAGGAAAATACGTTTACGTAAAAGACTATACAACCAACCTTAGGTAACGTTGGAGTTAAAGTCTCATAAACGTCATCCAAGGATCGAAAGTGAGAAGAAGGCGAAACCATCCCTGGACTCCCCCAAATTTCAACGGAAGGATCAAGAATAGAAGTAAAGAGCCATGATGAGAAGAAGATGTCGTATTCACCCAAGACGCAACGCCTTAGTATTAAATCGCAACTAATCAAAAGATGTAGTTAAGTTTTTAACAAATAAAAGTAACCTAATGATTTCTTGATAATGAGATTCCTTTGTTTTAGTTATATTTTATTATTTCTCTTTTTGTGATTAACATGCATGATTTTGATTTCTTGCTTTGTAATTTCTTTGAATTGAATTTAAATTTCATACTTTCTTATAAAACTCCTATCAATCCCTATTTTGTCAATTTATTTCCTTAAGTTTTGTACCTTGATTTAAATTTCTAGTCTTTATATTTGAGATTTTCGTGATTTCGGTAAACGTTAGTATGGAGCGTAATTAGAAATTAAAATCTAAACGATTAAACAGCCGTCCAAGAAGACGTAGGAATAGAGAACAAAGAGATTCCAACAACGTACCAGCTGAACACGTAGTACCCCCGCGTAACTGTAAACCCCTAAATTTTCGGAATCGGTTTAGCATAAAACCCTAAACCGGAAGTCAAACGGAACCCTAAAAGTCAACAAAACCCTAGTTTACCGTATCCATCTAAATCCGGCATTGCCGTTTTCTTTGGCCCTGAGAAACGAAGTTGGGATAATTAGCTAGAATAGTTCGTAATAACCAAGGTTTTATAAAAGTTTCAGTTTCGCGAAATTCGGGTGTCCTTCGAACCGATCGGACACAGTTCTCGAAAAACGTGTCCGGAAGCCCGGAATAGTAAAAATATTCCGAATATACCGTTAGACTCGTAAAAATATAAGTTTTCCAAAAATATCAGTTTCGAATTTTTCGGTAAGTAAAAATAACAGATATAGCTATTATACGCGTATTTTCTTACTACCGGTACTTTAATTGTCATATCTACTTTACATTACACTATTCATTACTATTCTATACTATTCTTTTATCTCTACTTTTTCTTACACCTATTCTTACACTCTACATAACCTATAATCTTAACTTTTTACCTTTCCCATAACTTTATATCACATCTATCTTACATATTACATCTTTTATTTAACAAAAAGTCAAAAAAAATAAATCACACTCCCTCCTACACTCAATGGCCGGCGTCCCTCCCCATGTCCTCTCAATTTTGTTTCAATTTTAATTTATTTTAATCACACAAAAATCACTCCTCAATCCTATAAATACCCCCCTCCTCTTTCACTTCTTTCACACATTCACTACCCACAAATTCTCACAAAAACTCTCTCAAAATCTCCTCTCAAAACTCTCTCAAAATACTATCCCAAAACTCTCCAAAATAATTCTACAACACTTCTACCAACAAAAACAAAACCATAACCACATAACTATACCAAAGTCTTCTTTAGGTAACTACCCATAACCTTTTTTCTTCTTCATGTCATGTAACTTTACATGACCATAGTGTGAGTTTCCAATACTAAAGTTATGGAAACTACATTATGTTCATGTATTGTTCTTGTTCATGCCAATCCATTTATGTTTATGTTGTTTTATTATTGTTAATATATCTATATACATATTCTTTAGAGCATATAAGCTCACTTGCAATTTATTTATTTCATGCAAAGCAATTTATTTACTTGCAATTTATTTATTTATCCTTGTTGAAATAAGACTAGTCTCTAGTCTTAGACTTGTCCTCATCAAGTCAAAACAAGCTTTTCTTCTTTCATTTATTTTATTATGGGACTAGTTTACTTCTTAGTCCCGGGAGCCTTGAAAAAGCTAAGACTCCAATACTTGACTTTATTATTTATGCTTTATGTTATTTTGTTTATTATTATTCTCATAATCTTGTTCATTTAGATTGTTGTCCAAAAGTTTTATTTTCTAAAGATAATTAAATAAAAGAAGGCTTTTTGTCACTTAGAATAAGTTTATGTGAAACATAAAAATATAAGATAACAAAAATAAACTCATTCATTTTCAAGTTACAAAAAGAATTCACTATGAATTTAGAAACTATTTTTGTTATCTACCTGTTTCCAAAAGAAAATATTTGTTGATACAAAAATGGTTCTTTTTAAGAAGATGAATGACTAAGGAAATTTCAAGTAAAAGACCTTGCAAACAAATAGGCAAAGAAAATTTATGGTTTGAAAATAATAAAGTTATTTCTTTTCAAGTTACAAGAGAAATTAATAAGATTATAGAAATTAGTTTTTCTACAAAAAGTCCTTAATTGTTCCACATTGTTTTTATGAAGAAAACAAATTTTCATGCATGGATGATTATTTTTGAAAAATATGAGACATGAGAAAAAGAATGAGAAATATCAAGTAAGGATTTTTGCAAAACAAGTAAACAAAGAATTTACACAAGAAAAATGAAGAATAGCATATTTCCTAGAAAACTTCAAATATAGTAATTAATGTAACTTAGAAAGTAGAAAATTTTATTTTCAAAAGGTCACTTAGAAAAATAAATAAAACCAACATAAAACGTTTTTAGAAAATAAAGAAAGCAAGGTATTCATTTCAAAGAAATTACAAAAACAATTTCCGAAAAGCTTCAACCCGACATTGTTTTACCTAAGAAAAATAATTGGACAACAAGACACTTGAGCATGCTTAAATATGAGTTATAGTTATAAAAAGAGAATTTTTCAACTATATAGATAACTAAGTATTTATCAAACAAATTTTGATTTCTTGAACCAAAGTTGTTTTTACTTGGAAAATCCGTGGTGAATTTTGTCGCCACTTTTCGGAGCCTATATGGCTTTGTTTGTTGGAAATAATTTTGGAAATGGGTAGATCTTTTCGAGTAGATAGAAATCGGTATATTATATGCGCGATTCCGAGTTAAAATGACCAAGTTATGGCCATTTTAAGTTGGAACATTCTTCTATACGAACTTTAACGTTCTTTGACATTGTTTTGTCAAAATTCAAGAAAATCATCAAGAAAAACATTGTGGGTATTTTCTTTGGTTAGGTAACCCCGAGGAAGGATTCTTTACCCCAAAACTATTACGATTAAGTGGAGTGTGTGAACGACTCATCCGCTTAGAGGAATAGACGACAATGGCATCGTGAGTTTATTTCCATTAAATGCTATACTTGTTGTGCTTGTAAATAGTTGCACTAGAGTTAGGAAAAGATAAACCGATATGCATGTAAAATAATTCCTTGAAAGAATTCTAAGAATATCGAAGCCCGAATTGTTCTAAGTGATTGTTTTAGTTTAATATTGATTTGTGTGAAATTCCTTGATCGCCATAAAGTTGAATAATTATGTTATGACTTTATAAATTAATGAACTCATGCATACCACGAAGTGAGTCACATTGCATGGTTGGGTTATTATCCTTGGGTGAGAAGGATAGTAAGCTCATGTCGAAAGCAACACTTGGCGGAGATCCGAAAGCGATTGCTTGGCGGCTTAATGGAATATGCTTGGCGGTTGATCCGAAAGCAAGGTCAAATCAAGTAGATTCGGAATACTTGGCGATGAGTGCTCGCAAGTTTAAAACTTTTTAATGAATGCTTGGCGATGAGTGCTCGCAAGCTTAAATTTTATGTTATTAAAACTACTTGTTTTGAGATAAGTATCACCAAACCCCGAATGGAGGGCGTAAATCCATTCAACATATAGTTCCCGGAAAGCTATATGATTGTTTGCCCACGTGTTGTGCATTACATTTGTTTGATTAAATCAACTTGTTTGAATCTTGTTACAAGAAGTTATTTATGGAAATATTCTCACTAAGCCTATTAGCTTACACCCCAAGATATCTTTTGCAGTTCCCTTACTTATGGTTAAGGCCACGTGGACCATGTGGGCAGGTAATCCCTTTTAAGCATTAGAAACTTGGGTAAAGTGTTGCATAGTATTAGCATGCAAATATTTATATAATAGATTAGTAATTTGGGGAGTTGTCCCTAAGTTTGTAAAATCTTTGCCATGAATGAATAATTATTGTGAATCCTCTTTTCTTAATATGTTCCTATATCTCCTTAAGCTTCATAATTTCATATATGGTCCTCTAAAGTTGTGAAAGTACGCCTTACACTTAATATAAAAGCTTTTAGGAATGGCTAAGGTTGTCATACTTAAGCTTTAGTATTGAGTGTGGCGAACTGTCACGTTTAGGGTACCCATTGGGGCGTGACAGTAACCAACTAGAGAATAACCCTGCTCCTGCCCCGAACCAGCAAAATGACTTTGCAGCTGCCATTGGACAGATGAACCAGTTATTGGCTATTTTGATTCAGCAACAAAATCAAAATAACCCAGCTCCTGCTCCACCTCAGAATGCTCCTAAAGCTACGGTAGAAGCACTCGGTGAACAGTCACATGCTGCACCATTTCCACCACCACCACCGCCAAGATCGCATCAAAACTTGCTCGCCAATTTCATCAAAAGTAACACCTACTTTGATGGAACCTTTAGAAAACCAGCTGAGGCCGAAGATTGGTTGGCCCAGATTGAGAGATCGTTCGATGGTTATGAAGTACCCCACCACTTAAGAGTCGGTTTTGGGACATTCATGTTGAAGTTCAATGCTCGCATATGGTGGGAATAGAAGAAGCGAGAATTGCCTGCTCTAGTTACTTGAGATATGTTCCGAGAAGAGTTCTTGGAGAACTACTTTCCAAGGAGTCTCAGAGTTCGGTACAGTGCTGAGTTCTTGAACATTACTCAGAAAGGGAGAACCATCGAGCAGTATGAAACCGAATTCAGTCGCTTGTTGTAGTATGCTCCTGCTTCTTATAAGCACAACGAGGAGCTAAAGAGACAGGTTTTCTTGAATGGGTTAGATGAAGACTTAAAGATCCGCTTGGTGGAGTTTGATGTTAAAAGTTTAAGGGCTAGTGGAAAAGGCTCGAATTATAGAAGAGGCTAAAAAGATGAAAACAAAAGCTCTGGAGAAGAAAGTGTTTATGTTCGAAAGGAACCTTATGAAGGACCAAGTTTTGGGTTCAAAAATAAGAGGTTTAAGACCTTTGGGAGCTTCAAAGGAAGTGGACGCAATCAGAGGGAGGAGACCAAGGTGGATGTCACATGCTGAAATGCCGAGGGAAGCATTATCCAAAGTCCTGCCCACAATTGCAAACAAGTGCTTCTTTTGTGGCAGCCTAGATCATAAAATCCTGGAGTGTCCCAAGAAGAACACCAGTGTCTGCTATGTGTGCAAGCAGCCAGGGCACTTTGCAAATGAATGCCCAAAGAGGAAAAATGCTCTTGTAAGGTCATCGAACACCTCGGGAGGATCCGCCCTTGTCAGAACCAACAATGGCAATGGAAATGGGAACCGCTCTGGCACCTCGATGCATGGAATGAGAATCTACAACCTGGAGGGCCAGTGGAGTGCGATGAAGCAGATGATGAGGAGGAAGGATGTGAGTTTGCTGCCTTGGAGGGAGATGAAGGCTATGATCATGGACTTGTTGCAGGTTAGCCTTAACCTTAAGCTTTCGTTTTGTTTATAGTATCTTTTTACGCTGTTAATCTGTCGCAATAGAATCCCTATACCTCTTTAGCCTAAAGCTTTAGAAAAGTTAGATAAAGTATAGTATGGTTAGTAACTAGTACGTGTTAAACGCAGGAAGTATACGAGTAGCTAACGAGACCGCTTACACCTTGTTTGATACCGGAGCCACCCATTCGTTTATCACCCTCAACCTTGCTAAGAGAAGTGGATTACCTATAGTCACCACCGCTACTGGCTTCAAATAAAGACGCCCACAGGAAGTGTCGTAACCACTCAAGAGATGTTGAAGGAATGCCCTTTAGAGATCTAAGGTCACCATACAACAAGTGATTTGATCGTGTTGGAGATGAATAAGTATGAAGTAATTCTTGGAATGAGTTGGTTGACCCATTTAAAGCCACGGTAGATTCGAGGGAAGAAGGTGAATTATAAGGATTAAATGGAAGGATATTGAGTTTAAAGGAGATCCACGTCTGGAGGCAAGGATTAAGTTCACTCGAGCTAGTGACGAGTGAGAGGAGATTGTAAGCCCCTAGATTTTTCGATAATATTAGCAAACCCTAAGAACCGGAAGTTGAAACGAAACCCTAAAATTAACCTAGTTCTATGTTTAGTCTAGTGAATCTAGATCCGGCCTCCCGTATTCTTAAACCCTAGAAAAGAAATTGAAATAATTGTGATTAAAGTTCGTAATAATATAGGGAAGCCTAAAAATATCATATTCGAATTTTTCTAGTGTCTTCGGATCCGATCGGGATCAGTTTTCAAAACCGTGCCCCGGAGCACCGATAGCAAAAATATTCCGACAACACCAATAGACTCGTAAAAATATAAGGTTTTCAAAAATATCAGTTTTAGAATTTTTCGGTATCTAAAAATAACAGATATAGGCCTTTACGCGTATTTTCTTACTACCGGTATTTTAATTGTCTAGTCTACTATTCATTACTATTCACCTATCTCTACTTTTTCTTACACTCTATTCTTACACTCTACCATACCTATACCTTACAATTTACCTTCCCCATACAACTTTAATCACATCACACTTTACACATTACTTCTTTTAATACAAAACAAACAAACAATTTTTCTCCCCCCTAAGTCCAAAACCGGTGCCCCTATGCCCCCTCTTCTATCCATTTTTTTCAATTTCAATTATTTTAATTACACTAATTTCCACTCCAAAAATCTATAAATACCCCTTCCTCTTCCATTCTTTCACACAACAAAAATTCATACTAAAACTCTCCCAAAATCACTCCACAAAATTCCTCTCCCAACATCTCTCTCAAGTTCTCTCTTTTCTTAGAAAATCCATTCCCACATAATACAACCCATTCTTTCTTCTTCAACCAACACATAAATTTAGGTAAAATTCTCTTATTTACTCATCATGTTCATATAACTTAACATGAGTTTAGTGTATGTTTCTTAGACTCATTGAGTTAAAGAAGCAACAATTTATTCATGTTTTGTTTTTGTTCATGTTCTTATTTTCTTTATGTTACTATTATGTTGATATTGTTATTATTGTTTCTAACCTAACTATATAAGTATTATGTATATATATATTATTTAGAGCATATAAGCTCACTTGTTATTTATTTATTTTCAAGTCTTGCAATTTATTTATTTACTTGTTTTATGCAATATTAAGACTAGTCTTTCTAGTCTTAGACTTGTCCATATCAAGTCAAAACAATTTTATTTCTTTGCTTTTCTTTTCTTTTAGGACTAGTCCATTCTTAGTCCCGGGATACCTTGATGAAGCTAAGGTTCCCAATACTTGACTTTACTTTTATGCTCTTATTTATTTTATTTGTTATATTTTTCATGGTTACATATTCCATTCATGCATGAATATGTTGTTATTGTCTCAATCATAATAGAAATGAGTTTTCTTAAAATAAGAATAAGAACTCTTTTTAAATATAAATTTGTCACATAAGAAGTTATTTTCCTTAAAGGTTTGAAATTTATCTTAAACAAATATTCTTCTAAAGTTAGATAAGCTAGCTCAAGTTTTAGTAATAAATGTGGTTTTCACCAAGAAATACATAAAGTAAAGTTATTATAAATTCTCTTTTCAAAGAAATAAGAAAGTTTCTTTAGACCTAAACAAAGGATTTCTTAATTCAATTGTCAAAGTTTTCCACCAACACTAAAGTCTAAGATAAGTTTTTCAAAATTTACTTATAAGAATTTCTTTTAAAAGTGGATATAACCATTTAGAAAGATATGTTTTCCAAAACATAGAAATAAGTATAGAGATTTGAAAGATTAAATCTATTTTTATTTAAGAAATGGAGTTAAAAGAAGAATGCTACTTTTAGTAAAATAGAAATTTTCTTAACAAAACTAATTTCTTTACAAATTAAGCTTATCTCACTTTCAAAATTGTCTTACAAAACATTGTTGAGACAACACCACTAAATTCATGCTTATTGTTTGAGTATATATTATTCAAGGATTTTTCAACCATACAATATATCTATATTTTGTACAAAAGCCCTTGAGTGAAGTAAATGTTTGAAAACTCTAGTTTTGAAGTTTGAAAATTCGTATCAAATCTGTACGCTACTATTCCGAGACCTAAATAACTTATTTTGATGAAAATAACCTTAGAAATAGATAGATCTTTTCGAGTAGGTAGAGAAATCGGTATATAATATGCGAAATTCCGAGTTAAAATGAGCAAGTTATGGCCATTTTAAGTTGGATTTCCATTCCATACGATTTTTACGAATTCTTTAAAAGAAGTATAGAATTGAATAGATCTTGGATGAAATACATGTTGGGTATTTCTTTTTTTAGGTGTCGAGGATCACGATCTTGTCTTCCCGAGGATTACTTCGACTCCTAGAGCGCTATGGACGAGTGAGTTTCCTTTACGCTTATGTATTCGCGCATGTGCTTGTAGAATAGAGCACTAGATGTAGGAAAAGATAAAATTGATATGCATGTGGGATATTATGGGAATTATGTATGTGATTCATTGTGTGCGATCAATGAACGATAAGTATATCGGAACCGATTTGTGATTGATATAAATGTTCCATGTATGTATTGTTATGTGTGCAAATATTGTTTGATCGCTTTAAATGATTTAATGCCATATTGAAATCCCCATATAATAAATTGCTCATGCATATCACTTAGAATATCATTTCGAAGTTTTGCTACTACTCCTCAGCGTGGGACCGGAAAGGTAAGCTGCCTAGCTACATCTTGAGGGTTAGGACGTACGGGGAATACGGCCTCAAGGTGTAGCCGAGCCGGATCGATCGCTTTGGGCATGGAAGGCCCGGGGACTAGTAGTACGGTTCGTTGGAACCCCAAGACGCGGCAAACTTAGGAGGTTGTTCGGGACCCAGTTCAAAGCATTCCCTAACCACCGATGGAGGGGTAAATCCATCAAACATACGAAACCGGATAGTCGTATGTAATGTTTGATCATATGATTGTTGCATTCATATGCTTGATTAATAAACTTGTTTGATTGTTGTTATGAGTACTATTGCGTAAGGAATATCTCACTAAGCTAGTCATGCTTATACTCCTATAGACTTTTGATATTGCAGGATTATCTTTTGCACCCGAGACTACCATGATTTCCCGGGTAGAATCCTTATTTTGAGAAGCTTTTGGAGGCAATCTATTTTGAAGTTATAGAGTAGATTTCTTCTAAAATCTTCTAGCTTTAGTTATGTTATATTTAGAACCATGTTATTATGAATCATCGGGGGAATGCCCCTTAGAAGCTGTAAGACTTTTATTTCAATGAAATATAATGAGTGTTATTTTGTATGTTCCGCTGCCAATATCTTAAAATGCATTACTCCACCGGTCTCCCTTTGTGGTGAATGTACGCCTTGTACCGATATGGAAGCTTTCGAGTGACTGAGGTAGTCATTCTTGAGTTTTAATATTGCGTACGGCGGGCTGTCACGTTTAGGGTACCCGCTGGGGCGTGACAAGATTGACCAACAAATCAATGCTGTAGAAGAAGAAGATGAAAGACCAAAGGTAGAAGATATACCCATAGTCAATGAGTTTCCTGACGTTTTTCCTAAGGAATTACCTGGATTGCCACCAAAGAGGGAGATCAATTTTGAGATTAGCTTGATGCCAAATACCGAGCCGATATCAAAAGCTCCATACCGCATGGCACCGGTAGAGTTGAAGGAACTCAAGAAGCAATTACAAGAGCTTCTGGATCAAGGATTTATACGCCCAAGTATCACCATGGGGAGCACCAGTTTTGTTCGTTAAGAAAAGGATGGATCCATGAGGTTATGTGTCGATTACCGGGAGTTGAATAAGGTTACAATCAAGAATAAGTATCCATTGCCCCGGATTGATGATCTCTTTGATCAGTTGCAAGGAGCAAGCGTGTTTTCACGCATCGACTTGAGATCTGGATACCATCAGTTAAGAGTAAGGCCGGAGGATGTACCAAAGACTGCTTTTCGAACTCGATATGGACATTATGAGTTCTTAGTAATGTCTTTTGGATTGACAAATGCACCTGCTTTCATGGACTTGATGAATCGAATCTATAAGCCCTTTTGGATAAGTGCGTTATAGTTTTCATCGACGACATTTTGGTCTACTCAACCACACGAGAGGAACATGAGGAACACCTCCGTATGGCGCTTCAGTTAAGAGAACATTTGTATGCCAAATTGTCAAAGTGACTTTTGGTTGGATAAGATCCTTTTTAGGACATGTTGTTTCAGGAAGTGGCATATCGGTTGATCCCAAAAGATTAAGGCAGTGATGGAGTGGAAGCAACCAAAGACGGTAACGGAAGTAAGAAGCTTTCTTGGACTAGCTGGCTATTATCGAAAGTTTGTAAAGAATTTCTCGACTATAGCCAAGCCATTAACACAACTTACTCAAAAGAATGAGAAGTTCATCTGGACCGATAAAAGAGAAAGGAGTTTTCAAGAGCTCAAGCAAAAGCTTGTATCCGCACCGATACTCGTTTTGCCAAACCCTGAGAAGCCTTACACGGTGCATAGCGATGCATCAAGAAATGGTCTTGGATGTGTGCTAATGCAAGAAGGAAAAGTGATTGCTTATGCTTCGCGACAGTTGAGACCACACGAGCAAAATTATCCGACGCATGACTTGGAGCTAGCTGCCGTTGTTTTCGCACTCAAGATATGGAGGCATCACTTGTATGGACAAAGATGCGAAATATATACGGATCACAAAAGCCTCAAGTATCTATTCACTCAGAAGGAGTTGAATATGAGACAACGGAGATGGTTAGAGCTTATAAAGGACTATGATCTTGGAATCAACTATTGTCCAGGAAAAGTTAATGCCGTCGCGGATGCCTTGAGTCGGAAGAATCATGAGGAAGTTGCCGCTTTGTTGACTGACCAAAAGGAGTTGGTAAAAGAATTCGAAAGGCTGAGTATCGAATTCATTGGAAAAGATGTGGAGGTGGAAATATCTAGCTTGGTGATGGAACCAACCCTTGTGGAACGAATTAAGGAAGCTCAACGATATGATGAAGTCATACAAAGGATCAAACGGAAGTACAAGCGGAAAAGTATGCTGATTTCACCGTAGATGACGAGGATGTAGTGAGGATGAAGGGAAGGTTATGTGTGCCAGATGATGAGGATATGAGAAAGGAAATCATGAGTGAAGCACATAACTCAGGATACACAGTACATCCGGGAGGAACTAAGATGTATCAAGATCTTAAGAGCCACTTTTGGTGGAATGGAATGAAACGGGATGTAGCTGATTATGTGATGAAGTGCCCTTGTCAACAAGTAAAGGTGGAACATCAAAGGCCGGAGGATTGCTAAAGCCTTTGCCGATACCTGAGTGGAAGTGGGATCAAATCTCATGGATTTCGTGTGGACTACCAAGGACATCGGCAGGATGATGCCATATGGGTCGTGGTAGATCGCTTGACTAAATCGGCTCATTTCATACCAATCAACATGACGTACTCAATGGACAAGCTAGCCAAGCGTACATAAGGGAAATAGTACGATTACATGGAGTACCTGCCGGAATTGTGTCAGACCGAGATCCCAGATTCGTGTCTAAGTTTTGGACAAGTTTACAAAAGTGTATGGGGACAAAGTTGCACTTTAGCACAGCTTATCACCCCCAAACCGATGGACAATCGGAACGGACGATCCAAACCTTGGAAGACATGTTGCGTGCCTGTGTTATGGAATTTAAAGGAAGCTGGGATGCTCATTTGCCGCTCATAGAGTTTGCCTACAACAACAGCTATCACTCGACCATACAAATGCCGCCATATGAAGCTTTGTACGGAACGCTGTAGATCGCCTCTGTTTTGGGATGTGAAAAGCTTGCTATTGGACCGATTTGGTACAAGATGCAGCAGACAAAGTGAAAAATCCGACAGCGAATGAAAGAGGCCCAAGATAGACAGAAAAGCTGGGCAGATAGAAAAGGCGAGTTCTCGAATTTCAAGTGGAGACCATGTGTACTTAAAGATAAATCCAATCAAGAGTATACATCGAGTACGCTCACAAGGAAAGTTGAGCCCACGGTACATTGGACCTTTTGAAGTGCTTGAACGAGTGGGAGATCTAGCCTATCGCCTAGCCTTGCCGCCAAACCTGTCAGGTGCACAACGTGTTTCATGTATCGGTCTTGCGCAAGCATGTAGCGGATCCAGAACGAGTATAGAGTTGGAGCCAGTGTTGCTAAAGGAGAACCTCACTTATGAGGAACACCCGGTACAGATTTTGGATAGAAAAGTCCAAAAGCTTCGGAACAAAGAGATCAAATATGTCAAAGTCCTCTGGAGGAATCACACCCATGAGGAGGCAACTTGGGAAGCCGAGGATGAGATCCGACGCAAATATCCGAATCTTTTTGAGAATCAGGTACGATAGCCAAGTTTTGAGGACAAAACTTTCTTTAAGGAGGGTAGGTTGTAAGCCCCTAGATTTTTCGATAATATTAGCAAACCCTAAGAACCGGAAGTTGAAAAAACCCTAAAGTTAACCTAGTTATGATTAGTCTAGTGAATCTAGATCCGGCAATCCCGTGTTCTTAAACCCTAGAAAACGAAATTGAAATAATTGTGGAAAATGGTTCGTAATAACATAGGGAAGCCTAAAAATATCAGATTCGAATTTTTCTAGTGTCCTTCGGATCCGATCGGGATCAGTTTTCGAAAACCGTGCCCCGGAGCACCGGATAGCAAAAATATTCCGACAACACCAATAGATTCGTAAAAATATAAGGTTTTCAAAAATATCAGTTTTAGAATTTTTCGGTATCTAAAAATAACAGATATAGGCCTTTTACGCGTATTTTCTTTACTACCGGTATTTTAATTGTCTAGTCTACTATTCATAGTACTTTTCTACTATTCATTACTATTCACCTATCTCTACTTTTTCTTACACTCTACCATACCTATATCTTACAATTTACCTTCCCCATACAACTTTAATCACATCACACTTACACATTACTTCTTTTATACAAAACAACAAAATTAATCAATTTTCCTCTCCCCAAGCCTTGCCGTCCCCTCTCTCTCCTCTTCCTCTCAATTTGTTTTCTTTTCCAATTTATTTTATTACATCTAATTTCCACTCCAAAAATCTATAAATACCCCCTTCCTCTTCCATTCTTTCACACAACAAAAATTCATACTAAAACTCTCCAAAATCACTCCACAAAATTCCTCTCCCAACATCTCTCTCAAGTCTCTTCTTTTCTTTAGAAAACCATTCCCACATAATACTACAACCCATTCTTTTCTTCTTCAACCAACACATAAACTTTAGGTAAAAGTTTTCATATTCTCATCATGTTCATATAACTTAACATGAGTTTAGTGTATGTTTCTTAGACTCATTGAGTTAAAGAAGCAACAATTTATTCATGTTTTGTTTTTGTTCATGTTCTTTTTTCTTTATGTTACTATTATGATATTGTTATTATTGTTTCTAACCTATATTTAAGTATATTTAGAGCATATAAGCTCACTTGTTATTTATTTATTTTCAAGTCTTGCAATTATTATTTACTTGTTTTATGCAATATTAAGACTAGTCTTTCTAGTCTTAGACTTGTCCATATCAAGTCAAAACAATTTTATTTCCTTGCTTTTCTTTTTTTCTTTGAGGACTAGTCCATTCTTAGTCCCGGGATTCCTTGATGAAGCTAAGGTTCCCAATACTTGACTTTACTTTTATGCTCTTATTTATTTTATTATGTTGTTTTTATATTTTTCATGGTTACATATTCTCATTCATGCATGAATATGTTGTTATTGTCTCAATCATAATAGAAATGAGTTTTCTTAAAATAAGAATAAGAACTCTTTTTAAATAAATTTTGTCACATAAGAAGTTATTTTCCTTAAAGGTTTGAAATTTATCTTAAACAAATATTCTTCTAAAGTTAGATAAGCTAGCTCAAGTTTTAGTAATAATATGTGGTTTTCACCAAGAAATACATAAAGTAAAGTTATTATAAATTCTCTTTTCAAAGAAATAAGAAAGTTTCTTTAGACCTAAACAAAGGATTTCTTAAATTCAATTGTCAAAGTTTTCCACCAACACTAAAGTCTAAGATAAGTTTTTCAAAATTTACTTATAAGATTTCTTTTAAAAGTGGAATAACCATAAATATTTAGAAAACTTGTTTCCAAAACTAGAAATAAATTTATGAAATCTTGAAAGATTAAAATAACTTTTGAAGAATGAGTTAAAAGGAGGAAATACTCATTTATATAATTAGGAAATTTTCAAAAATAAAATTCTTTTCAAGCTTAAGCTTATCTCACTTTCAAGACATTGTTTTCAAAACCATTGTTGAGACAACACCAAATTCATGCATATAGTATGAGATTACATATATGTATACATAAATTCAAGGGATTTTTCAATCATACTAATATATCTATATTTTTGTACAAAAGCCCTTGAGTGAAGTAAATTTGAAAACTCTAGTTTTGAAGTTTGGAAAATTCGTATCAAATCTGTACGCTGCTATTCCGAGACCTAAATAACTTCTTTTGATAAAATAACCTTAGAAATAGATAGATCTTTTCGAGTAGGTAGAAATCGGTATATAATATGCGAATTCCGAGTTAAAATGAGCAAGTTATGGCCATTTTAAGTTGGAATTTCCATTCCATACGATTTTTACGAATTCTTTAAGATAGAAGTATAGAATTTGAATAGATCTTGGATGAAATACTCATGTTGGGTATTTCTTTTGTTTAGGTGTCGAGGATCACGATCTTGTCTTCCCCGAGGATTACTTCGACTCCTAGAGCGCTATGGACGAGTGAGTTTCCTTTACGCTTATGTATTCGCGCATGTGCTTGTAGAATAGAGCACTAGATGTAGGAAAAGATAAAATTGATATGCATGTGGGATATTATGGGAATTATGTATGTGATTCATTGTGTGCGATCAATGAACGATAAGTATATCGGAACCCGATTTGTGATTGATAAATGTTTCCATGTATGTATTGTTATGTGTGCAAATATTGTTTGATCGCTTTAAATGATTTAATGCCATATTGAAATCCCCATATAATAAATTGCTCATGCATATCACTTAGAATATCATTTCGAAGTTTTGCTACTACTCCTCAGCGTGGGACCGGAAAGGTAAGCTGCCTAGCTACATCTTGAGGGTTAGGACGTACGGGGAATACGGCCTCAAGGTGTAGCCGAGCCGGATCGATCGCTTTGGGCATGGAAGGCCCGGGACTAGTAGTACGGTTCGTTGGAACCCCAAGACGCGCAAACTTGAGGAGGTTCGGGACCCAGTTCAAAGCATTCCCTAACCACCGATGGAGGGGTAAATCCATCAAACATACGAAACCGGATAGTCGTATGTAATGTTTGATCATATGGTTGTTGCATTCATATGCTTGATTAATAAACTTGTTTGATTGTTCTTATGAGTACTATTGCGTAAGGAATATCTCACTAAGCTAGTCATGCTTATACTCCTATAGACTTTTGATATTGCAGGATTATCTTTTGCACCCGAGACCACCTTGATTTCCCGGGTAGAATCCTTATTTGAGAAGCTTTTGGAGGCAATCTATTTTGAAGTTATAGAGTAGATTTCTTCTAAAATCTTCTAGCTTAGTTATGTTATTTAGAACCATGTATTATGAATTATCGGGGAATGCCCCTTAGAAGCTGTAATACTTTTATTTCAATGAAATATATATTAAGTATTATTTTGCATGTTCCGTTGCCAATGTCTTAAATTGCATTACTCCACCGGTCTCTTTTGTTGTGCCTTGTTACGCCTTGTACCGATATGGAAGCTTTCGAGTGACTGAGGTAAGTTATTCTTAAGTTTAATATTGCATACGGCGGGCTGTCACGTTTAGTGTACCCGCTGGGGCGTGACAATTCCACTTTGTTTCCACGGTAATTGAAGCTCCAATTGCAGCTGTTTTTGACTTGTTTTGAACTAAAATTTTGTACATTTAATGTTGATTATATGTATGGTGTTTGTGATTGGTTGGAGTGTCATTATCAAGCGAAATTGTGTCTTTAAATTTGCTCAAAATGGTTGGATGTAAAGCCTCCTACTGCAACCGAAATTTCCTCCTCTGTAGCTTTCACGGTGGAATAGAGCAGCTTCCACTTGCAAATATTAGCTGATTTTCTTCTTCATTTAACAAGGATCCCAACTGGAATCATTTGGTTGGTTTAAAGGTCATTTTCATATTGCAATTTGATGCTCAAATTTGGTTCAGAGCAGACGTGGAAGTTGGAAATTTTTTATGCAGCCGAAATCCTCTTTACTCATAATCTTCCTTTGTTTCAGGTGTGAATCCAACATAAATGTCTGCAGCATGTGGACTTCAACTTGCTGCCTGTCCTCTATATCTTGTCCATGATTTCTGTGCGTAGGAATTTCTTGTGCGTGGATTGTCTTCTGTAATTTTCATATGCTGTACGTGAGAGGCTGTTCTGTGTGTTGGGAAAATTCAGCCGATTCTCCTCTGTTGTTCGGTAATGTCCCCTGCTATATGTGAAGCCTTTGTCTGTGCGTGGAATAAATTGTAGCCACTTCTTCTATTCCTTATGCTTGGTTCCAGCGTGAAAACTCTATTTCGGTTCTCATTTCATTTTTTTATTTGATTTGTTTATTTTCTTAATAATTCATTAAATTATTTTAACCAATATTAATCTTATAAACATATGTTTATATTCGTTACGTAGGGATTTTATTTAGATAAAAATTTCTAAATTCCTATAAAAACTCTAGATTATTTATATATTCAAATTTTTAATTTAAAGTTTACACGATTAATTATTTTTAATATTTTAACCTACGTGATTAAATTTTTCAAGTTCAATAGATTAGATTAGGAACCAAGTCCTAATGAATTTAGAATTCCTAACAAGTATAACAGCGGGTTTTGAAATTTTCATTTTAAATTTAGATTAATATTTATTGATCGGTATTGGTATCTATTATGTATTTAGTAATTCATCTTTGGATTATTGTTTTACACCGATGAGTACTGTTAATAGATTATATTTTATTGGGTTTGAAATTTAGAGCTACTTCTAATTATATTTTGAATTATCAATTTAAGATACGAAATCTCATTTATGGTATCTATTAAGGCCAAGGAAATTTTTATTCGGGTTTTTCAAACTAGGAATAAGTTTATTACAACTCATAAATCTATTCTAAAATTTTTGTTAAATCATATATTTGGTATTAGTTTCACATTTGCTAATTTGTTCATTGTCTAGTTATGAAAGTTATTAAAGGTTGCATTGGCAATTCAAGATTTTAATTTCTAAAAGTTTAAACCCTTTTAATTAGAATATTAGTGAGATTTAAATATTTATTTAAGATCTAGATTCTTAGATATCAATCTATTTGTGATCTTATCATATCTTTTGTAATTCTAGTAATTTATCTTTAGTCTATATTTTTATAACTTGTATGTTCTAAAAATTAATCGTCTTTTATTTGTAACTTAAAATTATGATTTCTTGTTGGATTATTTATCATTCTACCCAATATTATGTTTTACTGAATAGGAGTTATTTATACTAAGTTGTTAATAACAACATATTTTTGTCTAATGCTACTTAATATTAATAGATTAATAATATCTTGAACACTATTATTTCATTATTTAATAAATGTAAAATTTATTTCCTAAGTATTGAATTTAAGGAAAAAGAATTCATGAATTTATATTAACAATTTGTTTATCGTTATTTATAATTATTTGAGATCGTATTTATTATGGTTTGTATTTCGAAAAATTTTTGATGGTAACAATTCTAATCTTTCTAATTATAATCAATTTCATTCTCACTTAAATATTTTTAAATCGAGAAAAATTGGAGTGATTTTTACTACTAGTTCCAAATATTCTATATAATTCTATATTACATTTTTAGTTTTTATTAAAATCAGATTACTTAAAATTAAGGGGATTACATTAGCATAACCAGTATATTATGTATGTGGGGAGTAGGAGACAGTAAAAACTACATAAATTGATGGCTAGTAGGAGCCGATAATAACTATATGTTTTTGATGACGTATAGGAGCTGGTAAGATCTATAAAAATGGTTTTTAAAAGAAGTAGTGGCCATAATGGGCTAGAATACCTAACCTTGAATAAAGGACATAATTCATTCAACATATGATTTCTGGAAAATCATATGTCTTATATGCTTACGTGCTTGTTGTATCCTATTTGCTTGTTTAATAAACTTGGTTGATATTTTGTTTCAAGTATGAATTTTGAGATTAAACTCACTAAGCCGTAAGCTTACGCCCCTATAGATATTTGCATTCACAGGAGCACTTGTTTTTATACCTAAGGTATCCTCTTATCAGTATAAGTTTTCTTTTGGGAGCTTTTGAAGAAAATCTACTTGAAGGGTTAGATTGGCATTCCTTTAAAATCTTTTGATGTAGTATTAAATTATTGTAAGGACTACTAGTTATTTTGATCTTTGGAAATTTAGCGGGGGTATGCCCCTAAAAATCATGTAATAAACATTCAATGGTTAATATTATGATCTATTTTATTTCTAGGTTCTTGTATGTTCATTTTTTTCTTGCTTAAACCACACTTCCCAAAAGCATCTCCTATTACCGTATTAAACGCCTTACATGTAATACCCAGACTTTCACATGACTAAGGTAGTCATTCTTGATAGATTCAAAAGACCAAATTTTAAATTTATAAATTTTCTAAATCGTTTTCTTTTCAACTATAGTCTTATAGGACAAGCGTACCCATCAGATATAGCATAGAGAAATGATCTAGGTCATATTCCTAGGGAACGTTGATGAGTAGTTCTACTCATTCTTTTCCTATTATCAAGCCGAAAAAATCAGATTTGCTTTTATATACATAGAAACTAAACTAAGTCTAATATTCACAAATTTCACAGTAAGCATACAAAAGGATAAATCAATTCACAAGGTTGCTTGGGTCATGCTTCACCTAAGATCTATTCATATGACTCAAGAATTTTCTCAAAAAGTTGTATTGATAATTGAACCATCGGATTCAATAAATTATGCTAATGCTTCTCTCAAAGTCAAAAGCAACTAAACCTAAGCCAAACTGCCGGAATGTCTTCCTAACTATTAGCAACTTAAATTTGCATAAAGAACAAGAATCCTTCATTTAAAACCAAACTGATGAATTCAAAATGAGTGATAGAAGATTTCACCATCCCTATCTCTAGGTGATTATAAGCAATCTCATCAATAGCTTTAGATCTATTCATTAAATCAACCTTTCGGTCTATTTTTAACAAAAATCAAACATGAATCCAATGGGATGCACCATCCAATTAGACTCATTCTTTCACAAGCTATTGAATACAATAAAATCAACACGTTTTGAAATTAAGAACAAATGAATCACATGAAATCAATCAAGGATCCACAATACCCAAGCAATATGCAACTACTCCTCCATAGATAAAACAATATAAATCAATAACAAGGAGAAATAGAAAGGATCTAAAATTATATTAGCAATACAAACGATGTTCCTTGATAAATTGATACACTCAAGCACAAATGCTGCTGTGAAAATACGTAAAAGTGTGTTTTTTCTTGTCTCTGTCTCTCCTTTTCTTGTTCTCCTCCATCTTCATTTTATAATGATCTTTGCATAAATGGAATTAAATGCTCATTGATGGAGGAAATGGGAAGTTACGGGAGTTACGGGTCTTTTGGCTTTTCAAAGTCTCACATAAATGGAATTGAATGCTCATTATGGAAGAAATGGGAAGTTACGAGAGTTACGACTCTTTTGGCTTTTCAAAGTCTCAGATAAATGGAATTGAATGCTCATTATGGAGGAAATGGGAAGTTATGGGAGTTACGGGTCTTTTGGCTTATTAAAGTAATACCCATGTAATGTCCAATAGACGTTTCTTTAATAAATAGGGGGTTACTATTAAATAAAAAAGTCATTTCTTAAAAATTAATAGACTGTCAAATTGATAGGTTTGGGGACAAGTCATGTCACTTGAGCGCTGTTTTCCTCTATATAAAAATTGACACGGCTGAGGACACGGCTTGTCCTAGAGTCGTGTCCTTTGCTGTGGTCTTTTTTCTTCACTGATACGACTTGGGACACGGCTTGTCCTAGAAATGTCCCTTGCAAAGTTAATTTTCCAGATTGACACGGTTTGGGACAAGTCATGTCGCTATTGTGTGTAAACCTTCATATTCTCAATAGTTAAGAAAACCCCGGGAGTTGAAAAGCAAAACCCTAATCCGATCCAGTTTAAGTCTAGTAAGAGAAGCTTAGGAACCCTAAATCCGACTTTCCATTGGTTTCATAATAAAAGAAGTTTTATAAAGTAAATGAATATGAATTATTGTTCTAAAGTATATTTTAGACCTTTGAAAGTTTTAAATTCGGGAATTTTTCAATTCCGGGCCTTCCCGAGCTCAATTACGGAAAAGCGTCCCTGGGACCACAAACTCAGAAAAATGTTCCGGAATATTCATTAGAACCGTAATTTTATAAGGATTTCAAAAATATCAATTTTATAATTTTTCGGGTTATAAAAATTACAGTTATAACCTTTTCCCGTGTTTTCGTTACAATCGGTAAAGTAGATATCTTGTCTACTATTCACAAGTACAACCTACACTACACACTACCCATACCCTATTCTTACATCCTTACAACTACTCATTATAATTTTCTTTTCCAAGAAATTTTGTTTCCTAAATTATTATTACATTTATTACATTTTAATTACATAAATTACAAATTATCAAATTTCAACTCACACCACACACACTTCCCCCCATGGCCGGCGCCCCTCCCCATTTTTCCCTCTCATTTGTTTTATTTTTGCTATTTTTATTCAATTAAAAACCCTAATCTGTTCATATAAGCTCCTTTTTCTCTCTCTCCTCATTTTCACTCTTGCAAAAATTTACAAAGGTTGAAAATCCTCTCTCTTCCTCTAGCCTTGTCGTGACACACACACACACATGCACATTTTCACAAGTTTGTTTCATCTTCTTTTCTTCTTTAAATCTCCATTAAAGTGATGATTCTAAGCTTTGTTCTTCCTAAATCTTGTAATGGAAAAGATATTCTTGTGTGTTTTTCACATTTAATCCCAATGAGCATATGCTAGGGACATGAAAACACTTATACAAGAATATCAAGCCATCACAAGAAGTGGATCTAGAGTTTAAAGGAGTTTTTGATGAGATAATGTGGTGTTCATGCATGTAAAGTAGGAATCTTGCATAGATATTTATGTTCATGCCATGAAACTCATGATTCATGCATTATATTTTGTAGATCTAGTGTTTAGACATTCATATCTTCATCTACAATCATGTTCGTAGGGTTATTTTGATTTTCATGCATTGATGATCATAAAAATGTAGCATTGCCTATGTATGGATATGTTAGATGGTAGATCTTCATGTATAGAAGACAAGAAACTTGAAAAAGAAAATATTTTGTTAGAAATGCTTAGTTGAAAATTCGGATGATTTTAGAACCCTACTTTAAAAACCACCTAAACCACTTTAAAACTCATATTTCTCAAAAAAAATGGAAGGTATATGTAATAGATGCCCTTAAGGAATGATTTTCATAAGTTTAGATGAGTTTAGGCATGAGAAAAATGTAAAACAAGTAGTGGAGTTAGAATGAAAAATATTGAGATAGTGATTAGTAGTCAAATTCGTATTTTAGGATGATGCCTACATAAACACTTAGTATCCAAGCTTAGATGGCATGTTTTATGAGTCAAATGGAGTCCTTAGACAATAGATATAATGAAGCTTCAATTCTTGATGCATTAAACAAGTTTTCTCATAAAGAATATGCAAGAAAAGGAAATTTCTAAAATTCGGATTTTTGTGAAAAGCTTGTTTAAAAACATATTTGTCAGATGAAAAATGTGAATTTCTATGCATAAATGAAGGTCATGACTAGTATAGATATTGAGAACTCATTTTTATTTAGATAACAAGTAAATTCCAAGAATAAAATCATAAAAACCCTAGGGAATGTAAAGTTGGAAAGAATATCTTTTTATGAGTGACCATCATGGAGTTCTTAATAATTAGAAGTTCATAAGAGTTCATAATCAAAGATCATCAAAACCATGCATATCTTGAGCTCATTACATGATATTCATATTAGGAATTCATTCATATACCATCTATACATGAACCATCAACTAGGAACATTTTTATCAAATGCGAAATAATTTTTCGGAATAGAAAAAGTTACAGAACAGATCTGATTCTACTGTTCCGTGACCTTAATGTTTTCAAAACTTGAAAATAATACTGGAAATAGATAGATCTTTCAAAGTAGGTAGAGATCGATATAAAATTTGCGAAATTCCGAGTTAAAATGATCAAGTTATGGCTGTTTTAAGTCGGAGCTTCCGCAAATAGTGAGAATTCCGATTTCATGTAGTTTAGATGCATAGCTTGAATTAGTTTAGTGATGAGATTCTTATTAGATTGTTCTTATTTGGTAGGTGATCCTGAGCAAGACGATAACCTACCCCCTGACTACTATTACTAAAAGACCGGCGAACCATGGCCGAGTGAGTACTACTTCCACTCTCAATTGTTGTTTGTGAATGTACTGATAGTGGCATTAGTTGTTTTGGCAAAGATAAAACTTGATATGCATGATGGGGTATATGGGAAGTATATACTTGTTTACTATTGATTTGTGAAGTTGAACTTAAGGAATATCGAAACCGGGTGTTAAGCTGCTACTTGTTTAGTTATAATTTATATGGATTGTCTGTGAATAATTGTTGGACACCTATAAGAATTGGAATAATCCATATTTGACCTCAATTATAATTGGACTCATGCATATCACGATGGGATGGAGCATTAGCATTTGTTAGTTTTTCGCGACCCATAAAACGAATATGTTGGTTAATCGTGATCCATAAAACGAAATTGTTGGTTAATCGTGATCCATAAAACTAATTATTATTCAGTTGACCGTGAGCTTAAACGGCGTCGTACCGCAAGATTCGTTAATCTGCTAACCCGGGATGGAGGGCGCAAGTCCATCCACATATGATTTCCGGCTGGTCATATGTTTGTTGAACTCATTTGTCTGATGCATACCATTTGCTTGAATAATCACTTGTTTGAATGAATTGTCTTAATTGTGATATGGAAGTTCTTACTCACTAAGCTAGTTAGTTTACGCCCCCATAGTTTTTACTTGTTGCAGCACGAGTTCATTTGGCTTAAGCCGAGGCAAGCCACAGCTCAAGTACCGGAGATAGGAGTTTCCCATTGAAGTTTATTTCGATTTTGTTTAGACTTCCGTTGAAACTAAAGGACTCTGGATGACTGTAATGGACTTGATATTATTTTGCAGGGGAATGCCCCTTAGACTTTTTAAAGTATATTTATGTGTTTTGGTTTATTATCTATGGCTAATGAATGCCATTTAAACTTCTTAACTCCATTGCTTGAGTATTCTATTATCATAAAGGGACGCTTTGCATCTATACAAGACTCCCCGAAGGGCTCGGATAGGGATTTCGAGAGTCTTATATAGTATGTGGCGGGCTGTTACGTTTAGGATACCCTATGGGGCGTGACATTGTGTCTTCTTAAAACTTAAGATTTAGACCTTAATTGTGCTTTTCCTTGACATGGTTGAAAGACATGGCATGTCTTTGTTGTGTTAACCACTTTTCGGTCCAAACTTTGCATTTCTGACCCGCTTTTCCTTCTTTCCATAAAATAACTCCTTTAAAGGCCTGAAAGCATAAATTAATATTTTTAAGTGCCAAATTCATAATATTATCAATAAAATGATCAATAAAAGTTCATTTTAGCATTCATAAAATAGGAATAATTTTGGTTTATCAATTCTTAAGGCTTGATATTATATGTGGTAGATTGCCACGTTTAGGATACCTTTCGGGGCGTGACATACTTACCTTAGAACCTTAGAAACTTCCTAAGTATTATCCCTAAAGCCGACTCCAACATGGACAACGTCCTTTGGTGCCTGCTTAGTTCTTGTAAAGCCGAAAACCTTATAGTGGCCATAACCAGATTCACTGGACTCTCAAAGGCACTATAACAGAATCAAAATATTAATACATGATGTGAATACCATGCTAATGCAAGTATGCTATCGTGCAATGAATGATTGATTACTTAAATAATCAAATAGTATTAATTCCATTTATTAGGCCAATCAATCAATTTAATAAACATTCAATAACAACAATCATCTAATTATTACAAGCAAGGTGTGATCACTTTTATGTTAGTAATTTATCAACCAAAACAATCATCAACCACAATCGAGTACCCAATCCCCACGTACATTCAATTATATTTATCTTAAATTTAGGTATAACTACATTACAAGCACAAGAAGGTGATAGGGTCAATGTTACCCACCTGTCATCCAAGCTAAATCATAAAAATCTTCTAGGAAACCCAATTCATTATCCCCATCAATCATCATTGTCATACCCCAATGGGTACCCTAAACGTGACAGTCCGCCACACTCAATATTAAAGCTTAAGTATGACAACCTTAGCCATTCCCAAAAGCTTTTATATTAAGTGTAAGGCGTACTTTCACAACTTTAGAGGACTATACATGGAATTATGAAGCTTAAGGAGATATAAAAACATATTAAGAAAAGAGGATTCACATTAATTATTGTTCATGGCAAAGACTTTACAACTTAGGGACAACTCCCTAAATTACTAATATATTAATATATTAACATGCTAATACTAAGCTTCACTTTATCCAGATTTCTAATGTTCAAAAGAGATTACCTGCCCGCATGGTCCACGTGGCCTTAACCATAAGTACGAGAACTGCAAAAGATATCTATTGGGTATAAGCTAATAGGCTTAGTGAGAACTATTTCCATAAATAACTTCTTGTAACAAGATTCAATCAAGTTGATTTAATCAAAAAATGTAATGCACAAGCACGTGGGCAAACAAGCATATAGTTTTCCGGGAACTATATGTTGAATGGATTTACGCCCTCCATTCGGGGTTTGGTGATACATACCTCAATTCAAGTAGTTTTAAATAAAAAGTTTTCTTGCTCACGAGCACACATCGTCGAGCATTCCGAATCTACTTGATTGACCTTGCTTTCGGATCTACCGCAAGCATATTCCATTAAGCCGCCAAGCAATCGCTTTCGGATCTCCCGCCAAGTGTTGCTTTCGACATGAGCTTACTATCCTTCTCACCCAAGGATAATAACCCAACCATGCAATGTGACTCACTTGTGGTATGCATGAGTTATTAATTTATAAAGTCATAACATAATTATTTTCAACTTTATGGCGATCAAGGAATTTCACACAAATCAATATTAAACTAAAACAATCACTTAGAACAATTCGGGCTTCGATATTCTTAGAATTCTTTCAAGGAATTATTTTACATGCATATCGGTTTATCTTTTCCTAACTCTAGTGCAACTAATTTACAAGCACAACAAGTATAGCATTTAATGGAAATAAACTCACGATGCCATTGTCGTCTATTCCTCTAAGCGGATGAGTCGTTCACACACTCCACTTAATCGTAATAGTTCTCGGGTAAAGGAATCCTTCCTGGGGTCACCTAGCCAAAGAAAATACCCACAATGAGTTTTTCTTGATGATTTTCTTGAATTTTGACAAAACAATGTCAAAGAACGTTAAAGTTCGTATGAAGGAATGTTCCAACTTAAAATGGCCATAACTTGGTCATTTTAACTCGGAATGTGCATATAATATACCGATTTCTACCTACTCGAAAAGATCTACCCATTTCAAAATTATTTCCAACAAAAAGCCATATAGGCTCCGAAAAGTGGCGACAAAATTCACCACGGATTTCCAAGTAAAAACAACTTTGGTTCAAGAAATCAAAATTTGTTTGATAAATACTTAGTTATCTATATAGTTGAAAAATTCTCTTTTTATAACTATATAACTCATATTTAAGCATGCTCAAGTGTCTTGTTGTCCAATTTATTTTTCTTAGGTAAAATAATGTCGGGTTGAAGCTTTTCGGAAATTGTTTTTGTAAATTTCTTTGAAATGAATACCTTGTTTTCTTTATTTTCTAAAAACGTTATGTTGGTTTTATTTATTCTTTTCTAGTGACCTTTGAAAATAAATTTTCTACTTTCTAAGTTACATTAATACTATATTTGAAGTTTTCTAGGAAATATGCTATTCTTCATTTTTCTTGTGTAAATTCCTTTGTTTACTTGTTTTGCAAAAATCCTTACTTGATATTTCTCATTCTTTTTCTCATGTCTCATATTTTTCAAAGATAATCATCCATGCATGAAAATTTGTTTTCTTATAAAAACAATGTGGAACAATTAAGGACTTTTTGTAGAAAAACTAATTTCTATAATCTTATTAACTTCTTCTTGTAATTTGAAAAGAAATAACTTTATTATTTTCAAACCATAAATTTTCTTGCCTATTTGTTTGCAAAGGTCTTTACTTAAAAATTTCCTTAGTCATCCATCTTATTTTCTTTCTTATGAAAAGAACCATTTTTGTCAACAAAAATATTTTCTTTTGAAAAACACGGTGGGATAATAAGGATTTAAGTAGTTTATGAAATTATAGTGGGTTCTTTTTGTAACATATAAAGGAATGAGTTTATTTTGTGTTGCTTTATAGATTTTATACTTTAAATAAACTTATTTCTAAGTGACAAAATTCTTCTTTTTGTTTAAATAAAATTATGGACAACAATCTAAATGAACATGATTATGAGAATAATAATAACCAAAATAACATAAAGCATAATAATAAAGTCAAGTATTGGAGTCTTAGCTTTTTCAAGGCTCCCGGGACTAAGAAGTAAACTAGTCCCATAATAAAATAAAATGAAAGAAAGAAAATCTTGTTTTGACTTGATGAGGACAAGTCTAAGACTAGAGACTAGTCTTAAAAACAACTTGAATAATAAATGCATTGAAGTAAATAAATTGCATGAAAGTAATAAATTGCAAGATCATGAGCTTATATGCTCTAAATAGTATATATAGCTATATAGATATAGTAGATAGTTATGAACATAAAAGAAACATAAATGAATATAAAGGAAACATGAACATAAAGGGATTATGATTATGAAAAAAAACAAAGTATGAACCTATTGTTCCTTTCTTAACCTTCATGGTTTTAGAAAACACACACTAAGCTCATACTAAGTAGATGAACATGAAGAAAGCTTGGAGGATTTTCTTGAAGAAAGCTTACTTAAAGAAAGACTAAAGAGAGCTTTTCTTGTAAGAACTTCTTGGAGAGAATTATTGAGAGATTTTGAGAGAGTAATTTTAGTGTAGAAGTGATGTGAAAGAAGTGAAAGAGGAGGGGGGTATTTATAGGAAATTGAGGAGTGATTTTTGTGTGATTAAAATAAAGTAAAAATTAAAACAAATTGATGGGCATGTGAGGGGGGTAGCACCGGCCATTGAGTGTAGTGAGGGAGTGTGTTTTATTTTTTTGACTTTTTGTTAAATAAAAGATGTAATATGTAAGACAGATGTGATATAAAGTTATGAGAAAGATAAAAAGTTAAGATTATAGGTTATGTAGAGTGTAAGAATAGGTGTAAGAAAAAGTAGAGATAAAAGAATAGTGTAGAATAGTAATGAATAGTGTAATGTAAAGTAGATATGACAATTAAAGTACCGGTAGTAAGAAAATACGCGTATAATAGCTATATCTGTTATTTTTACTTACCGAAAAATTACGAAACTGATATTTTTGGAAAACTTATATTTTTATGAGTCTAACGGTGTATTCGGAATATTTTTACTATTACGAGCTTCCGGACACATTTTTCGAGAACTGTGTCCGATCGGGTTCGAATGACACCCGAATTCGCGAAACTGAAACTTTTATAAAAGCTACGGTTATTATGAACTATTTTAGCTAATAAATCCAACTTCGTTTTTCAGGGCCACGGAAATCGGCAATGCCGGATTTAGTTGGATACGGTAAACTAGGGTTTTGTTGACCTTTAGGGTTTTGTTTGACTTCCGGTTTAGGGTTTTATGCTAAACCGATTCCGAAAATTTGGGGGTTTACAATCATCATCCTTCAAATACAAAAATACGTATTTCCTAAGAAATCATACAATTGAAGCAACATATTCCCGATGTTAATTATGGTTAATCATACACATTAACCTAAGTAATTACAAGTTATTAAACTTTCATTAACTTAGCCTTAGCAAAGTTGATTAGAATTAATCATTTAATTTAATTACTAAGCTAAGTTGATTAAATTGAATCAATCTAATTCATTTTAATTCATTCAAGTCCATTTAGTCAAGTTGAATCTAGTTTTATTAGCTAAGAAAAAATTACGGTTAAAATACAAAATATTGTTGCGCTGGAAATATTTTATCCGAGGAGATAACCCCCTTCGTCACAACTGTGATCTAGGCCATTCCATTTGAAAATTCATGCTCCAAGGAGGTCATGGGCCGTATTACACCCGTGATGAACAAGGGATCATAGATCTGTGTTTTCCTTATCTTTTTACCCTATTTAAACTACTTGTTCATTACATACATCAACAAAATCATCTTGACAGCAACATACAAGATCAAATCATATTCACAACCTTTCCAGACATATTTTTATCATCTACATCATTAAACTCACTTCGTCAAACTCACTTTATCTAACGCCATCTTCCATCCATGTATAAACCACATATATTATTGATTCATTTTTATCACAAACCCAACTTAAATTTAGCATCAATACATCATATACAAACATGAACAATAACTAAAACAAGGAAAAAAAAACTTATCTCTTTTAAACAACTCAAACTTCTTGATTTTCTTTTCTCTAGTCCTCTTAAGTTCTTGGACTTTTTCATGCATGATCTTCATCCTTGATTTTTTTTCCTATCTTCATTTTCTTTTAAATTTCTTTTAGACTTGAGATTTGAGTAGGATTTGAGAGACAAAGAAAGGAGGAAAAGAAAAAGGAAGAGAAAACGTAAAAAGAAAGAGAAAAAAAAAGGAAAAAGAAGAAAAGGACGAGAACCAAAGGTAAGAGAGGAAGAACAAATAGGATAGGGACAATATACTTAAGGAATTTATGAGCAAAGGGGTTTGGTTTAAATATCTCAGATGATTTTCTTGGATATCAAAAGTAATTAGAAAATAATTTCAAAATTTATAACATAGAAATCAATAGTTTTAGTTGAAAACCTGGGTGGAGAATTTAAATTTGTAAAAGCTTGATATTTGATCTAAATTCAGGCTTAAAACTGATGTTTTTAAATAAGAAATTGAATTCAAAATTTATAAGGATTAAGTAAATAAAATGCAAGTTGAAAATAGCTAATTTAGAACATTTTATAATTGTAGATAAACGAATTTGAGAATTTTAGATGATTTGTAGATTAAAAGAAAAAAGATCCAAATTATTATTTTTAAGAAATTAGGTAAATCAATTTATGTAATAAACTAAAATTTAGAGTTTGCAAATATATTAAACATTGAAATTGACCTTTTCTAAGATTGTAGAGATTTTCAAAATTAAAAGAAAAGGAGTTTAGTTTGCAATTTATAAAAGATAAAAGAGTTTGATTTTTTTTTTTTTTAAAGACAGTTAAAACAAATTGGCTACTTGAAGGGAATGTTTGAAATCTCAAATCTTAGTTAATTTATTTATTAATTACCAATATTATATTTGCATTGTTTGATCTTTTGTCATATTTATTTGATATATCTTTGCTATTTTTATTTTTATAAAATATTTTAGAATTTAAATGTTTTTTTAACTTTACACAACTGATATTCTAAGCAATATAGTATATATAAGCAATAAGAATTAGTTTAGCAATTTCAACCTTCACTTACTCGATTTTTGAAAAAGATTCAGACTCAATAAAGATAATACACAATCGACGACTCAACTTAACTTACCTCTTAGCTTGAGACAACTTACCACAACACAACATAGACTCACAACATGATACACTCAATAAATGAAAGTTGTAGACTTGCTTTTCAATTTTTATCTGAATATATATAATAGTGTGCATATAAAATATACAATGTTCTTATTCTTCATTAAAGGTATTATGTTTTGTAACTTTCATTAACGTAAACATCTTGAAAATTTTGAAATAAGATGTTTCATTTTAGCTCTTTGCATATTTTTCCAAATCATCATTACCTTATTAGAGTTGAAATTAGATTATCTCACTATGTTATTGAATTATTCTCAGTTATTGATTGGGTAAACTTATGGGAAATTGTATCTTAAAATTTTATTGTTATTTAATCAAGTTCTTAATCAACAATTAAATTATTTGTATTTTAATATTTTCATAACAAAAAAAATTAGGAGTGATTTTTGTGATTTCTTTTAAAACATTTCCAAAAACTTGATGTTATTTACTTAATGATTTTAATATTTGAGTAAGTACTATTTTGGATTATTACACAATATTTAAAATCATCCTTTTATTTTTTTAGATTTATATTATTATTAAATAAATAACAAAAAGGAGGAATGAACTTACTTAGATGGAGATGCGGGTCGTAGGCTACAACAGATGAAGTCGGCCTTTTGATGGTTGACAATAGGTAGGGTTTGTTGGGTCGGCCTAATTGGTGTTGATAGTTAGTTCGATGAAGGTAGCTCCACTCAAAAATGTCAAGCAATGACGCTTTAAGGATGAGGAATAGCAGATGGCGATGGTGAGCTAGCTAGTGGTAAGGCCAAAAATGAGCTGAGCTATTCGAAGCTATTTGAGCTTAGCTCGTTTTAGGCTCGACTATAAATAAGTCGAGCCGAGCTCAAACTTATGCTCATTTAGCTAAATGAGCATGGCTTGACCTTGTCTTAAAGCTTATGAATAAGCTAGTTAAGAGCTTATGAGCCAGGATCATTGATAAGAATCTATGTCCAACATCTATTGCCAAAGCTCGCATTAAAGGAAGTCAAGGACTAACTCGAGGGATCCTTGCCAAATCCACCACTAAGAAGGAAAACTGTTTTGCTGATTATCGAGATTATACCAAAAGTTTAAGCAAGATGGGGATTCAAACTTTTGAAGATAGGTATCACTTCCTTTATGACTATGGAAAGTATCATATAAGCAATTAAGAGTCAACTTGTAGGAAATTAGTAGAAAAATATGAAGGAAGTGAAGGAAGCAAGCTAATCATGATCGTGATCCAAGCTATGATAGCACATGGAGGAAATAAAGGAGTTCACGGTGGGCATCACGCCCGTGATGAATGACATGATCTTACTCCATGCCCATGATCATGCTATTATTTCAACCATGCCCATGATCATGCTATTATTTCAACCATGCCCATGATCAAGCCATTATCAGAACTGGAATTTCATCTCAAAGGAGATCACAACCTATGATACCTTTATGATCTATGTTTGATTTTTGCACAAAAATTTCTTTTGTTAAGTTGTATTATTTACTATTTTTCCATGATGTAAGGGTTATATAAATACCAATTCTTATGTTAGAAAACCCTAAGCAAGACATTTCATTTTAAAACACCACTTTCATTTTGTCTTTCTCTTAAGAGCAAAATTTAAGTCCTTATCAATCTATTCAAGATTGTGGCAAATAATCACTCAACCAATCTTGTACATCATATCAAGTGTGAAAGGGTATAGTTTGGGTTGTTATCGGTACGTAATATACAATAATAACACCATCCATATAATTTGTTACATTGAAAACCAAGATATAAATCCTATAACACCACAAATCATGCTTGGCATGTATCATCTTG
Source organism: Combretum micranthum (assembly GCA_024138025.1). Lineage (NCBI taxonomy): Eukaryota > Viridiplantae > Streptophyta > Magnoliopsida > Myrtales > Combretaceae > Combretum > Combretum micranthum. The sequence goes on along the minus strand of JAMXBD010000997.1, from coordinate 198,914 downwards.
GTATCAGAGCACCAGGTTACGATGAGGGTCAAGTTGTTGTGTGGAGAAACTTAGGTAAATTGTGCTTATTGTTGAGAATCTGTCATGCCCCGAAGGGTATCCTAAACATGGTAATCTGCCGTACACAATATTAAAGCTTAAGAATGACCGCCTCAGTCATGCGAAGGCTTCCATACTATGTACAAGGCGTCTAACACATAGAGGAGACATATTGGGGAGATACATTTTATATTGATACACTTGAGTAACAATGTAAAGGAAATACAATTCACTATACTGTAGATATAAATCACTATACTTTATATACGAATCACTATACTTCAAAATACAAATCATTAAACTTCAATTACATTCATCCAAGACTTCCCTACATAAACTATTACAAGGCAAATCATAAAACCTAGCTAATAACTTCAAACATTCTTATTCTTTGCCAAAATCCTGAAGTCATTCTCGGCTCCAACCATCTCGGTCCCCACTTTGCATTCTTGAGATGACCTGTTCATTCAAACATCTATTGGGGTATAAGCTACACTAGCTTAGTGAGAATTCCCTTAATTTGGTACCATAACAAGCAAGTTATAATCAACCATATGCTATGCATGAACAAATACATGAGCAAACAATTATGTATGGGTATCCGGAACCCACACACAGAATGGATTTACGCTCTCCATATCTTGGGTTAGGGATGGTATTGAAGTCTACACGATCGCTGTTAATCCCCAAGCCCTTGGCTCTTAGCACTCGCCTCGGCTAGGCTCACACATGGAATGCATCCCCGAAGTACCGTAGTTCCCATGAATGAGCTTTGATACCGGCCCCGTTATCCCAAACGAGTCATCGGACCATACCGATCAACCTACGTAGGGGTAGTACGCTACCAAATGCAATATGTCCGGTGTAATGCATGACCAATTTTATCTTTTGCTTAGGTCAAAATATTCATACATTCTTTAGAGTGACCAACCAATATCATACACATAATAGAAATAATATGAACAGTGCAGTTATCCAATCGAATCATGGTTTCGATATGCTTTAGTATTCTTTGGCATACATTCATTACAGTCTCATCATATATCCCATCCCCATTCATATCGATTTTTATCTTGTTCCTATACTTCTCATGCGACTAGCTACAAGCACAATCAAGGTAACAAAATAAGAAAAAAACTCACTCGGCCATCGAATCACCGGTTTTTTAGTAAAAGTAATCCGATGGTAGGGAATCGTCGATTTCGGGTTCACCTAAAAAAAGAAGAAATACTCTAATAAGTATTTCATCACTTAACTAATCCAAACTATCTTATATAAACTATCAAATTCGCAATTCTCGTCCTAAACGTGAATTCCAACTTAAAACGGCCATAACTTGGTCATTATAACTCAGAATTTCGCAAATTATATATCGATTTCTATCTACTTCGAAAGATCTATCTATTTCTAACATTATATTTAAGTTTTGAAAACTTTGAAGCTTCGAAAAGTCTGATCAGTTCTGATCAGTAGCAATTTCCAATTCCGAAAAATAGTTTCATAAATGTTTGAAATGTTCCTACTATATAGATTAGCTATACATGCAATATGAATGATTTCCTAACATGAATCACATGAGATGAGCTTAATATATGCATGATCTTGATGATTTTTGCTAAAAGAAAATTTTATAACTTTTTATTTTGCAAGACCATAATAATAACTACTTATGAAAAATCTAGTTTTCTAACTTTGATCATTTCCATTTGTTTTGGATTTATTTCTTAAGGAAACATAATTATTTTTGTTAAAATTGAGTCTTCATTAGGTATATTCTCTAAGGCCTTTGTTTTTTAATAAAAACTCTCATTTTACACTTTGTAAACATGTTTGTAAAATTGGTTCAGTCCAAAATCTGAATTTTGTAAGAAATGTTTTTGAGGTGATTCCTTTAAGTAAAAATCATTTGATACTTAGAAAATTAAGGCTCAACCATCCATAACCACTAAGAACTTCATTTTTACACAAAGATTTGCATTTTACACTTTGCAAATATGTTTTCAAATAGGATTTACTCAAAACAGTGCTGTTTTCTCAAGCCCTAGAAAACGAAGTTGGAAAAATTAGTTGTAATAGTTCGTAATAGCTATAGGTTTTATAAAAATATCAGATTGAAGAATTTCGAGTGTCCTTTGAACCCGATCGGACATGATTCTTGAAAGACGTGTCCGGAAGCCCGGAATAGGAAAAATATTCCGAATATACCGTTAGACTCGTAAAAATAAGATTTCCAAAAATATCAATTTCAAATTTTTCGAGCTAAAAATAGATATCGCTTTTATACGCGTATTTTCTTACTACCGGTATTTAATTGTCATGTCTACTTTTACATTACACTATTTTCTACTATTCTACACTATTCATCTATCTCTACTTTTTCTTACAACCTACTTACAACCATACACCTATTTCTTACACATTTTCATTTCCAATACAATTTCACATCTTTCATTTTTACTTTTAATTAATCAAAAGACAAAAAAATTAATTTTTCCTCCCCCACAAAATTAGCGCGGCCCTCCCCATCCTCAATTCATTTATTTTTCATTATTTAATTAACACAAATTATCTCCCACATTTTCCTATAAATACCCCTTCATACCTTCACTTCTTTCACACCTCTTCTTCTCTAAAGTTACTCTACAAAAATTTCTCTCCAAATTCTCTCAAGAGTTCTTTCAAGAAGTCTTCTTAGTTTAGCTTCCTTTAGGTAAGAAATTTCTCAAGAATTTCTTCATGTTCATCTACTTAGTATGAGCTTAGTGTGTGTTTTCTAAAACCATGAAGGTTAAGAAAGCAACATTAGGTTCATGCTTTGTTTTTGTTCATAAACATAATTCCTCTATGTTCATTTATGTTTCTTTTATGTTCTTTACTATCTAATATATCTATATAACTATATATATTATTTAGAGCATATAAGCTCATTGTCTTACAATTTATTTATCTTTCATGCAATTTATTTACTTCATTGCAATTTATTTAATTTCAAGTTGATTTTAAGACTAGTCATTCTAGTCTTAGACTTGTCCTCATCAAGTCAAAACAATTCTTTTCTTTTTCGGGACTAGTCTTTTCTTAGTCCCGGGGTACCTTGATGAAGCTAAGGTCCCAATACTTGATTTACTTTATTATTTACTTAAGCTTTCAAGTTATTATTTTACATTTCTATAGTTATGATTCATATTCATGCATGAACATAATGTTTTTGTCTCAACAAAAATAAATGAGAAATGTTTTCTTGAATTAAAGATTCTTTCTAAAGAAATAAATATGGAAAATGGATTTCTAAAAACCCATGAACATGCTATGGAATGATTTTCTTACATAAACAAAAGGTTTTATGAAAACTTATCTTTCATCAAGAAGTAGAAATTCTTTTGGAATCATTACAAGAAATAAAAATGTCATTTTATTACTTTTGAATCCAAGTTTTGAAAATAAAACCACACTTAGGAATTAAAGAATTACAAAGATTATTTAGAAAAAGAATATTCATCTCAATAACTCAAGATCTTTCAAAAGTAAAATAAATATTCAATAGAATCTCAAGTTCAAAGTCTTTTAAAACCTTACTTTTATAAGTTGAGACAACTTCATTTACTTCATACATTTGTTATGAGTCATTACATATATATACCTTTCAAAAGTTTACAAAATAATTGAAATATTTCTTTTCAAATGAGCTTTGTTTACAAGAAGAAAACAAGTGTTTGCAAATTCGTGGCAAATCTGATCGCTACCTTTTCGGAACCCAAACGACTTAGTTTTATGGAAATAAGCTTAGAAATGCGTAGATCTTTTCGAGTAGGTAGAAAACGATATATTATACGCGAAATTCCGAGTTAAAATGAGCAAGTTATGGCCATTTTAAGTTGGAATTTCCCCTTATACGATTTTACCACGATTTTAAGAAAAGATTAGAATCTTCAAGGATAGAATTTCATGAAATACTCATTTTGGGTATTCTTCTTGATTAGATAATCACGAGGAGGATTGTTCGTATCCCGAGGATTACTACGATTAAGTGGAATTTCCGAACGACCCATCCAATTCAAGAAAGGTGTCATCATGGCCGAGTGAGTTACTTCCCGTTAATTTTCTCATACTCTTGATTGTGCTTGTAAAATTAGTTGCACTAGAATCTAAGCAAAAATCAAAAAGAAGTGTATGATAATATGTTGAAGGAACTAAGTATATCGAAACTCATTTGTTTGTAATAAAGTTGTATGTATATTAATATCTTGAATTGTTTGAAATTGGTTGATCACTTGAAAGAAGTTAAATGTAACTACTAGACTTTAATTAAAGAAATTATTCATGCACTTCATATGTTGAGTCACATTGCATTCACTACTATACAATTGGTGGGACAAGTGTATAATAGTGGTGGTAGACATAACCGGTATATCATGTAAGTGGCGAGTAGGAGCCGTAAAACTACAAATTGGTGGCTAGTAGGAGCCTGTAATAACTACAAGTTTTTGATGGCGTATAGGAGCCGGTAAGATCTATAAAAGTGTTTTTAAAAGTTGTGGCTGTAATTGGCCTGAATACCCAACCCCGAATGAAGGGCGTAAATTCATTCAACATATGATTCCCGGAAAGTCATATGTCTTGTATGCTCACGTGGTTGTTGCATTTCATACGTTTGAATAATAAACTTGATTGATAATTTTCTTCGAGTATGAATTTTGGGATTTACTCACTAAGCCCATAAGCTTACACCCCTATAGGTATTTGTATTCTCAGGAACACCTATTTTTGTGCCCGAGGTCTTCCAGTATCCGTATACGTTTTATGTTGAAGCTTTTGGAGGAAATCTACTCGAAGACTTAGATTAGAATTCCTTTGAAATCTTTAATTTTGGATGTTATGAAGTTTATCTCGATCCTTGGAATTAGCGGGGGTATGCCCCTAAGAAATTATGTAACAGACCTTTGGTTATTTATGATATGATATACTTTATTTCTGGATTCTTGTATGTTTATCTTTACTTGCTTAAACTATGCTTCCCAAAAGCGTCTCCTATTACCGTGTTAGACGCCTTACATATAATACTAAGGCTTTCGCATGACTAAGGTAGCCATTCTTAAGCCTTGATATTATATGTGGCGGACTGCCACGTTTAGGGTACCCTTCGGGGTGACAGTTTAAGTTGGTATCAGAGCAACAAGTTTATAGAAATAAAGGTAATAGGAATAAATCTAGAATAGAAAAAGATAGATATGTTTACAAAAGGACTTAGATAGATTAGACAAGTTTAGAAATTCTCAAAAAGGAGAATTAATGACCTCCCTTGTCCTTTAAAGTTACTCTTGGAGAAGTTAGAGTTAAGGCCCAATGTTTGAACTTAAAGAAATGAAAACCCTTGTGGATTACCGATTAAAAGTAGAAGCCTATGTAAGGAGTTTTCCCTATTAGACAGACTTAGAAGTTTCTTACGATATGGAATGTCTTACGTACCATTACAACCCCTATGCTCCAAAAAGCTACGTTCTTTTCCGAAATAATAGATGTTTAGTTTTCCCGATTTTCGAGTTGGAATTCCATAGGACGATTATATATCTATGCCCACGATGAGCCAGCAGATCATGGACGAGATAAGGATATTTCCAACCAACGTAAAGCCAGTCAAGATTTCAAATGGCCTGATGAGAATATCCCGAATCGAAGACGATCTCGTAAGAAACCTGATCGAGAAAGAAGTGACGGAAGTATCCGATGAGGAGCATGCAGCAGACGAAGTTTGATCAACGGGAGCCAAGCACGTCTAGAAATCAACCCTCCCGCAAAGGAAAAAGAATGATGGACCGAAGCAACTTGAAGCTGTTCGTAACTAAGATGGCTAAGGGACTTCTAGACCCAACCACCGTAATGCAACTCCCTCACCAGGAAGAAAAGATCAAAGAAAGATCCACATGAGCAATCCCATGTGTCCAACAAGAATTTTGTAACCAGATCGACTTAGGATATAGGATCGATTAGTAGTTTAATTTATGTTTTCGAAAAAGTGTTTAATATTTGTTGTATTTTGAATTTCTTTGATTTCTTTATTGATTTTATTCCCTTCTATACTTTTTAATTAAATATTTTGGTTTAAACAAATTTCATCTCTTGATTTAGTTGCTTAAATTTCTCTTGTGTGATATTTCCCTTTATATGTTTATTTCTTTGAAAATTTCCGCAATTTCCGTAACTTAGTATGTAAAAGACTTAATAATCTAGTATTTACGTAAACAATTAAAACAGCCGACCTAGAAGGGGACGACCAAGGATGAGGCAGGCATCGAATAACCCGCCTGAAGAAGTTAACCAACCAGAAGTGCCCCCTGTGGCTCCTGCCCCAGACCAGCAAGGCAATCTCCAAGCCACTCTGGGTCAATTAACACAGCTTCTTAATGTGTTAGTTCAACAACAACAGAGGAATATGCCACCTCCCACCAGCTCAAGCACCACCCCAACAGCACCCCAAGCATCTGTACATGGACCCAGCACCTGATGCTCAATCACATACAGCACCCTGCCGCCTCCGCCACCACCTCGACCATACAGAACTTCACTCCCAGATTTTATCAAAAGTAACCGTTACTTTGACGGAGCTTTTGGGAAACCCGATGAGGCTGAAGATTGGCTCGCGCAGGTAGAACGATCTTTTGCCGCCTATGAAGTTCCTTATCATCTTCGAATAAGCTATGGTACTTATATGTTGAGGTTCAACGCCCGCATCTGGTGGGAGTCCAAGAGTAGGGAATTGCCGCCACCTATCACCTGGGATATGTTTCGGAATGAGTTTCTGGAAAATTATTTCCCTGGAAGTTTAAGAGTAAGGTATAGTGCGGATTTCTTGCACATATCCCAGAGGAAAATCCATAGAACAATATGAGACGGAATTCAGCCGACTCCTGCAGTATGCTCCGGATTCTTATAAGTATAGTGAGGAGCTGAAACGACAAGTGTTCCTGAATGGGTTAGATGAGGACTTAAGGATGCGGTTAGAAGAGTTTGACATTCGCACCTTCAGGAATTGGTTGAAAGAGCAAGAATTGTTGAAGGGGCCAAGAAAAGGAAAGCTGGGACTTTGAGAAGAAAGTGCATGTGTTTGGAAGGAAATTTCAACCAGGAACAAGCTCCAATTTCCCTTCTAAGAGGTTTAAACCAATTAGCAACTTTAAGGGAAATTTTAGTGGACAGAAGGATAATTCCAAGATAACAGCAAATTGTTGGAAATGCAAAGGGCGCATTACCCAAGAGATGCCCCCTTCTCCAGAACAAGTGTTATTTCTGTGGTGACCCGAGCCATAAGATTCCGGATTGCCCAAAGAAAGCTTCTACGACTTGTTTCGTATGCAAGCAATTGGGACATTTTGCTAACGAGTGTCCCCAAAGGAATCTCACAGCAAACCGACCTGTTGGATCCTCCGGAGGACTTGCCCCGACAAGGAGTGGGAATGGAAGCGGAAGTCGCTCGGCATCATCTATGCATGGGCTGAGAATTTACAACCTTGAAGGGCAATGGGTCTGCGAGGAGGATGCCGAAGAAGGAGTAGAGTTGGCTGCCCTGGACCATGGAGAGGAGTATGACTATAGCTTGGTTACAGGTTAGCCTCAACCTTTAAAATATATGTCTGTTTTGATATCTGTTGAGTATAAAGTTATGATGTATGTTGGAAATAATAGTCTAGGAACCTTTAAGGACAATAAGAATAGTAACACGCCGTCTTGAACGCAGGAACCATACAAATAGGGGACCTAACCGCTTATACCCTCTTCGATACCGGTGCAACACATTCCTTTGTTGCCACTAGTGTAGCCTTGAAGACCGGTTTACCTATCACCACAATCACAACAAGTTTTCGTATAAAAACCCCCACCGGTAGTGTGGTGACTACCAAAGAAGTAATAAGGAATTGCCCCATGAAGATACAAGGCCATGAAGCAACTACCGATCTTATAGTAATAGAAATCAGCAAGTACGAAGTGATTCTCGGAATGAGTTGGTTGTCCATGGTGGAAGCAAAGGTAGATTGTAGAAATAAAAAGGTGGAATTCATGGGACAAGACGGAAGAAAGCTACATTTTTGGGAGAATTCTAAAAGTTTGGAGTTAAGTTCGTTCGAGTAATTGAAGAGGTTGAGGAAGGAGTTGAAAGTTATGTGGGAAGTACGGAGGAGGATAAGGAAAGACCCAACATTGACGACATCCCCATCGTTAATGAATTCTCTGATGTTTTTCCAGAAGAATTGCCTGGGTTACCCCCAAAACGAGAAATCGATTTTGAGATCGATTTGATGCCAAAAACAGAACCTATATCCAAGGCACCATACCGAATGGCACCTGTTGAGCTCAAGGAACTTAAGAAGCAATTACAAGAATTGCTTGACCAAGGATTTGTTAGACCAAGTGTCTCGCCTTGGGGAGCTCCGGTATTATTCGTGAAGAAGAAAGATGGATCGATGAGGTTGTGTATTGACTATCGAGAACTCAACAAGGTCACTATAAAGAATAGGTATCCATTGCCAAGGATTGACGATCTCTTTGACCAACTACAAGGAGCAAGTGTATTCTCACGCATTGATTTGAGATCTGGATACCACCAGCTGAGGATAAAACCAGAGGATGTGTCAAAGACCGCTTTTAGAACTCGGTATGGACACTATGAGTTCATGGTCATGCCATTTGGATTGACTAATGCACCAGCTGCTTTCATGGACTTGATGAATCGGGTGTATAAGCCTCTTGGATAAATGCGTGATTGTCTTCATTGATGATATTTTGGTCTATTCTAAAACACGGGAGCAACACAAAGAACATCTGAGAATGGCATTACAAACCTTAAGGGAGCACAAGTTATATGCCAAATTATCCAAGTGTGACTTTTGGTTGGACCAAATATCTTTTCTAGGACATGTTATCTCAGGGAAAGGAATATCAGTAGATCCTGAAAAGATTAAGCTGTAATGGAATGGAAACAACCAAGGACGGTGACTGAGATTAGAAGTTTTCTTGGATTAGCTGGCTATTACAGGAAGTTTGTGCAAGATTTCTCAAAAATAGCTAAGCCACTAACTCAGTTGACCCAGAAGAATGAAAGATTCATTTGGAATGAGAAGAGGGAACAAAGTTTCCAAGAGTTAAAGCAACGATTGGTATCTGCTCCAATTTTAACCTTACCCGATCCAGAAAAGCCATATACCGTCCATAGTGATGCGTCAAGAAATGGCTTAGGATGTGTGCTTATGCAAGAAGGGAAGGTAATTGCTTATGCTTCACGGCAGTTGAGGCCGCATGAACAAAATTACCCGACGCATGATCTTGAGTTAGCCGCAGTTGTCTTTGCTCTCAAGCTTTGGAGGCACTACCTATATGGACAGAGATGCGAGATTTATACGGACCATAAGAGCCTCAAGTATTTATTCACAAAAAGGAATTGAATATGAGGCAAAGGAGATGGTTGGAGTTGATCAAAGACTATGATCTTGGAATAAATTATTGCCCTGGAAGAGTGAATGCGGTAGCAGACGCTTTGAGTCGGAAGAACCATGGAGAAGTTGCAGCCATGCTCACAACTCAAAAAAACTTATAAAGGAATTCGAGAGATTGAGCATCGAATTTGTGGGCAAAGTGCGGAAATAGAAATTTCCCATTTGGTATGGAGCCAACCCTGATCGATAGAATCAAAGAATCTCAACGATATGATGAAGTCATACAAAAGTTGAAAAGTGAGATACAAGGAGGAAGGTATGACGATTTTGAGATAGATGAGGAGATGTAGTAAGAATGAAGGAAGATTATGTGTACCAAATGATGAGGAGATGAAAAAGGAAATAATGATGAGGCGCATAACTCGGGATATACCATGCACCCCGGTGGTACCAAGATGTACCAAGACCTTAAAAGTCGCTTTTGGTGGAATGGTATGAAAAAGGATGTAGCTGAATTCGTAATGAAGTGTCCCATATGTCAACAAGTAAAGATTGAACACCAAAGGCCAGGAGGACTTTTGAAACCATTGGCCATACCAGAATGGAAATGGGACCAAATTACCATGGATTTCGTATGTGGATTGCCCGAACATCAGCCGGATATGATGCCATATGGGTAATTGTGGATCGACTTACCAAGTCAGCACACTTCATCCCCATCAACATGACCTACTCGATGGAAAAGTTGGCCCGGCTATATGTAAGGGAGATTGTGAGACTGCATGGAGTTCCAGCAGGGATTGTATCGGATCGGATCCTCGATTCGTGTCAAAATTTTGGACGAGCCTTCAGAAGTGTATGGGACCAAGTTACATTTCAGTACAGCTTATCATCCACAAACTGATGGACAATCAGAGCGAACTATCCAGACTTTGGAAGACATGTTAAGAGCTTGTGTTATGGAATTCAAAGGAAGCTGGGAAGTACACCTACCTTTGGTAGAGTTTGCTTACAACAACAGCTATCATTCAACAATTAAGATGCCACCATACGAAGCTTTATATGGAAGAAGGTGTAGATCGCTCTATTTTGGGATGATGTGGAAAAGTTAACAATTGGACCAGATCTCATCCAAGACGCCTCAGATAAAGTCAGGATTATTCAGCAAAGGATGAAAGAGGCCCAAGATAGACAGAAAAGTTGGGCGATCAAAAACGACGGATCCTTGAGTTTAACGTTGGTGATCATGTGTATCTGAAAGTGAATCCGATAAAGAGTATTCATCGTGTACGGGCTCGAGGAAAGCTAAGCCCAAGGTATATCGGACCTTTCGAAATCCTCGAACGGGTAGGAGATTTGGCTTATCGCTTGGCATTACCACCAAACCTGTCGGGAGTACATAATGTCTTCCATGTCTCAGTGCTAAGAAAGCATATCCCCGACCCTGATCGGATTGTGGAACTTGAACCAGTCAGGCTGAAAGAGAACTTGACTTATGAGGAGCACCCAGTTCAAATTCTGGATCAAAAGGTTCAAAAGCTGAGAAACAAGGAAATCCGATATGTCAAGGTGTTATGGAGGAATCATTCGCGAGAAGAGGCTACTTGGGAAGCCGAGGATGAGATCCGAAAGAAATATCCAAATCTCTTTGAAGAATCAGGTACGAATTTCAAGTTGCAAATTTCAAGTTTTGAGGACAAAACTTTCTTTAAGGGGGGTAGGTTGTAAATCCCCGAAATTTTTGGATCTGAATTATAGTTTAAACCCTAAACGGAAGTCAACCGGATTTCCAGAGTCAACCAAACCCTAGTTTACCGTAATCGCTTTAAGTCCGGCATTGCCGTTTTCTCAAGCCCTAGAAAACGAAGTTGGAAAAATTAGTTGTAATAGTTCGTAATAGCTATAGGTTTTATAAAAATATCAGATTGAAGAATTTCGAGTGTCCTTTGAACCCGATCGGACATGATTCTTGAAAGACGTGTCCGGAAGCCCGGAATAGGAAAAATATTCCGAATATACCGTTAGACTCGAAAAAGAATAAGATTTCCAAAAATCAATTTCACAATTTTCCGATAGCTAAAAATATCAGATATCGCTTTTATACGCGTATTTTCTTACTACCGTATTTAATTGTCATGTCTACTTTTACATTACACTATTTTCTACTATTCTACACTATTCATCTATCTCTACTTTTTCTTACAACCTACTCTTACAACCTATACACCTATTTCTTACACTTTTTTCATTTCCAATACAACTTCACATCTTTCATTTCTTACTTTTAATTAATCAAAAGACAAAAAAAATTATTTTTCCCTCTCCCCATGCATGGAATTAGCGCCGGCTCCTCCCCATTTCCCTCAATTCATTTTATTTTTCATTAATTTAATTAACACAAATTATCTCTCACATTTTCCTATAAATACCCCTTCATACCTTCACTTCTTTCACACCTCTTCTTCTCTAAAGTTACTCTACAAAAATTTCTCTCCAAATTCTCCCAAGAATTCTTTCAAGAAGTCTTCTTAGTTTAAGCTTCCTTTAGGTGAGAATTTTCTCAAGATTTCTTCATGTTCATCTACTTAATATTAGCTTAATGTGTGTTTTCTAAAACCATGAAGGTTAAGAAAGCAACATTAGGTTCATGCTTTGTTTTTGTTCATAAACATAAATCCTCTATGTTCATTTATGTTTCTTTTATGTTCTTTACTATCTAGTATATCTATATAACTATATATATTATTTAGAGCATATAAGCTCATTGTCTTACAATTTATTTATCTTTCATGCAATTTATTTACTTCATTGCAATTTATTTAATTTCAAGTTGATTTTAAGACTAGTCATTCTAGTCTTAGACTTGTCCTCATCAAGTCAAAACAATTCTTTTCTTTTTCGGGACTAGTCTTTTCTTAGTCCCGGGGTACCTTGATGAAGCTAAGGTCCCAATACTTGATTTACTTTATTATTTACTTAAGCTTTCAAGTTATTATTTTACATTTCTATAGCTTATGATTCATATTCATGCATGAACATAATGTTTTTGTCTCAACAAAAATAAATGAGAAAATGTTTTCTTGAATTAAAGATTCTTTCTAAAGAAATAAATATGGGAAACGGATTTCTAAAAACCCATGAACATGCATAGGAATGATTTTCTTACATAAACAAAAGGTTCTATGAAAACTTATCTTTCATCAAGAAGTAGAAATTCTTTTGGAATCATTACAAGAAATAAAAATTTCATTTTATTACTTTTTGAATCCAAGTTTTGAAAATAAAACCACACCTTAGGAATTTAAAGAAATTACAAAAGATTAAATTTAGAAAAAGAATATTCATCTCAATAACTCAAGATCTTTCAAAAGTAGAATAAATATTCAATAGAATCTCAAGTTCAAAATCTTTTAAAACCTTACTTTTTATAAGTTGAGACAACTTCATTTACTTCATACATTTGTTATGAGTCATTACATATATATATACACCTTTCAAAAATTTACAAAAATAACTGAAATAGTTATCTTTTCAAAATGAGCTTTGAAGGAAAACAAGTGTTTGCAAATTCGTGGCAAATCTGATCGCTACCTTTTCGGAACCCAAACGACTTAGTTTTATGGAAATAAGCTTAGAAATGCGCAGATCATTTCGAATAGGTAGAAAACGATATATTATACGCGAAATTCCGAGTTAAAATGAGCAAGTTATGACCATTTTAAGTTGGAATTTCCCCTTATGCGATTTTACTACGATTTTAAGAAAAGATTAGAATCTTCAAGGATAAGAATTTCATAAAATACTCATTTTGGGTATTCTTCTTGATTAGATAATCACGAGGAGGATTATTCGTATCTCGAAGATTACTACGATTAAGTGGAATTTCCGAACGACCCATCCCAATTCAAGAAAGGTGTCATCATGGCCGAGTGAGTTACTTCCTGTAAATTTTTCTCAAACTCTTGATTGTGCTTGTAAAATTAGTTGCATTAGAATCTAAGCAAAAATAAAAAAGAAGTGTATGATAATATGTTGAAGGGACACCAAGTACATCGAAACCCGATTTGATTGTAATAAAGTTGTATGTATATTAATATCTTGAAATTGTTTGAAATTGGTTGATCACTTGAGAAAAGTTAAATGTAACTACTAGACTTTAATTAAAGAAATTATTCATGCACTTCATATGTTGAGTCACATTGCATTCACTACTATACAATTGGTGGGACAAGTGTATAATAGTGGTGGTAGACATAATCGGTATATCATGTAAGTAGCGAGTAGGAGCCGGTAAAAACTACAAAAGTGGTGGCTAGTAGGAGCCTGTAATAACTACATGTTTTTGATGGCGTATAGGAGCCGATAAGATCTATAAAAGTTTTTTTTAAAGTTGTGGCTGTAATTGGCCTGAATCCCCAACCCCGAATGAAGGGCATAAATTCATTCAACATATGATTCCCGGAAAGTCATATGTCTTGTATGCTCACGTGGTTGTTGCATTTCATACGTTTGAATAATAAACTTGATTGATAATTTACTTCGAGTATGAATTTTGGGATTTACTCACTAAGCCCATAAGCTTACACCCCTATAGGTATTTGTGTTCTCAGAAACACCTATTTTTGTGCCCGAGGTCTTCCAGTATCCGTATACGTTTTATGTTGAAGCTTTTGGAGGAAATCTACTCGAAGACTTAGATTAGAATTCCTTTGAAATCTTTAATTTTGGATGTTATGAAGGTTATCTCGATCCTTGGAATTAGCAGGGGTATGCCCCTAAGGAATTATGTAACAGACCTTTGGTTATTTATGATGATATACTTTATTTCTGGATTCTTGTATGTTTATCTTTACTTGCTTAAACTATGCTTCCCAAAGCGTCTCCTATTACCGTGTTAGACGCCTTACATATAATACTAAGGCTTTCGCATGACTAAGGTAGCCATTCTTAAGCCTTGATATTATATGTGGCGGACTGCCACGTTTAGGGTACCCTTCGGGGCGTGACAATTACACTAAAGTATTAGTTGAGTTTAGGCCTTGTTAGTGTGTGTTCTTACAAGGACATGTGCATACAAGGTGTTTGATGAAGTTGTTGAACCAAACTTGAGGATTATAAAGGCTTAGTTGAGTAGTGATTGTGATTGCATTGTGTTGATTGCTTGTATTATTAGAGCAATGTGGTTTTGTTGGGGTATTGTGCCACTTAGATTTGCATTGAGAGGAAGGATAATATCATGCAAGACAAGTGTTCGACAAAATTTTTTTACATAATACAACTAGTATTTGCTCAGAAGGAGTTATGGCTAGTCGGTATTATCATGAGCGTAATCCTAGAGTGGCAATATTAAAGGAGATAGAGAAACATACTAGAATTAGATGGTTACAGGTCTTCAGGAAAGTATCTAGATTAGGAATTTCAGGTAACTCGAGTTGTTGAATGATTTTTGCACCTTAACTATAAACTAAGATGTGCAATTGATAAGAAACTTATGGGACTTATTGAGCTATGGTGGCAACGTGCTATGCTACATCGGGCATTAGATGGGTATCAAGTGGACTTTACATGGGATCATATGAGGAGATTAATGAGAAGAGAATTTGTTCCACTCTTCTACCAAGATGAACAATATGAGTATCTACTGGCACTAAAGTAGAGACAAATGAGTTTCGGAGAATATGCAATGTAAGAGAATATAAGGTTCTCATGAGGTGATGTGAAGTAGAAGAATCTCGTGTAAATGCCATCGCCAAATTCCTGAAGGGACTCAATTATGACATTTTCGAGAAAATTGATTCTTGTAGGTTCTTGACTTTAGAGGAAGCTATCCAAGCTGTAATGCAGATGGAGATGCTTATTACTTTTTCTAAGCATTTAAAACTATTGAAAGACTCAGTAGCAAATGATGCTTAAGAGAGCCAAGTAGAGTAAACCGAAGTGGATCTGGAAGAAAAAGATGAGATCCTTGATGAATGTATAAAAGAGATAGGTGATCCAAATGGTGTGGTATGCTATGTAGAAGATGAACCACATTTTTTGGTTTTAAGAGAAGAAACAAGTGATTCGTAATTGAATCTTTAGGTGCCTAACTTATTGCCTCTTCCACTTACACTTGAAGCTACAGATCATCCCATGCATTATCATATTCTTATTTCCTACTTCCATTTGCATCATTTTGATCCACTATTGGGATTGAAAAGCACTCATGAATATTGTAGTCATCTTTTGCATGTGAAAGAGATTGATATATTTGTTAACATTCATTGGTGTATTAAGGATGATTATGTATATTAGAGAAGTGTTGTAATCTGGTATTGTAGCAATATGAATAGGATAGTCATGTAATGGTGAAAAACTACTAAATTTCCTCCTGACAAGAGGTTTGTTGATGCACCATTGGGAGTTAAAACCCTGCCACCTTCACCTTGCATCAAATTGACACGTGATGTGGAATGACTGAAGTCACTTATTGCCATTATATTGATACCTTACATATCTATCTATTGGCTTGGTATTACCGTGGATTGATACTACTTATTTAACATAGTTATGCCCTTATTGAAGAATTTTGTGGTTCAGGAAAACCAATGAATGAATTATTTGCGAAGGGAAGTTTTAAAGTGCCTTATGACTATCATAGTCGAATGGGTGTTGATAGGGATGATGATTGTTATGTTGGACTACGGATTAGAGTGTTGATTATGCTTAATTGTTGATTTGTTTTGAAGGGAATATTTAGAGTTATTGAAGTCTCTAGGTATTCACCTACTCATCTTTCACCACTTGACATATTTTATATCTATCCATTTATGGGGTTGTATAGCATAGATAGGTATTATGATAGTGTATGGCCTAGAACACAAATGAAATATGTAAAATCCCTAATTTTACAATATCTGACTTTGATAATTGGTAAGAATATGATATAAAAATCTTAAAGAAAGGTTGAGAAAAGTGGCAAAGTTCACTCCTGATTTTTTGTGATTTAAAAATATTAAAATATAAATAGCTTACTTATAGTTTAAGAAATTAAAATCATTATCAAAAAAATTTCCCTTAACCTTTTTTGCAGTTGATGACTAATGATAAATCAAAGAATTAATGAATTGATTATTAAGGCTCTAGTAAAACTTAATAGAACTATCAATCAATTTCAAAAAATAATTAAAAAAACAACAAATATGCCCTGAAATCTCTCAAATAAAAATAGAGTAATAAATCACTAAGCAAAATTTTAACTACAAGAAGTAAAGATAGATATATCTCTAGATTCATAATTAAAGAATATTGTAATCTTTTAAAGAAACTAATAACACCGCCTTCTTTAGTAAAACCTTTGGATGTTACTAAAACCATATAAATAAGTTATTACATAAGAAAATATCTAAAACATAAAACAAGTAATTATAATAAAATAGAAAAGCTCTAAAATTAATACCCATAAAATATTCTACATTACTAATTTAATTATGTGGTTATCTTGGGCACATGATACATAATAAGTATGTGACAAATTATTGTTACAATTTATAATAGGTATTAATACTATCAAAAGTATATTGTAACTAACAATATATATATTGTAGTAAAAATAAACAAGATTATTTTGTCATATCATAAATAATAATACTATACTTGGTCCATATATTAAACAATCTTGATAAGATAACAATATTAATTATATAAGACCATAATTATTTTAGTACTAATATTACAGTAATCATCACAAATTATCAACTTGTAATAATGCTATATGATTCTTATCTAACATTGTAAATATGATAAGTACCATTATAATTTAACAATTATAGTCATATATACACATAACCATAATATCAATATAACCTATAATATAACAAGACCCTAAGGCTAATTACCTAAGAAAACTTATAATTATTGACACCAATTGTGTGTCTAATAAATCATTTGGTATAACAAATACTATATCAAGATAATTATAATAGAAAATACACAAACAAGAAAAATCAAGAAATATGACCATTTTAATTAAATAATGTAGACCGACATCATATTAGAAAATTAGAAAAATAAATCAAACATACCATGAATCCTAGAATTCCTATTAGAACTAAAATCCTAAACCGTATCAGATCGGGCCCAAGCCATGGAAATCTTATATCGAATCAAATAAATCTTATAATCCTAGAATATCATATAAATTAAATTAAACTCAAATTTGCAAAAATTCAAAACCTTAGAGACTCTAAACGAGATTTGATAAAAATTCAATAATCCTAAGATATCAAATGAATTAAATAAAGCCTAAAACCTTAAAAATAAATTGTTTAGCAAAATCATATCACCAACAAAATGTTCTAAAAGCTTAATCAATCTGAAAGCCTTACACTAAATAATTCATCTATTTGATTTGTAGCATGCAAATCGAGGCATTACATTCAATTAATTTTTATTAATAAAATAATAAGAAATTATTTCCTATAATTGTAAACTCCTGAAATTTTATGATAATCTTATAGGTAAAACTCTAGAATAAAAAATAGAACCGGAATCTTAAAGTCAAACCAAGTCAACCTTAAACACTAGAAACCCTAGACTAGATCAAACAGCTTCTGAAATCCTAAAATACATAATAAAATTGAAAAATAATAAGATAAGCTCAAATTATGAACCAAAAATATATTATATGAACTAAAAGGATCAGATTCGTCAAAATTTCAATTGTTTTAAGCCTTTATGAGATCAACTTTCGTATCCAAACAACAACATGTAAAACAAGATAAAATTTTATGACAATCAATTCTTACTAAAAAAATATTTAAGTATTCATAAAATATAATATAAAAATTTTTCAGGCCATAAAAATGTCATATATAGCTCATATATGTATATTTTTTTTTTACCGATAACTTATTTGATATTTGACTAGTACTATTCATCACTATTTGCTTTATTTTCTGCCATTACTTGCTGCCATTTTTTTTTCCTTGTAATTCATACATAATTCTTGCACAACTATTTTTACAAGTTATCACATTACAAGTCAAATTTGTCACTTTTTATTTTATTTTTTTTTTTCTCTTCTCCTACAAGTCATGCATATTGTACCTTGCGGCAAAACCCTTTTTTTTTCCTTTTTCAAATTATTTATTCTAATTAAATTCCTCAGATTATCTCTATAAATATCTATTACATTTCCTCATTTTTACACTTTACAACTTCTAGCAAATTTCTATCTTTTCTCTCGTTTCTTCTCCTTGGTTGGTGCAAACCTTGCTATATCCTCTCTTTTTCAACTCAAACACATTCCTTTGATTCATCTTTTTAAGGTAAACACATTCTCCGTATATCCTTAGTTGATATTAGGTGTTGTTTCATGCATTATACATGAAATATCCCAAATCTTCACCTAGATTAGAAATTGAGTTTAGATAGATTAAATGACTAAAATGAATTATAGGATTTAATTAGACAAGTTGATATAATTTAATTAGCTATTAATTGAGATTTGAGTTTCAAATTCCCTAAACATGTCATCAAAGTGTTTAGAGAATTCCTAAATCATTGATTCTTAGCCTAAACACTAATTCCTAAATCTCAGTAAAATTTGAGTTCATTTGCTTATCTTCAAATATCAGTTCTTAAACCCGAACTCAAATTAAATATCTTTTATCTAAAATAAATTCTCAAATTAAGTTCTCATTGCAAGTTCTTAATTTCTAACATATCGGTTCAGAAACAAAATTTTAAATACTCTTGGAACTATAGATATTTGATCTGATAGTTCTAAGCCTATACCCATATTCGTTTAAATTAATTTTAATCCTTTTTATTTTCCTTTTAATCTCTATCCTCTGCCTCTCTCCTCCCTCACTTTTCCCTTTCTTTCCTCTATTTTTTCCCAACCAATACTTTCATTTCCCTTTCCCTTTCTTCTTCATTTTTCTTTCTTTCTCTTCAAATCTTCAACAAATCTCAAGATCAAAGCCAACTAGAGGATGAATCAAGACTAGGAGATAAACTAGATGGAGAAAACCGAGCTAGAGGATGAAGTTTCAACTTGTGTTCTTTTCTAAAAGCTAAGTATAGTTTACTATTTATTGTCTTATTTATAATTTCGAATTTAAATGTTGTATAGATGATATATATGAGTTGAGAAGTGTTGTTTGAGTTTGTATTTGTAAAGTTTATGGTTGATGGAGTTGGTTTATTGAAGAAGAAGATGAATAGTGAAATTGGGGTTTGAAGTTGTTTATGATGATTATAGTGATGTTTGATGGATTGAAGTGGGAGTTTGTGTTTATTAGATTGTAGTAAGATCAAATAAAAAGTTTTAAGAAGTTTGAAATGAATTTGGAGGAGTTTGAATAATTGGAACAAATGGTTTTTGCAAAATGAAAACAGGGGAAAATTTGACAGCAGCGTAATGCATGTACGCCGGCATTCAACGCTGCCGGTGTTGAATCCTACGCTGCCGGTGTACGTTGGAAAATTTGCCGTGTTGAAGATGCACTCGGGGACCAGAATCATCGACCTCTAATGCTGGCAAATTTTCAATTTACGCCGCCGGCGTTGAACACCGGCGTTCGTTTTGCAACTTTTCCCAGTTTCGCAGTCCTTTTGTATTTTAGCCATAACTTTTTCATCCAATCTCTGATTGAGATGATTCAAGTTGAGTTGGAAAGATAAGAAAGAGATCTAAAACTTTCATGTTTTGAGTTTTTGCAAATTCGAGACGTATCAGTGCTTAAATTTTAATTATTTCCAACTGATACATTTTTCAAGCTAAGCTAAAAACTTGTTATAGATTGTTTTATGTGTATTTACTTGAACAAATGAATCTAGTTACTTAGCTTAAGTTTAACTTGATTAAATAGACTTGAATGAGTTAAAATAAATTAGATTGAGTTAGTTTAATTACTTTGGCTTAGTAATTAGATTAAATGATTAATTCTAATGAGATTGACTTAATGAACTCAATTAAACTAAAATGAACTAGATTTCTTAAGCTTAATCCACTTAGCTTGGCTTTTGAATTAAATGGCTAAGATTAATCAATTTGACTTGGTAAATGACTTAAATGACTAATTCTAATCAATTTGACTAAGGTTAAGCTAAAATGGGTTAGTAACAAATAATAGAGTTAAATGAATGTGTTAGGGTGATCTTTGAATAACATGAGGAGTATGTTGTTTTGTATCTATATATATATATATTGTTATGGGAGTAACTTGTTGTTATATGTATATATATATATATATATATGTTGTTTTGTATATATATATTGATATATGAATAATAGGTTGTGATGTGGTTTATATTTAATATGAATGAGTGCTAGCTTAAGTTCTTATGTGAGTTCAATTTCTTGAAACAGATGTTTGGTTTTGGTTTTGGTTCTGATTCTTTTGAATTGGCTTTGATCAACCTTCTAAGGCTCTGTTTGGGGATTTTATTTAAAGGTACGCAGTAACTTGCGTGTTGAATGTTAGGATAGGCATCCTAAACTGATTAAGACTTAAACTCGGCTTAATAATTATGAGTGTTGGTTGTGTTATTCGTTGTTAAATCCGGTCCGAGGAGCGACAACTTGTCATGATGCAATGACAATGTTAGAATAAATGCTTAGGCCACTTATCATGATGCAATGATTTAGCTCGGCGGGTTGTCATGATGCAATGACAATATTATAATAGGCGCTTAGGCCAATAGTCATGATGCAATGACTAGGCTCGGCGGGTAATCGATAAGGAATGTGGTAACTGCGTAACGTTTACTTAATCTTGAGAGGAAGTAATATGATTTAATTCAATGTTTATGGGAGCATGTGAATTAAATTATATTATGGATTAAGTTAAGTAAAGTTAAGTAGCGACTATGAGTCCTGGATGAGATTACTGTTCCTTTTTCAGTGTAACGTTATCTAGGAGATATAAGTATTCGGGCTGCTTATATCAACCCCCTGAGCGTCGTGAGCGTTACTCAGGATCCCCAGATTCCCATTAGCTTTGTTCCGGAGTGTGAGTGCTCCATTGTTGATTTGTTTATTTTAATGAAAATATAATAACTTGTTGATTGATGCATTGCATTTAGTTAAGCTCGTGTGCCACTCTGTGTGTGATTGTATTACTGTGTACTAGGCTTCGGCTCATTCTTGTTGTTTCTAAACTTTTTGCAGGAAATGTTGTTGATGTTGAAGATGATGATGATGAGATGATGATTTGATGATGTGGAGGTTGTTGATGTTGTTGTTTTTATTATTGTTGTTGATGAGGATGGTGATGGTGATGATGATTGATGTGATGATGTTTGCCCCGGGTTTTGGGTGACTCTGGATGTATGGGAGATTGAGTGAAGTGTAATAGGATCGAGATTTTATTTTTATTTGTTTCTTCTTTTGTTTTGTTTTGTAAAAGGACTGGATTATTTGTAAATTATATTTTTCTTTTAGGGGCTTGTTAATGCCCTAATTGATTGTAAATGATTATCTACCCCTAAGAGTAGATCACAAAGTGTTTTTATAAAGTGAATTTCTTAGAAAATTGGTTTGCTCTGTAGGGAGTAGAAGTTTATAAGTTGTTTTATAAAATTTCTTTCCGCTGCTAAATCCAGTTATCTGAAAATCTAACTAAACGATTTCACAATCTAAAATCGGATAGCAATGTTCAACATAAACACCTTCTTTTAAGACAACCTTACGTATAATTCATAAGAGTTATACGTGGTTGGGGACTTGGTGTGCTTAATTTGAGAATTGAGCATGTCGAGTCTTTACAATACATGGATAAAATCTCCCTATGATGCGTAAAAGCCAAGGATGATAATGCCAAAAAAATGAAACTCACATCCTATCTACATTATGATCATGTTGAAGTTATATTCTTGTTGATATATATATATACATATATATATTCATCTACTTGAACTATCTATATGTATAAATATAACCATTTATATAATTATATCATTATGAGCATATGGCTCACTAATCTAACATTTATTTCATGCTTTTATTATTTCATATTCTTAATATATAATTGAGACTTATCCTTAATCAAGTCAAAATAAAAAAGGGACTTGTTCTTAATATGAGTCCTACGAATGACTTATCTAAAAATTATAAGGCTTCCATTTTATTTGTTTTGCTCTTATTTTGATTTTATTTACATAGTGACTAGAATAATTCAAGTCTCAGGAAGTCTTGTCCTAATTTTAAGACTTTTTTTTTATTTTATTTTGCTCTTAATTATTTTGTTATCTAAGGGGACTTATCCATTTTTATGTCCCAATGAGCCTTGATCATAAGCTAAGGTTTCCATGCATTTGAATTTCCTATCTTGTTAATCTTTATTATTTTTGCTTTTATCTCCATAAGTTATAAGTTTAAAATATGGTATTTATGTTCATGTACATGAATTCTTCATAATGATGTTGTTATAAAAGTTTTTAAACCATTTTTTAATGATAATTCTTTGTTATACAAAGTATTAATTTAAAACATATTTTCAAATTATGAAGAAAGTCTTTTATCAAAGGGGAAAAAAATAAAACAAGATCATCCTCTTAAAGTCATGAATACGTGATTTTAGAAAAAGTTTTTCAATTTAAACTTCAGCTTAAGATTCCATGTTTTAAAAAATAAAATTTAGCAAATAGATTCTGATCATATCGGAATGAGATAATCTTGGACCACAATTTTTAGCTAAAAATATGCCTTCGTAAAAGTTTTGAGAAAAACAAGTTTTACCAACAAAACCAATTTTTCCTAAACTTGAAATTTTCAATTATTCTATAAGATGATTTGTTTTTTTTTTTTTTTTTTGTACAACATCACTAGAATTATACATATACTTTGAACTATTTATATTATTTAGAAGTTATCTTTTAAGTATAGGATTGATATATTAATTTAGAAGGTTTATAAGATGTAAAAATAGCAAAATATCATAAAAATCAAAACTAGAACAAGTTAGAAGCAATTTGTTTTGTACATTACCAATCTGACCCATAAATAACCCCAAATATAAAAATAATAATAAATGGATAGACCATTCAAAGTAGGTAAAAATTGACTATTCATATACGAAATTCCAAGTTAAAATGAGCAAGTTATAGCTATTTCAAATTGAAAGTTTTACAAATGGGAAAATGACATGAATTTTAATTTGATAGAGTTAGAATCTTAAGTAGAATTTTATAAAATACTCATTCCAGATATTTCTTTTATCTAAGTAACGAAGTTTACAATGCTTCCTTCTTGAAAGATTGTTTTGATTAGAAGATTGCAAATGGCCGAGTGAGTTTTCCTTATGCTCTTCGAATTCTTGTTTGTGCTTGTAAATAGTGCACTAAACTTAGGAAAAAGATATAACTGAAATTGCATGTAAGTTATACTAGGATTATGATGTTTTTGTCATGCTTGATTAATAAACATTAAGTATATCGAAATCTTAATTGTTTGATTGAAGTGTTCGTTATCACAATATGTTTACTTGTTTGTGAAAAATGTGTTGATCACCCTTAATTGGAAATAACTTGTTGGGAAAAATTAACAAATGGATCATGCACAGCATGAAGTCAAGTCACATTTCATTTTTCACTACTTCTCCTATCATGCCCTAAAGTGTATCCTAAATATGATAGCCTACCATACTCAATATTAAAGCTTAGGAATGACTATCTTAGTAATGCAAAAGTTTCGATACCGGGTGTAAGGCGTACTTTCATGACCATAGAGGACCACTGTTTGAAACAAGTAGTTTAAGAAGTTATAGAAATGACATTTAAGAATGGAAATCATAACATCATAACTTAATTCAAAATATTAGGAGTCTTACATAAAGGAGGCATACCCCCATCAAAATATACACTTAAGCTTCATAGCCTAATATCTAAAATAAAAGAAATAGGAGTTTTCCTTGGAAGTCTAAGTCTATTTCTAAGACATGACTTCTTTCAAAAGCTCCTGGATCAAAAGTCTGTACCTGAGTATAATATCCCTGAGGCTTCAACCACAAAATGGGGAACCGCAAAAGATATTAAGGGGGTGTAAGTTTTACATGCTTATTGAGATATATTTTCATAACAATGTACCCATACAATCAAGCTCAAATAAGTTAATTATTCAAACATATGTGATGCAACAAACATGTGAGCAAAGTTGAATGAATTTACGCCCTCCATTTGGGGTTACGTGTTCTAGGCCCACACGACTAAACTTCGCAAATGATAAATTTTTGTAGTTCTTTCGGGCTATTACTCACCTTTAAAATGTAGTTCGAACGGGCTCCTACATGCCAAAGAATATTAAAGCAAATTTTCAAGCCCCTGTGTACCTCACTACTATGTTCTTGTCCCACCAAGGGCATAGCAATTAATGCAATGTGACTCACTTCATGATATGTATAAATTCATTTAATTAAGCTACTTTAAGCATGATATTAATATCTTAGAGGCAATCATAGAATTTATAAACATTGTAATATAGTACTAGAACAACAATTTGAATATTAGCAATTCATGCCTCGATATACTTAGGATAATTTCAACCATTATTATAAGGCACATGCACTTTCTATTTTTATCTTTTCCTATTTCTAATACTTCTAAACTACAAGCAAAAACATAAGTATGAAAATTAGGGAAATAAACTCACTTAGTTGTAGTATGGGAAATCTACTAATCGTAGTAGTAATCGGGATAGAGAAACTCGCCATCCTCATCACCTAAACAAAAGAAATACCCAAAATGAGTATTCTATGGAAGTTCTACTTAAACTTTCTAATTATATCTTATCATTTTCATTAAAATTTGGGTTATGTGAAATTCCAACTTAAAATAGTTATAACTTACTCATTTTAATTCAGAATTTTGCATATTATATGTCGTTTTTCTACCTACTTGAAAAGATCTATTTGTTTCTGAGGTTATTTTTAGTATTTAAAGCCATTTAGGTCCCAAAATAGGTCGGTACATAATCAATAAGAAAACTCCAACCCTTAAATTGAATTTTTTGTAAGTTCTACATCATCCAAAGATTCCATAGCAACATAGATATATATAGTTGAAAAATCCTTTAATATTGATATCTACTCATATTATACGGATGATTTTAGTGGTGTTGTCTCAATAGTTATTTTTCATAAAACAATTTATTCTAAGAGTTTTAAAATTGAAGTTTACAAAATATCTTTTTAAGTTGTTGGAAAGAAAATTAAAAATCTAAGCTTATTACAAAGGAGTGTCTACTCATTATATCTATTGTTTCTATATTTTCTTAATTTCTTAAAAATAAATTTACTTCTTAAAATTTGGTTCTTTAAGTTGTCTATCAACTTTATTTCCTAACTGGATTTCTAACTAGTGAGTTGCTCCTAAACTTGATTAAGAAAAATTGTTTGCTTCCTAATGTTTTGCAAAGTATTGGTATAACTCCTATAAATAAGTTCTTAAGAAAAATTTGCATAACCAAGAATTATTAACATTTAAAAATGTATAAAAATTTACTGTAATCAATTTGGAACTAATATATTTGAACTGTTATCCTAAGTTTTAGTGAAAATTTTTTCTAAGTATTAAAATCATGTTTCTTGAGAGCTTGACCCTATTTCAAATGAAAGAAAATAACTCCTTGTATTTCTTTGAAAACTTTATCAAGACAAAAATATTATGATCATGCATGAATATGAACTTGTAGTTGTGTAGGAAACATAACTCATATAGAAAATAAAAATATAGGGAATTAAATAAACATATAAATGAACAAAATTTGGAAGTCATAGCTTGCATCAAGGCTTCCTGGAACTTGGATATGGACAATTTCCATAAAAAGAAAAGAAAAACATAAGGAAAAGAAAAAGAAGAAAATTGTGGAAGTCTTAGATCTTTATTCAAGTTTTCCTAGAAATGGATAGGTCCTGTCACGCCCAATGGATACCCTAAACGTGACAGTCTACCACACTCAATATTAAAGCTTAAGTATGACAACCTTAGTCATTTCCAAAAGATTTTATATTAAGTGTAAGGCTTACTTTCACAAATTTTAGAGGACCATATATGGAATATTGAAGCTTAAGGAGATATAAAAACAAATTAAGAAAAGAAGAATCACAATATATTATTTGTTCATGGCAAAAGCTTTACAAACTTGGGACAACTCCCTAAATTACTAATCTATTATATATATTAACATGCTAATACTGAGCTACACTTTATCCAATTTTCTAATGTTCAAAAGAGATTACCTGCCCGCATGGTCCACGTGGCCTTAACCATAGGTATGGAAACTGCAAAAGATATCTATTGGGGTATAAGCTAATAGGCTTAGTGAGTAAATCCCAATATTCATACTCGAAGAAATTTATCAATCAAGTTTATTATTCAAACATATGAAATGCAACAGCCACGTGAGCATACAAGACATATGACTTTCCGAGAATCATATGTTGAATGAATTACGCCCTTCATTCGGGGTTGGGTATTCAGGCCAATTACAGCCACAACTTTTAAAAACACTTTTATAGATCTTACCGGCTCCTATACGCCATCGAAAACTTGCAGTTATTACAGGCTCCTACTAGCCATCAAAACTTGTAGTTATTACAGGCTCCTACTAGCCATCAATTTAAGTAGTTCTTACCGGCTCCTACTCGCCACTTACATGATATACCGGTTATGTCTACCACCACTATTATACACTTGTCCCACCAATTGTATAGTAGTGAATGCAATGTGACTCAAATATGAAGTGCATGAATAATTTCTTTAATTAAAGTCTAGTAGTTACATTTAACTTCTTTCAAGTGATCAACCAATTTCAAACAATTCAAGATATTAATGCACATTCAACTTTATTACCAACAAATTGAATTTCGATATACTTAGTATCCCTTCAACATATTATCATACGCTTCTTCTTGATTTTTGCTTAGATTCTAGTGCAACTAATTTTACAAGCACAATCAAGAGTATGAGAAAATTAACGGGAAGTAACTCACGATGCCATTGTTTTCTATTCCTCTAAGCGGATGAGTCGTTCACACACTCCACTTAAACGTAATAGTCCTCGGGGTAAAGGAATCCTTCCTCGGGGTCACCTAGCCAAAGAAAATACCCACAATGAGTTTTTCTTGATGATTTTCTTGAATTTTGATAAAACAATGTCAAAGAACGTTAAAGTTCGTATAGAAGAATGTTCCAACTTAAAATGGCCATAACTTGGTCATTTTAACTCGGAATCGCGCATATAATATACCAATTTCTACCTACTCGAAAAGATATACCCATTTCCAAAATTATTTCCATCAAACAAAACCATATAGGCTCTGAAACAGTGGTGACAAAATTCACCACGGATTTTCAAGTAAAAACAACTTTGGTTCAAGAAATCAAAATTTGTTTGATAAATACTTAGTTATCTATATAGTTGAAAAATTCTCTTTTTATAACTATATAACTCATATTTAAGCATGCTCAAGTGTCTTATTGTCCAATTTATTTTTCTTAGGTAAAACAATGTTGGTTTAAAGCTTTTCGAAAATTGTTTTTGCAAATTTCTTTGAAATGAATACCTTGTTTTCTTTATTTTCTAAAAACGTTTATCTTGGTTTCATTTATCTTTTCTAAGTGACCTTGGAAAATAAAATCTTCTACTTTCTAAGTTTCATTAATACTATATTTGTAAATTCCTTTGTTTACTTGTTTTGCAAAAATCTTTACTTGATATTTCTCATTCTTTTTTTTTTTTTTTCATGTCTCATATTTTTCAAAAATCATCCATGCATGAAAATTTGTTTTCTTCATAAAAACAATGTGGAACAATTAAGGACTTTTTGTAGAAAAACTAATTTCTATAATCTCCTTAACTTCTTTTTGTAACTTGAAAAGAAATAACTTTATTATTTTCAAACCATAAATTTTCTTTGCCTATTTGTTTGCAAAGGTCTTAAAATCTCCTTAGTCATCCATCTTATTTTCTTTCTTATGAAAAGAACCATTTTGTCAACCAAATATATTTTCTTTTGAAAAACAAGGTGAAATAATAAGGATCTAAGTGGCTTTTTAGAGTAAAAGTAGTTTATAAAATTATAGTGAGTTCTTTTTGTAACATAAAAAGGAATGAGTTTATTTTGTGTTGATTTTATACTTTATATAAACTTATTTTCTAAGTGACAAAATTCTTCTTTTTGTTTAAATAAAATTATGGACAACAATCTAAATGAACATGATTATGAGAATAATAATAAACAAAGTAAAATAAAGCATTAATATCAAAGTCAAGTATTGGAGTCTTAGCTTTTACAAGGCTCTCGGGACTAAGAAGTAAACTAGTCCCATAATGAAATAAAATGAAAGAAAGAAAAGCTTGTTTTGACTTGATGAGGACAAGTCTAAGACTAGAGACTAATCTTATTTCAACAAGGGATAAATAAATAAATTGAAATGGAAAAGTAAATAAATTGATTTGCATGAAATAAATAAATTGCAAGTGAGCTTATATGCTCTAAAGAATATGTATATAGGTATATTAACAATAATAAAACAACATAAACATAAATGGATTGGCATGAACAAGAACAATACATGAACATAATGTAGTTTCCATAACTTGTAGTCTTTGGAAACTCACACTATGGTCATGTAAAGTTACATGACATGAAGAAGAAGAAAGAAATATAAAGTGGTTACCTAAAGAAGACTTTGATATGGTTATGTGGTTATGGGTTTGTGTTGTTGGTGGAAGTTGTTGTGGAATTATTTTGAGAGAGTTTTGAGATAGAATTTTGAGAGAGTTTTGGGAGGAGATTTTGGGAGAGTTTTGGTATGAATTTGTGGGTAGTGAATGTGTGAAAGAAGTGAAAGAGGATGGGGGTATTTATAGGAAATTGAGGAGTGATTTTTGTGTGATTAAAATAAAGTAAAATTAAAACAAATTGAGGGAGAAGAGAGAGGGGGTACGCCGGCCATATGGTGTAGAGGGGAAGTTTGATTTATTTTTTGACTTTTTGGAAAATAAAAGATGTAATACGTAAGGTAGATGTGATATAAAGTTATGGGAAAGGTAAAAAACTAAGTTTATAGGTTATGTAGAGTGTAAGAATAGGTGTAAGAAAAAGTAGAGATAAAAGAATAGTGTAGAATAGTAATGAATAGTGTAATGTAAAGTAGATATGACAATTAAAGTACCGGTAGTAAGAAAATATGCGTATAATATCTATATCTGTTATTTTTACTTACCGAAAAATTACGAAACTGATATTTTTGGAAAACTTATATTTTTACGAGTCTAACGGTGTATTCGGAATATTTTTACTATTCCGGGCTTCCGGACATGTTTTTCGAGAACTGTGTCCGATCGGGTTCGAAGGACACCCGAATTTCACGAAACTGAACTTTTTATAAAACCCATGGTTATTACGAACTATTTTAGCTAATTATTCCAACTTCGTTTTTCAGGGCCAAAGAAAATGGCAATGCCGGATTTAGATAGATACGGTAAACTAGGGTTTTGTTGACCTTTAGGGTTCCGTTTGACTTTCGGTTTAGGGTTTTATGCTAAACCGATTCCGAAAATTTAGGGGTTTACAGGTCCTATAAAGAAAAGCAAGAAAATAATAAGGAAAAATAATAGGAGTCTTAGATTTGTGTTAAGGCTCCCTAGACTTAGATTGTGGAAAAGTCCTAAAGAAAAGAAAATGAAATGTTTTTACTTGATGAGTACAAATCTAAGACTAGAAAGGCTAGTCTTAATTATTTAGTAAAATAAATAAATGTGCAAGTAAGTAAATAAAAGCATAAATAAAAAAGTTAGATTAGTGAGCTTTAAGCTCTAAGAATATATATACATACTTATACTTAGTAATATATAGAGGTTAGGTTAGGAGAAAAAATAAAACAAGAACATAACAACATTTATAAATAAACATGGTGTTGAACAAGACATTAACAAGTTGTTACTTTCATGATTTTTTTTCATAGCATAAAGCTCATGGGGTTTTAGAAATCAAAACAATAAAGTGCTCATATTATGTTAACATGAAGAAAAGAGAGGGTTTAGGTATTTACCTAAGGTACATGATGGTGTGTTAAAGATGAATGAAAGAAACATTTGCAGAAATTGTTTAGGAAAGAGGAGAGGGGCTCATGGCACAAGGAGGAAGAAAAGAGGGGATTTGTGTAACACTTTTGCAAGAGTTTTTTAGGAGATGAAAGTGTGTGTAAAGAATAAAGCAGGGAAAGGGTATTTATAGAGTTTTGGAGTGAAAATTAGAGTGAATTAAATTAAATGATAATGATATAAAATTAGATAGAGAGAGTGACTTAGGGCGCCAGTTTCATGAAGAGAAAGGGAGAGAATTAGTTTATTTTGTATTTTTGTAATGAAAAGTAAGTGATGTGTAAGATAAATTATGTATAAAGTAGTATTGGAAAAGAAAATTGTAAGAAATAGGTGTGCAAGATTGTAAGAGTAAGTAGTAAGAAAAAATAGATATAGTAAATAGTAACGAATAATAACTTGAATAGTAAACAAGACAAATTAATATCGGTAGTAAAGAAAATACGCATAAAAGGGTTATATCTGATTTTTTAGATGCCAAAAAAAAATCTGAAATTGATTTATGAATCCTCATCTTATTAGAGTATGAATATGTCATCGAATTATTTTCATTCTGCGTTCAAGGATCCTGTTTTCGAAAATTGATCCCGTTAAGATCCGAAACGGATGAATTTTTTATGAACCTGATCTTTTTAAGCCATATTACATTATTTCAAACTATAATCTAAGATTGTCTCATTTTTATTGTTTTAAGATTTCAAGCGTGGGATTGTCGAATCTAGACTCACTAGGGTTTTTTTATTGATCCAGTTAACTTTAGGGTTTCCAATTCATTTCTGATTCCAGGGTTTAGGTATAAAACTTAGCATAAAATCTAAAGGTTTACAACCTACCCCTCTTAAAGAAAGTTTATCCTCAAAACTTGACTATCATACCTGATTTTCTGAATAGATTCTAGTACGTTCGTCGAATTTCATCCTTAGCCTCCCAAGTGGCCTTTTCATGAGAATGATTCCTCCACAAAACTTTGACATACTTGATTTCCTTGTTCTTAAGCTTTTGTACTTCCGGTCCAAGATTTGTATTAGGTGTTCCTCATAAGTGAAATTCTCTTTCAACTATACCGGTTCTAGCTCCATAATTCGGTTGGGGTTAGGTACATGTTTCCTCAACACAGAAACGTGAAACACGTTATGTACTCCTAATAAATTCAGTGGCAATGCTAGGTAGTAAGCTAGATCTCCCACTGTTTCAAGTACTTCAAATGGTCCATTATACTTTAGGCTTAGCTTCCCTTGTGATTGCACTCGATGTATGCTCTTTCTAGGGTTTACTTTCAAATATACATGATCTCCGACACTAAACTTAAGAACTCGTTGCTTTAGGTCCGCCCAACTCTTTTGTCTATCTTGAGCTTCTTTCATTCTCTGCTAAATGATTCTAACTTTACTCATTGCATCTTGGATAAGGTCAGGTGTGATGGCTAACTTCTCCACATCATCCCAAAACAAAGGTGACTTGTATCATCATCCGTATAGGGCTTCATAGGGTGGCATCTTGATGGTCAAATGGTAGTTGTTATTATAAGCAAATTCAACCAAAGGCAAGTGCACTTCCCTGCTTTCTTTGAACTCCATGACACATGCTTGTAGCATATCCTCTAAGGACTAAATGGTTCATTCCAATTATCCATTAGTTTGAGAGTGATAAGTTGTGCTAAAATGTGGCTTAATCCCTATACACTTCTGTAAATTTTTCAAAAACTTTGACATAAATCTCGGGTCTCTATCGGATACTGTCATGCCCCAAGAGGTACCCTAAACGTAACAGTCTACCACACTCAATATTAAAGCTTAAGTATGACAACCTTAGTCATTCCCAGAATCTTTGGTATATAAGTGTAAGGCGTGCTCTCACAAATTTAGAGGACCATACATGGAATTATAAAGCTTAAGAAGATATAATAACAAATTAAGAAAAGAGGATTCATAATATTCGTCCATTCATAATAATTGTCTTACAAGTCTTGGGGGCATTCCCCTATCAAAATAACTAAAATCTATTACAAGAATTTTCTATGAAGTCTACATCTAAACTAATGCTAAACTTCATCTAAGAATTTCTTAACCAAAATGGGAAAGTACCTGGCTGCAAGGTCCACGTGCCCTCAACCATAAATAGTTAAACTGCAAAAGATATCTATAGGGGTACAAGCTAATAGGCTTAGTGAGAATTATTTCCATAAGTAAATTCTTGCATAGGAAAATTCAAACAAGTTATTTAAGAAATCAAGTGAAATGCAACATACACGTGAGCAAACAAGGTATATAGTTTTCCAGGAACTATATGTTGGATGGATTTATGCTATCCATTCGGGGTTTGGTGATGTATAATCTTGAAACTAGTAGTTTTAGTTAAGTTATGCTTTCGATCATTACCGCCAAGCATATAAAGTCTACTCGAGTTGAGCCATGCCTCCGGATTTCCACCAAGCATTGGTTTGATTCCATGTCGCTAAGCAATCGCTTTCGATCATAACCGCCAAGTGTTGCTTTCGACCGTGCTACTATCCTTTTCACCCAATGATAATAACCCCATGCAATGTGACTCACTTCGTGGTATGCATGAATCAATTTATTTAAGATATCATAGCATCATTATTATCAAATTTAAGGTGATCATAGAATTTCATACATATTAAGTGCTATACTAATACAAACAATTACTTACAATCTATTCCAGCCTCGATATTCTTAGAATCCTTTTAACAATTATCACATTTATATCAATTTGTCTTTTCTTAATTCTAATGCGACTAAACTACAAGCACAATCAAGTAAAGCATTTTAAGGAAAAAAACTCACGTTGTCATGTCGACACTTCTCCTAAATGAATGAGTCGCTCAAACAATCCACTTAGTCGAAATAATCCTCGGGATACGAGTATTCTTCCTCGAAATCACCTAGTCAAGAAAATATCCAAAATGAGTATTCTTGATAACTTTCTTGAAATTTTCAAAACTATGTTATAAAAACATCAACGTTTGTATAAAAGATTATATTCCAATTTAAAATGGCCATAACTTGGTCATTTTAACTCAGAATTGCCATATAATATACCGATTTCTATCTATTCTAAAAGATTTATCCATTACTAAAACTATTTTTATCAAACTAGACCATTTAGGCTCCGAACAGTGGTGATTAGATTTACCACGAATTTTTCCCCATCCCAAAAGCATTTTGTTTCAAACATTACACCATCCAAAAATTGCTTTGATAAATACTTAGTTATCTATATTATAAAATCCCTTTTTCATATATATATATAGCTCACATTCATCCATGCTAAAGTGTTTGTTGTCTCCAACCAAATTTCTTTGAGTAAAGCAATGTTAATTAAAAGTTTAGAAAACCATAGTTTACAAGAACTCCATTTTGTAAATCCTTTAAAATGAATATTTTGATTCTTTTGTTTTCAAAGAATGATTTCATGTTTATCTTATTATTTTTCTTAAAGAATTTTTAATACTATTAGATTTCTCTATTTTCCTTTCAGGATTTTTCAATATCGGTGTCACTTTTTCTATTAGTTTTTCTATACAACTTTTCTTGATTATTACTCAAAAAATCTTGGTTTTGAAAACTCTCATTCCCTTTTTATGGGGTTTCCTTATATTATGTTTTATGGAAAACATTTAGTACCAAAAGTCATTTTCTTTTGAGAAAACAAGGTAATATAAAAAAATTAAAAAAGCTTTTCAAAACAAGAATAGCTTTTAAAATTGTAGTGAGTTCTTCTAAAGTTTTGAAAAGAATAAATTTACTTTTATTAAACCATAGATTCTAAATTTCGTATAAAACCATTCTTAGGTGATAAAATCTCCTTTTTGTAAAAGTGTAATTGAAGCTTAAAAATTTGGACAACAATCTTTATCGGCATGATTATAAGAAATAATAACAAGCAAAAATAACATAAATAATAAATAAAGTCAAGTATTGAGAGTCTTAGCTTCTTCAAGGCTCCCGGGGATTAAGAAGTATACTAGTCTCAAAAAGAAAGAAAAATAAAAGAGAGAAAATTGTTTTGACTTGATGGGACAAGTCTAAGACTAGAGCCTAGTCTTAAAACAACAAGAAATAAATACATTGCAAAGAAAGAAGTAAATAAATTGCTTTGCATGAAACTAAATAAATTGCAAGTGAACTTATATTCTCTAAATAATATATATATATAGATACATAATTATACTTAGTTAGATAAAATAACAATAATAATATAAGTAAGGTAAATTTACAACATAAATATATAAATAGATATTCATGAACAAGAACAATACATGAACATAGTGTAGCTTTCATAACATTTAGTTTTTGGAAACTCACACCATGGTCATGTAAATTACATGACATAGGAAGAAGAAATTTGTAAAGAAAATTTTACCTAAATAAGGTTTTTGGAGTATTATGTGTGAATGGGTTTTGTGTATGTAGAAGATGGTTTGAGAATATTTTGAGAGAGTTTTGAGAGTGTATGTGGAGAGAGTTTTGGGAGGAGAATTTTAGAGAGATTTGGTAGTGAATTTGTAGATAGTAAATATATGAATGAAGTGAAAGAAGAGGGGGTATTTATAGGAAAATAAGGAGTGAATTTTGTGTGTTTTAAATAAAAAAAAATAAAAAAGAAATTGAGTGGGAGAGAGAGGGAGGGGCACCGACCATCTAAGAAGAGAGGGTAGAGAGAGTTTTATTTTTGTATTTTTGTTGATTAAATGTAATAATAAGTAAAGTAGATGTGAAATAAAATAATGGGAAAGGTAAAAAGTAAAGATAATAGGTGTATAGAATGTAAGAATAGGTGTTAAAAAAAGTAGAAATAAATGAGTAGTGTAGGTATTAATGAATAGTGTAATGTAAAGTAGATATGACTAATAAAGTATCTGTAGTAAGAAAATACGCGTATAAATGCGATATCTACTATTTTTACTTACCGAAAAATTGTAAAACTGATATTTTGAAAACCTTATATTTTTAGGAGTCTAATGGTATATCCGGAATATTTTTACTATTTTGAGCCTCGGGACACATTTTCAAGAACTGTATCTGTTCGGATTCAAAACGATTTGCGGTTTTACTCATCTAATCTTTTCAAGCTTCCTTATGCTATTACGAACTATTCTACATGTTAATCTCTTACTTACTTTCTTAGGGTTGCGAACACGAGATTGCCGGACTTGAACTATTACGTATAACTAGGGTTTTGTTGACTTTAGGATTTCCGATTGACCTTCGATTAGGGTTTAAGCTAAATCGATCACAAAACTTAGGGGTTTATAGACACGATTCCAATGGGAAATCTGTGTAATCTCATCTCCTTCCCATATAACTTCAGTAACTTATCCATCGAATATGTCATATTGATAAGGATGAAGTATACCAACTTAGTGAAACGAGCCACTATAACCCACATGGTGTCACATCCCGCTAATGTTCTCGGTAATCTACATACAAAGTCCATTGTAATCTGATCCCACTTCCATTCTAGTATGGTTAATGGTTTCAATAATCCTTCCAATCTTTAGTGCTTAACTTTCACTTGTTGGCATACAGTGAACTTTATGACAAATTCGGCCACATCTCTCTTCATGCCACTCTACCATAGTGACTCTTAAGGTCCAAATACATTTTAGTCCTCCAGGATGCATGGCGTATCTTGAATTATGTGCTTCACTCGTGATCTCTTTCCTTATCTCTTTATCCTCTAGTACACATAATCTTCCTTTCATTCTCACCACGTCTTCATCATCTATCTCAAAATTAAAATACTTCCCCTCCAGTACTTCTTGTTTCACCTTCTAAATTGCATCATCGTAGCGTTACGCTTCCTTGATTCTTTCTATTAAAGTCGGCTCCATGACCAAGTTGAAAATTTCCACTTCCACATCTTATCCTATAAACTCGATACTTATCTTTGCAAATTCCTTTACTAACTCTTTTTGGCTTGTGAGCAAAGCAATAACTTCACCATGATTAAGCATTAGCTACCACATTTACTTTACCCGAACAATAATTTCTACCAAGATCATAATCCTTTATAAGTTCTAACTACCTTCTTTGTTGCATGTCCAGCTCTTTCTGCGTGAACAACTACTTAAGGCTCTGTGTTTAGTGTAGATTTCGCATCTTTGGCCATATAGGTAGTGCCTCCAACTTGAGTGCAAACCCCACAGTGGCTAACTCAAGATCGTAAGTTAGATAATTCTGTTATGCCGTCTTAGCTGTCATGAAGCATAGGAAATTTATCACGCCCCGAAGGGTACTCTAAACGTAGCAGTCCATCGTACACAATATTAAAGCCTAAGAATGACCACCTCAGTCACGCGAAGGCTTCCATACTATGTACAAAGCGTCTAACACATGGAGGAGACTCATCAGAGTAACGCATTTTAGGTTGATACCACTTGAGAACAATGTAAAGGAAATTCAATTCACTATTCTTCAAAATACAACTCATTAACTTCAATTACAATTCATCAAAGATTTACTACATAAAACTATTACAAGGCAAATCGTAAAGCTTAGCCAAACTCCAAGCATTCTTATATCTTGCCGAAATCCCGAAGTCATTCTCGGCTTCAACCATCTCGGTCCCCACTTAGCATTCTTGAGATAACCTGCTCATTTAAACAACTGTTGGGGTATAAGCTACACTAGCCTAGTGAGAATTCCCTAATTCCGTACCATAACAAACAAGTTATAATCAATCATATGCTATGCATGAACAAACACGTGAGCAAGCAATTGTGCATGGGTATCCGGAACCCACACACAGAACGGATTTACGCCCTCCGTATCTTAGGTTAGGGATGGTGTTGAAGTCTACACGACTGCTGCTAGTCCCTAAGCCCTCGGCTCAAAGCACTCACCTCGGCTAGGCTCACACATGGAATGCATCCCCGATGCGCCTTAGTTCCCTATAAATGAGCTCTGATCCCGGGTCTCATTATCCAAACGAGTCCTCGGATCATACCAATCGACCTGCGTAGGAGTAGCACGCTACCAAATGCAATATGTCCGATGCGATGCATGACCAATTTAATTTTTGCTTAAGTTAAAATATTCATACATTATTTAAGGTGACCAGCCAATATCATACACATAACAGAAATAATATGAATAGTGCAGTTTTCCAATCAAATTGTGGTTTCGATATGCTTTAGATCCTTTGGCATACATTCATCACAGCCTCATCATATATCCCATCCCCATTCATATCGATTTTTATCTTGTTCCTATAATCTAATGCAACCAACTACAAGCACAATCAAGGTAACAAAACAAGGAGAAAACTCACTCAGCCATTGGATCACCGATGTAAACCCCTAAAATTTTCGGAATCGGTTTAGCACAAAACCCTAACCGGAAGTCAAACGAAACCCTAAAGGTCAACAAAACCCTAGTTTACCGTATCAATCTAAGTCCGGCATTGCCGTTTTCTTTGGCCCGGAAAAACGAAGTTAGGATAATTAGCTAAAATAGCTCGTAATAACCATAGGTTTTATAAAAGTTTCAGTTTCGCGAAATTCGGGTGTCCTTCGAACCCGATCGGACACAGTTCTCGAAAAACGTGCCCGGAAGCCGGAATAGTAAAAATATTCCGAATATACCGTTAGACTCGTAAAAATATAAGTTTTCCAAAAATATCAATTTCGTAATTTTTCGGTAAGTAAAAATAACAGATATAGCTATTATACGCGTTTTCTTACTACCGGTACTTTAATTGTCACATCTACTTTACATTACACTATTCATTACTATTCTACACTATTCTTTTATCTCTACTTTTTCTTACACCTACTCTTACACACTACATAACCTATAATCTTTACTTTTTACCTTTCCCATAACTTTATATCACATCTACCTTACTTATTACATCTTTTAACAAAATACAAAAAATTAATAAATCACTCCTCCCTCTCTCCTCTCCAAGCATGGCCGGCACTCTCTCTCTCTAATGCCCCTCAATTTGTTTTAATTTGTATTTATTTTAATCACACAAAAATCACTCCTCAAAATCCTATAAATACCCCCCTTCTCTTTCACTTCTTTCACACCACTTCTACACTAAAATTACTCTCTCAAAATCTCTCTAGAATTTTCTCTCCAAGAAGCTCTTCAAGAAGTTCTCTTTAAGCTCATCTTCTTTAGGTAAAAGTTCTTCAAGAAGTCTCCATGTTCATCTACTTAGTATGAGCTTAGTGTATGTTTTCTAAAACCATGAAGGTTAAGAAAGCAACAATAGGTTCATACTTTGTTTTTGTTCATAACCACAATTCCTTATGTTCATGTTTCCTCTATATAATTATTATGTTTTTCTTATGTTCATTTATGTTTCTTTTATGTTCATAACTATCTACTATATCTATATAGCTATTTAGAGCATATAAGCTCATAATCTTGCAATTTATTTACCTTTCATGCAATTTATTTACTTCAATGCAATTTATTTATTTCAAGTCGTTCTTAAGACTAGTCTCTAGTCTTAGACTTGTCCTCATCAAGTCAAAACAAGATTTTCTTCTTTCATTTTATTTCATTATGGGACTAGTTTATTTCTTAGTCCCGGGAGCCTTGAAAAAGCTAAGACTCCAACACTGACTTATTATTTATGATTATGTTATTTTGTTTATTATTATTCTCATAATCATGTTCATTTAGATTGTTGTACAAAGGTTTTATTTTCTAAAGTTAATTAAATAAAAAAGGCTTTTTGTCACTTAGGAATAAGTTTATGTAAAGTATAAAATCAACACAAAACAAACTCATTTCTTTTCATGTTACCAAAAAGAACTCACAATAATTTTATAAACTACTTTTGCCTTACAAAGATACTAAATCTTTATTATTCCACCTTGTTTTTCAAAAGGAGATATTTTTTGTAAAATGGTTCTTTTCATAAGAAAGAAAATAAGATGGATGATTAGGAAAATTTTAAAGGCAAACTAAATAGGCAAAGAAAAATTTATAGTTTAAAACTAAAGTTATTTCTTTTCAAGTTACAAGAGGAAAATAATAGAATTAGAGAAATTAGTTTTTTCTATAAGAAGTCCTTAATTGTTCCACACTATTTTTATGAAGAAAACAAGTTTTCATGCATGAATAATTATTTTGAAAAACATAGACATGAGAAAAAGAATGGGAAATATCAAGTAAAGATTTTTGCAAAACAAGCAACAAAGAAATTTATACAAGGAGAATGAGAAAAACATACTTCCTAGAAACACTCCAAATATAGTGTTAATGTAACTTAGGAGGTAGAAAATTATATCTTCAAAAGTCTTAGAAAAAGAAAATAAAACCAAAATAAACATTTTTTTAGAAAACAAAATAACAAGGTATTCATTTCAAAGAAATTCACAAAAAACAATTTCCGAAAAGCTTCAAACCGACATTGTTTTACTTAAGAAATAATTTGGGACAACAAGACATTTGAGCATGCTTAAGTATGAGTTACATAGTCATAAAAAGGAGAATTTTCCAACTATATAGATAACTAAGTATTTATCAAACAAATTTTGATTTCTTGAACCAAAGTTGTTTTACTTGAAAATCCGTGGTGAATTTTGTCACCAGTTTTTCGGAGCCTATATGGCTTTGTTTGTGGGAAACAATTTTAGAAATGGGTAGATCTTTTCGAGTAGATAGAAATCGGTATATTATATGCGCAATTCCGAGTTAAAATGACCAAGTTATGGCCATTTTAAGTTGGAACATCCTTCCATACAAACTTTAACGTTCTTTGACATTGTTTTGTCAAAATTCAAGAAGATCTTCAAGAAAAACTCATTATGGGTATTTTCTTTGGTTAGGTGAACCCGAGAAGGATTTCTTCACCCCGAGGACTATTACGATCTAGTGGAGTGTTGAACGACTCATCCGCTTAGAAGAAGTAGACGTCAATGGCATCGTGAGTTACTTCCCGTTGATTTTCTCATACTCTTGATTGTGCTTGTAAAATTAGTTGCACTAGAATTTAAGAAAAATAAAATGGAAGTGTATGATAATATGTTGAAAGAATACTAAGTATATCGAAATTCGACTTGTTTGTAATAAAGTTGTATGTGAATTAGTATCTTGAAGTGTTTTGAAATTGATTGATCACTTGAAGGAATTTAAACGTAATTAACTAGACCTTAACTAAGAAATTATTCATGCACTCCATATGTTGAGTCACATTGCATTCACTACTATACAATTGGTGGGACAAGTGCATAATAGTGGTGGTAGACAGAACCGGTATATCATGTAAGTGGCGAGTAGGAGCCGGTAAGAACTAAAAAATGATGGCTAGTAGGAGCCTGTAATAAACTACAAGTTTTGATGGCTACTAGGAGCCGGTAATAAACTACAAGTTTTTGATGGCGTATAGGAGCCGGTAAGATCTATAAAATTGTTTTAAAAGTTGTGGCCGTAATTGGCCTGAATCCCCAACCCCGAATGAAGGGCGTAAATTCATTCAACATATGATTCCCGGAAAGTCATATGTCTTGTATGCTCACGTGGTTGTACATTTCATATGTTTGAATAATAAACTTGATTGATAGATTTTCTTCGAGTATGAATTTTGGGAAGTACTCACTAAGCCTATTAGCTTATACCCCAATAGCTACCTTTTGCAGTTTCCGTATTATGGCTAAGGCCACGTGGACCATGTGGGCAGGTAATCCCTTTTGAATATTAGAACTCTGGATAAAGTATATCATAGTATTAGCATGCAATTATTTATATAAAGCTTAGTAATTTAGGAAATTGTTCCTAAGTATGCACAGTTTTGCTATGAACAAATATTCATTGTGAATCCTCTTTTCTTAATATGTTTTTATATCTCCTTAAGCTTCATTATTCCATATATGGTCCTCTAAAATTGTGAAAGTAAGCCTTACACTTAATATAAAAGCTTTTGGAAATGACTAAGGTTGTCATACTTAAGCTTTAATGTTGAGTGTGGCGGACTGTCACGTTTAGGGTACCCGTTGGGGCGTGACAGTTTAAGTTGGTATCAGAGCATGGTTTAAGAACCTAGGAATCATAATTATAGAAATGGACTTAAGAAAAATTAACCTAGGTAGAAGCAAGAAAGACTTAGATAAAATAGAATGGGTAGAATAAGTCCTCTAATATCTCTCTTTTACATAGATCACCATAGATGAGGCCCGTCTCCAAGCCAAGAACTTCCGAAAAGGACCCTTCGAGACACCAGAAGACTACCGACTAAGGCTTAGAGTCCTATGTGAAGAGTTCGCCTTAGCAGGACAACCTAAGACCGTCCGAGAAATGTTCCAAATATGGAAGAGAGGAATGATACAAACCGAATGGAGGGAAGTGGTACGGACCATCCACAATGTCCCATAGGAAAGAAATTGACCGAGTTGGAAATGATATACGCCGTAGAACGTATTGCAGCTATTGCTGAAGATAGGCCTATGTTGAAGGAAGCCACATTCGTTCTTAGGAAAGACGGGGGACGAACTTCTCCAGATTTCCAGACCTGGAGGAAAATCGGACCTATGTTCGTTTACGCCCACGACAACTTGATCGACCACCTTGAATGGATGAAGGCGGATATCAACGACATCTTCCATTGGCATGGAGTGTACCAGGAGGTACTGCGACCACCAACCCAAGTACCCACGGAGCCGCCTACCTTTACGGGGATCCAACTCAGAAGGAACGAGCCCCTACGTCTGCGGGATGACGGATCAATAATAAGGGAAGAGCCTATGGAAGAAGATGAAGAAAGTGAAGATTCGGAGGGAGAACCGGAGGAAGAGAATGAGGCAGGACCAGAAGGAGGAAATCAGACCACTGTTGCGGAAGAAGAACCCCGTAACAGTACTGAAGAAAGGATTATCCGCTACTTAATGGGACGACAGACTCCGGGAAGGCAAGAAACAAACTCGGCCATGAATACAGACAGTGCTCCACCCAACGAGGACAATAGCATGGAAACGGAGGAAGCCGTTATTTGGAGAACCATTCATGACATAGCACCAGAGGAGGCTAGAGATGAGTCAACCGACGGACGCGAAAGATCCAGAGAGGCAGTCGGAAGAGAGGAGATATTTCAGTCAATTCATAAGGGACTGGAACCCAGGATCATCCAGCAACAACCCGGGAGATGCTCCCGAAGAATGAAAAAGGAAGAGAGGAAAACGAAGCATATCCCTAGAAGTCTAGCTTAGATTGCTCGTAGACTAGATTCATGATCATAGCCTATCTTTTAAATTCTCGAACAATGCTTGTTATTTTCTATGTAATTTTCTTTTGTGATTTGCCTTATTTTCAATTTCACGTGTGAACCTTATTTCTATGATAATGCTTTAAGTTTGATTTCAGAAATTGTTCTGGTTTAAATTTTGTTAGCTTTTATGCATATTTAATTTTCCGTTATACCCCCAAATTTCCGGCAAAAATTTAATTAAATTATCAAAACCTTACAAACCTGACTTAGAAAAGCTTAAAACAACCGAAAATAGGAGTAGACGAAGAAGGAATCAAAGCGCCTCTAACCAACCAGACATAGAAGCAGATCAACCTGCTATTCAAGGAGCCGCCTCAAATGAACTTACACGCCCCGTTAGGACATCTAACCCCACCACCACAACAAGCTTCAACAAAGGCACCTGTGCATAGGAACATGCATAACCAAAGTACACCCCATCAAGACCATATAAAAGCATGTTCAAAAGTAACCGTTTCCTGAAGGAGCTTATGACAAGCCAGAGGAGGCAGAAGATTGGTTATCTCAAATAGAAATGTCCTTTGATGCATATGAAGTTCCGCCCCATTTGCAAATCAAGTATGGAACATTCATGCTTCGTCTAAACGCTAGGATATGGTGGGAGTCAAGGAAAAGAGATCTAATGACTCCAATCACTTGGGAAATGTTTAGACATGAGTTTTTGAGAATTATTTTCCGGAAGTTTACGAGTAAGATATAGTTCAGACTTCTTGCAAATTGCTCAAAAAGGAAGACAATCGAGCAACATGAGACTGAGTTCAGTAGATGTTGCAATATGCACCAGACTCCTATAAGTATAGTGAAGAATTGAAAAGGCAAGTCTTTATAGGAGGATTGGACGAAGACCTAAGGATGAAGTTGGAAGAATTTGACATAAGGAATTTTCGAGAATTAGTGGAAAGAGCTCGGATTGTAGAAGGAGCAAGGAAAAGGAGAAAGAATAGAAGAGGAAGAAGACCTCATCGAAAGGGAATTTTTCATAGAACCCCATCTCATGCCCCTACCAAAGAAAATCAAGAACGACAATAGAAGGATCATACCAAGAGGTTTAAGTGTTGGAAGTGCAATGGAGCACACTACC
This sequence comes from Combretum micranthum, assembly GCA_024138025.1. Classification (NCBI taxonomy): domain Eukaryota; kingdom Viridiplantae; phylum Streptophyta; class Magnoliopsida; order Myrtales; family Combretaceae; genus Combretum; species Combretum micranthum. Next base: position 155,032 of record JAMXBD010000997.1, on the reverse strand, counting down.
CGAAGAAGTGCCCCCAGCTATTTGGAAAGTGTTTCTTCTGTGGAAATACAACCAATAAGATGTCAAAATGCCAAACAGAGGGATATGCTTGCTATGTTGCAATCAGAAAGGACATTTTGCCAACAACTGTCCACAAGAAGAAACATTCTATCAAGATCATCAGAGGGAGTTGTTCCTATAAGAGAAAAAAGGAAATGGAAGTGGAAGTGAAAGCAGACCTGGACCTACTGCTTCAGGAATTCGAGTATACAACTTGCAAGGACGATGGATAGGTAAGAAGTGAACAAGAAATGAAACTTGACTGCCTTGGAGTACATTAGAGGCTATAACGATGCAGGAACCAGTCAATCCCAACCTCCTTTTATTGATGTTATAACAGAGAATGTAAAGTTTTCTTTATGTGGATGAATAGGAGTAATAATCCCCTAATGTATACATGAGAAGTTTTTAGTGAATAAAGATGCTTTACCCTTTCTTGAAGTTCAAAGTGCTACATTCTTTCTATATATGACAAACAATCAACCTAGTTAAAGATAATGCAAAAGAATGATGAAACCCGAGGAATTGGTCAACCTTTCAACAAAGATGTGAGAACATGAAGTCACCAGTGACTCTAAGGAAAAATGGAAATAAGTAATCTTTTGAATAGAATGTATACCTTTCAAATAAGATCCTAATAAGAGGAAACAAGGAAAACATAGAGCTTACAAAACAAAAAGAAAATAGTTGGCAAAGGATTTGCTAACATAAAGAAGGAACAGACACATTCTTTCAAGTTGATAAAGGAAATCAAGTAGCTAAAGAATGAAGAGAAATTGACCTTTGGAGATATTCGTGAGAAGTTTGAAAAGAATTCTGGATACAGATTTCACTCGGAGAAACAAGGAAAGTAAACTCGTAAGGAAGTTGGAGAGAGAACAAAACGAGAAAATCGAGACCTTACGAAATGAAGTATGTCATCACGAAATATACCCATCCCGCTGTAATAGAAAAAGACCCCAAGCCAACGTGTTAATTTTCGGAAAGGAACAAGGTGAAAACCTTTTAAGGAGCAAACACGCTTCTCTCAAGATTAAGATCACGATATCACCAAAAGGATCAAATCAAGAAGGCATGACCCTCAAATTCCTTATAACTCACAAGTTTTAGTAATGCTTTCTGGATAGTGATATGGCCTGAAGAAGGAAAGAAGTAATCTAAGAACGTAATCTTAGGTATAAGAAATTAATAAAAGGGAGTTGAAAAGCCAAACTTTGGAGATCACAACAAGGTTTAAAAGAGGAACCACGTCGGTAGAATGATAAGATCGACCATGTAGAAATAACAAAAGATAGATAAGAAAGATACGAAGGATAAAGAAGGAATAAAGGAAGAAAAAGGTATTAAAAGGAGCTAAAGGATGATTTAGCATAACCTAAGGACAAAGGAGTTAGTAAGAAGGAATCATGAGTATGGTTCATAAAATCGGACCAACAATAAACCAAAAGCTCAAGAGACAGTAGAAGAAAAGAAATACGAATAAGAGAATAAAGATATCAAAGGATAAAAAGGTTTATGAAATTCGATAAAAGCAGAATTAACCTTCTCAAGATTTCGGATCTCTCACAAACAATAAACAAGAAGGCAAGGATGCTTATGGTATGAATCATTAACCAAAGAAGATGGTTCGTTTCATAATCGGTCAATATAACGCTCTCAACAGGAAAAGAGATTAAAGCAAAAGGATCAGTCAGAGATATAACAAACCTGGACGCACGAATGGAACAAAGAGAATCTTCTTTATGTGGATATACCCAATACCGATATTTATCCGTAAGAAAGTCAGAAGTTAAGAAATGAGGAAATCGAGTAAAGAGATCTTTTTGAAGAAAGACGCTAACCCAAGTAACCAAGTTTTAACCACAAGTAGGAATTTCCAAGTTTTGAGGACAAAACTTTCTTTAAGGGGGGTAGGTTGTAAACCCCTAAATTTTCGGAATCGGTTTAGCACAAAACCCTAACCGGAAGTCAAACGAAACCCTAAAGGTCAACAAAACCCTAGTTTACCGTATCAATCTAAGTCCGGCATTGCCGTTTTCTTTGGCCCGGAAAAACGAAGTTGGAAATTAGCTCAAATAGCTCGTAATAACCATAGGTTTTATAAAAGTTTCAGTTTCGCGAATTCGGTGTCCTTCGAACCCGATCGGACACAGTTCTCGAAAAACGTGCCGGAAGCCCGGATAGTAAAAATATTCCGAATATACCGTTAGACTCGTAAAAATATAAGTTTTCCAAAAATATCAATTTCGTAATTTTTCGGTAAGTAAAAATAACAGATATAGCTATTATACGCGTATTTTCTTACTACCGGTACTTTAATTGTCACATCTACTTTACATTACACTATTCATTACTATTCTACACTATTCTTTTATCTCTACTTTTTCTTACACCTACTCTTACACTCTACATAACCTATATCTTACTTTACCTTTCCCATAACTTTATATCACATCTACCTTACTTATTACATCTTTTAACAAAATACAAAAAAATTAAAAATCACTCCCTCCTCCTCTCCAAGCATGGCCGGCACTCTCTCTCTCTAATGCCCTCAATTTGTTTTAATTTGTATTTATTTTAATCACACAAAAATCACTCCTCAAAATCCTATAAATACCCCCTCTCTTTCACTTCTTTCACACCACTTCTACACTAAAATTACTCTCTCAAAATCTCTCTAGAATTTCTCTCCAAGAAGCTCTTCAAGAAGTTCTCTTTAAGCTCATCTTCTTTAGGTAAAAGTTCTTCAAGAAGTCTCCATGTTCATCTACTTAGTATGAGCTTAGTGTATGTTTTCTAAAACCATGAAGGTTAAGAAAGCAACAATAGGTTCATACTTTGTTTTTGTTCATAACCACAATTCCTTTATGTTCATGTTTCCTCTATATAATTATTATTTTTTCTTATGTTCATTTATGTTTCTTTTATGTTCATAACTATCTACTATATCTATATAGCTATTTAGAGCATATAAGCTCATAATCTTGCAATTTATTTACCTTTCATGCAATTTATTTACTTCAATGCAATTTATTTATTTCAAGTGTTCTTAAGACTAGTCTCTAGTCTTAGACTTGTCCTCATCAAGTCAAAACAAGATTTTCTTCTTTCATTTTATTTCATTATGGGACTAGTTTATTTCTTAGTCCCGGGAGCCTTGAAAAAGCTAAGACTCCAATACTTGACTTATTATTTATGATTTATGTTATTTTGTTTATTATTATTCTCATAATCATGTTCATTTAGATTGTTGTACAAAGGTTTTATTTTCTAAAGTTAATTAAATAAAAGAAGGCTTTTTGTCACTTAGGAATAAGTTTATGTAAAGTATAAAATCAACACAAAACAAACTCATTTCTTTTCATGTTACCAAAAAGAGAACTCACAATAATTTTATAAACTACTTTTGCCTTACAAAGATACTAAAATCTTTATTATTTCCACCTTGTTTTTCAAAAGGAGATATTTTTGTTAAAATGGTTCTTTTCATAAGAAAGAAAATAAGATGGATGATTTAGGAAAATTTTAAAGGCAAACTAAATAGGCAAAGAAAAATTTATAGTTTAAAACAATAAAGTTATTTCTTTTCAAGTTACAAGAGGAAAATAATAGAATTAGAGAAATTAGTTTTTCTATAAGAAGTCCTTAATTGTTCCACACTATTTTTATGAAGAAAACAAGTTTTCATGCAATAATTATTTTTGAAAAAATAAGACATGAGAAAAAGAATGGGAAATATCAAGTAAAGATTTTTGCAAAACAAGCAAACAAAGAAATTTATACAAGGAGAATGAAGAAAAAACATACTTCCTAGAAACACTCCAAATATAGTGTTAATGTAACTTAGGAGGTAGAAAATTATATCTTCAAAAGTCACTTAGAAAAAGATAAATAAAACCAACATAAAACATTTTTTTTAGAAAACAAAATAAACAAGGTATTCATTTCAAAGAATTCACAAAAACAATTTCCGAAAAGCTTCAAACCGACATTGTTTTACTTAAGAAAAATAATTTGGACAACAGACATTTGAGCATGCTTAATATGAGTTACATAGTCAAAAAGAGAATTTTCCAACTATATAGATAACTAAGTATTTATCAAACAAATTTTGATTTCTTGAACCAAAGTTGTTTTACTTGAAAATCCGTGGTGAATTTTGTCACCAGTTTTTCGGAGCCTATATGGCTTTGTTTGTGGGAAACAATTTTAGAAATGGGTAGATCTTTTCGAGTAGATAGAAATCGGTATATTATATGCGCAATTCCGAGTTAAAATGACCAAGTTATGGCCATTTTAAGTTGGAACATCCTTCCATACAAACTTTAACGTTCTTTGACATTGTTTTGTCAAAATTCAAGAAGATCTTCAAGAAAAACTCATTATGGGTATTTTCTTTGGTTAGGTGAACCCGAGGAAGGATTTCTTCACCCCGAGGACTATTACGATCTAGTGGAGTGTGTGAACGACTCATCCGCTTAGAAGAAGTAGACGTCAATGGCATCGTGAGTTACTTCCCGTTGATTTTTCTCATACTCTTGATTGTGCTTGTAAAATTAGTTGCACTAGAATTTAAGAAAAATAAAATGGAAGTGTATGATAATATGTTGAAAGAATACTAAGTATATCGAAATTCGACTTGTTTGTAATAAAGTTGTATGTGAATTAGTATCTTGAAGTGTTTGAAATTGATTGATCACTTGAAGGAATTTAAAGTAATTACTAGACTTAACTAAAGAAATTATTCATGCACTCCATATGTTGAGTCACATTGCATTCACTACTATACAATTGGTGGGACAAGTGCATAATAGTGGTGGTAGACAGAACCGGTATATCATGTAAGTGGCGAGTAGGAGCCGGTAAGAACTACAAAAAGTGATGGCTAGTAGGAGCCTGTAATAAACTACAAGTTTTGATGGCTACTAGGAGCCGGTAATAAACTACAAGTTTTTGATGGCGTATAGGAGCCGGTAAGATCTATAAAATTGTTTTTAAAAGTGGTGGCCGTAATTGGCCTGAATCCCCAACCCCGAATGAAGGGCGTAAATTCATTCAACATATGATTCCCGGAAAGTCATATGTCTTGTATGCTCACGTGGTTGTACATTTCATATGTTTGAATAATAAACTTGATTGATAGATTTTCTTCGAGTATGAATTTTGGGAAGTACTCACTAAGCCTATTAGCTTATACCCCAATAGCTACCTTTTGCAGTTTCCGTATTTATGGCTAAGGCCACGTGGACCATGTGGGCAGGTAATCCCTTTTGAATATTAGAACTCTGGATAAAGTATATCATAGTATTAGCATGCAATTATTTATATAAAGCTTAGTAATTTAGGAAATTGTTCCTAAGTATGCACAGTCTTTGCTATGAACAAAATATTTATTGTGAATCCTCTTTTCTTAATATGTTTTTATATCTCCTTAAGCTTCATTATTCCATATATCGTCCTCTAAAATTGTGAAAGTAAGCCTTACACTTAATATAAAAGCTTTTGGAAATGACTAAGGTTGTCATACTTAAGCTTTAATGTTGAGTGTGGCGGACTGTCACGTTTAGGGTACCCGTTGGGGCGTGACAACCGATCTCTTAGTAATAGTAATCCAGTGGTAGGGAATCGTCGAATTCGGGATCACCTAAAAAGGAAGAAATACTCTAATAAATATTTCAATTCAAACTAATCTCAACGATTTTATACGAACTATCAAATTCGTAATTCTCGTCCTAAGTGGAAATTCCAACTTAAAACGGCCATAGCTTGGTCATTTTAACTCGGAATCTCGCAAATTATATATCGATTTCTATCTACTTCGAAAGATCTATCTAATTCTAATATTATTTTCATGTTTTGAAAACATTTAAGTCTTGGAACAGAGGGATCAGATCTGATCAGTAACGGTTTCCGATTCTGAAAAATAGTTTGTAAATGTTTGTAATGTTCCTACTATATAAATTGGCTTGTACATGCAATATGAATGACTTCCTAACATGAATGACATGAGATGAGCTCAATGTATGCATGATCTTGATGATTTTTGGTAAAATGAAATTTTATAACTTTTTTATTTTGCAAGACCACAATAACAACTTACTTATGAAAAATCTAGTTTTCTAACTTTTATCATTTCCATTTGTTTTGGATTTGTTACTTAAGAAAATATAATTATTTTTGTCAAAATTGAGTCTTCATTATATATATTACTTATGACCTTCATTTCTTCATAAAAATTACCATTTTACACTTTGTAAACATGTTTTCAAGTGGGGTTGATTCCAAAATCCGAATTTTACAAAAATTAGTTTTTGAGTGATTCCTCTAAGTAAAAATCATTTGATACATAGAAAATTAAGGCTCAATCATACATAACTACTAAGGACTTCATTCTTACACCAAAATTTGTATTTTACACTTTGTAAATATGTTTTTAAACAAGCTTTTCACAAAAATCCGAATTTTGGAAATTTTCATTTCTTGCATATTTCTTATGAGAAAACTTATTTAATGCATCAAAATTTGAAGCTTTACTATATCTATTGTCTAAGGACTTCATTTAACACATAAAACTTGCAATTTGAGCTCAAATACTAAGTGATTACATATGGATCATCTCAAATTACGAATTTGACAATTGGATCACTAACTCAAAATTCTCCATTTTAATTCCATTAGTTGTTTTACACATTACTCATGCCTAAACTCATTTTAACTTGTAAAAATCATTCCTTAAAGATACCTATTACCTATACCCTTCATTTTTCACATAAAACATGAGTTTTGGAGTTGATAAATGGGTTTTAAAAATTGGTCTTGGTTGGGATCCAAATTTAGAAAATTTATATTTTGGTCATATCTTTTGATAAAATATATCTAAACTTATGAAAATTCATTCCTTACATATCCTATCCTAAGAGCCTTTCATTTCTTAAATAAAAACTTCATTTTTGAGTTGGAAAACATGCTTTTAAAATGTGCCTTGGCCAAAATCCAAAATAAGATTTTTACTTTGAAAATCACATTAGATTCTTGTAAAAAGAAGTCTTGATGATATACATATATTAAGTCTTCTTTTTCTTAAGTAAAAATTACATTTTAACATGTGGAAAGTGGTTTTTAATATGGGTCTTGCCAAAATACGAATTTCACTACTTTTGTTCAAGTTTAAATCTAAGATCTACACATAATATGAATATAGATATAAATGAAACCCATGAAAATAAACTTTAAACTCATAGATCTAAACTTTACTTATCAAAATCATTCATTTATGTTGTCTATACCCTAAGGCCTTCATTTTAAACGAAAAATGTACATTTTGAAGTTAAAAAATCACTTTTCTAAATATGGTTCCATTTTCATCCGAATTTTCAAAAATTATTTTGTTTGAAAATAAAATAGTTCTTGAGTTTCCTACAACTTTCCTACCATCATCATGCTATAGCAAGTTACTCATGAATATAAAACAAAGGTCTAATGCATTTATGAACTCAAAACACTAGATCTAGTCTTCTAAACTAGTTTTAAATGCATGAATCACTAAAATAGACATGTGGATGCTAGATCTATGCATAAATCAAAGAAATAACAAAAATAACAACTCAAATAACTAGATCTATAGCATAAACGAAAATCAAAGCTACAAAAATTTAGATCTACAAAATATATTAACTTTAAACAAGAAAATAATTGAAATACAAGATAATAAAAGTGGAGAAAATGAGTGTTTAATTTTTGGCATCATCATCCTAAGCTTTTAAGCTTATGGAAGGTCATTTGATGCATGAAACCTTCATTACACTTTACCTATATCACCTATGGAGCTTTGGAAAGAAGATTTGCTTAGAAATCTTTAAGAATGAAGTGTGGAAGCCATGGAAGAAGAAGGGGGCAGCTTGTGTTCTTGAGGAAACAAGAACAAGAAGAAGAAGGAAAGAGAGGAAAAAGAGAGAGAAAAGGTTAAAGAATGAAAGAGGGAAAGTGAGTAAATGAAGGAGAGAGAGAAAATGAGTGTTTTAATTGTAAGAAAAGAAGAAAAAAATAAAACAAGGCAGCCAATGTGTATGTGTGCTGCACGTGAATTGTGTAGGAGGGAGAGAGAGGAATTTGATGAAATTTGACTTGAAATTAATTTGTGTAATAAATGTGTAATGTAGCTTTCTTAAGAAGGAGTAGAAAATAATCATTTTAGTCAAAATAGAGTAAATGAAAGGAAAATGGCAGCCATAAAGAGGGTCAAAATCTGCCATGAAGTGTGGGTTAATGTGTAGAAAGATTGAAGTGAAAAGGAAGTGATATGTATAAGGTGTACTTGAAGGTATGGGTTGTAAAAGTACTTTTTTAATAAAATAAAACAAAATAAAATAAAATTAGAAAATTTATTCCAAATATTTGTAGCATATTTTTAATAATTAAAATTAAATAATTATTTGAATTATTTTAGTATTTTAACAATTATGTTATCGTATGATCAAAATACGCGAATATAGGCTATAAATAATATTTTTATAACCTGAAAAATTCCAAAAAATTATTTTATGAAAATATAAATATTTTCAAATTTTTTTAATTATTAAATTAATTTATTTTATTTTTAGTATCAGGTCTTAAACAGAATCTGATTCCGTAAAGACCCGAAACGAACTAAATTTTAGAAAAACAAATTTTTTATAATATATAAAATATTTATCTAAAAACATAAGGCTTTATAAGAATAATAAAATTTTGTAATGAAATAAAAATGAATAGTGCAAAAGATTAATCAATTATCGGAAATAATGGAAATACTATAAAAGGTTATAACTGTAACTTTTATAACCGAAAAATTTCATAACTGATATATTTGAAAATCTTATGAAATTACGAGTCTAACGGTACTATTGGTATTTTTAAATCTCAAATCCCAGGACATGCTTTTCGAAGTCTGTATCCGAACGGGTTCGAAATAGGTCAAAAATTTACCAATCTGATACTTTTAAACAAACTTATATTACTATGAGCTATTCTACTATTTAAATTACATCTCGGCCTCTGGGTTAAGGGCGCTAGATTGTCGGACTTAGGCTATTGCATTCCGGTTAGGGTTTCCAGGTGATTTTTTTCCGTTTAAATCCTTGCCAATTTAGAAACTGGTATTTTATGATCATACAACATATTTGATTTGAGAGATTTATTTTACATTTCATTTTTGTAATTATTTAATATCTCTTAATGTTTTCGGAATTCTTGAATTGAGTTTTAATTCCAAAGGTCAATCATTATTTACTTTTTAATAATTTGTTTTTGGGCTTTATATTACCTGATTTTATAAGTCGGAGTTAAATATAGAATTTTTTTGTACGTCGTGGTTTTTGAATTTGAAGACCACTGAGTTCCTATTTTATTTTTAAGGATTTTCATTTTCTCATGATTAAGAAATTTTTGGATTCGTTCTTGATTTAGCACTTGTCGAAATTTTGTTTTAATTTGGAGTGATTTTTAGGATTTATTTTCGAAGTTCATCTTAGAATTATTTACTGAAATTTTTCGGGGCTTACAAAATTAGCTTTCCATCTTGCATTAGCACACATCTGAGGCCATTTCTCGAAGCGTCACTATGCACTGTGTATGGCTTTTTTAGATTTGATAATACTAAGATTGGCGCATAAACAAGTCATTGCTTAAGCTCTTGAAAGCTGTTTTCTCTCTTCTCCATCCATATGAACTTTTCGTTCTTTTAAGTTAACTAAGTCAATGGTCTGGCAATTTTAGAAAAGTCTTTCATGAATTTCTTGTAATAACCAACTAGACCTAAGAAACTTCTCACTTCCGTCACGATCCTTAGCGGTTTCCATTCCACTATCGCTTTTATCTTCTAGGAGTCTACAAATATTCCTTCTTTTGACACTACATTACCCAAGAAAGAAATTCGATCCGACCAAAAATCACACTTCAACAATTTGGCATACAACTTATGTTCCCTCAATATTTGTAGTGCATCCACAGATGCTCTTCATGTTGCTTCTGCATCTTTGAATAGATGAAAATGTCATCAATGAACACTATAAAACATTTATCCAACAAAGGTTTCTATACTCGGTTCACCAAATCTATGAAAGCAGTAGGTGAGTTCGTTAATCCAAAAGGCATCACCAAAAACTCATAGTACCCGTATCTTATCCGAAAAGCTATCTTCGATACATCTTTAGGCTTAATCTGTAATTGATGTTATCCATAACGCAAATCAATGCATGACAACATGCTTGCTCCTTGTAATTGATCAAAGAGATTGTCTATTCACAGCAATGGCTACTGGTTTTCGATTGCAACCTTATTAAGCTCTCAATAATTGATACACAGCCTCATGGATCCATCTTTCTTTTTCACAAATAACACTAGGGCTCCCCAAGGTGAGACACTTGGTCTAATAAATCCTTGGTCTAGCAACTCTTGTAGTCGCTTCTTTAGCTCTTTCAGCTCAATGGCTGCCATGTGGTTTGGTTCCTTTGGTATTGGTTTTGTGTTGGCTACCAAATCGATCTCGAAGTCGATTTCTTGTTTCGGTGGTAACTCGGGTAATTCATCCCGAAAAACACCTGAGAATTCCTTAACGATGGGGATGTTGTTCAAGATAGGTTCCTCCTTTTCGTCTGTTGTACTACCAATATAACCATCAATCCCTACCTTGACTTCTTCTAATAGCTCGAATGAATACAACTCCTTTCCTCTTGAAACTGTAGATTTACCAACAAATACCGCTTTTTCCCATTAATCAACCATAGCTTTTGTAGCTAACTCATACCCAAAATCACTTCATACTTATTCATTTCCAACACTATGAGATCACAAGTGGAAAAACATCCTTAAAAAGGGCAATATCTTAATATTTCTTTTGTTACCATGACATTACCCGTGAGGGTCTTTATCTTAAAACTGAAGATAGTCACGGTTATGGGTAATCAGGTTTTCTTGGCCATACTAGGCACAATAAAAGAATGAGTGACTCACATATCGAAAAGGGCATAAGGGGTTTGGTAAGCTACTTGTACACTCCCTGCGTTCAACATGTGGAGTTACTTCCTATTTCTCATTCTAAGGCTCTACTTACTCGTTTGTCTAACAATTATATCTCATGAAAATTAAAGGAAACTATTAAATTGAAGGTTTTAAGGCTAACCTATAACTAGATTGTAGTTGTACTCCAGAGCAGCTAACTCCATCCTTTCGTCCTCCATCTCCTCGCACATCCATTTTCCCTCCAGGTTATAGATCCTTAACCTGGGCATTGAAGATCCAGCACGATTTCCATTCTCATTTCCATTTCTAGCTTTCGTTGGAGTAAGTCCTCCAGACGATCCAAATGTTTTAGCTCGGATGCTCTTTCTTTGTGGACATTCAGTGGCAAAATGCCTAACTTGTTTTTCTAGTAACCGAGATAACTCGAGAACCGAAAACCAAAACCCTAAACTGGAATAGCTTAAGACTGGAGTGAGAACTAGGAACCTTAAGTCCGGCTTTTCCTCGGTTTCCAATTAAGAAACTTTTCTAGGAAAATTTAATTTTGAATATAGTTTTTGATTATATTTCAAACCAAGAAAAGATCAGATTTTGAGAAAATTTCAATTCCGAGCTTTCCCGAGACCCATTACAGAAAAGCGTGCCCCGGAACTTGAATTTCAAAAATTTACTCATGAATAATCATTTGAATCGAAATTAAATAAGGATTTCAAAAATATAAATTTCATAATTTTTCGGTTTATGAAAAATACAGTTAAAGCCTTCTTATTCGTATTTTTCTTACTACCGGTAATTAAGTTGTCTTGATTACTATTCATTACTATTCACAAGTACAACCTACTACTCATAAGTACACCCTATTCTTACATTCTTACAACCACTCAATCACATTTTCTTTCCAAGACTTAATTGTCTCTATATAATTATTACAATTTATGACATTTGACGTAGAAATCTATCAAAACAAATCAAACACAAATCAATTTCCCCCCTTTCAATTGTGACCGGCGTGATCCTCCCAATTCTCCCTCCATTTGTGCAATTTTTTTTAATTTATTTTATCTCATTTAACCTAATTTCATTTTATATAGAAACCACATTTTCTCTCTCTCACTTCATTCTTCTCATTTCTCAAACTTTCTAAAGGTGAAACACTCTCTTTTCCTCCCCCACTCACTCCATGTTGCCGTGAGCTATAGTGCTCCCACACACACACACACAACTTTCTTTTTCCTCCAATTGTCTTCTATTTTACTTTAAGTAAAAGAACTTTTGCTCCTTCTACTCTTAGATCCTTGTAATGGCTAGGATATTCTTGAGTATTTCCACTTAAAGCTCCCCATGAGCTCTTGCTAGGGACAAGGAAATACTAAAACAAGAATACCAAACCATCACAAAGTAGATCTTGTATTTAAACAAGCTTTTATGCCATGAGCTTCATGATCATCCATCTAAAAGTGTTTTGAACAAAAGATCTTTCATAAAAATGTAGTTTTTATGTTTTCAAAACCTATTTAAGCACTTAAGATAGTAGATCTATCATTGTAACACTCATATTCATGTAGGCATTTAATATCTCATCTTTATTTTGAGTTTATGTGCATTAATGGTCATCAATGCTTTTGTCTTGAGTAAATAATCTTGCTAGTATATAGATCTATAGGTAGATGAGTTAATGAAGCCAAAAAGGAAAACACTTTTCAAGAAATGAACTAGTGTAAATTCGGATGACTTGAGAAACCTAGTTTAAAAACCCTTTTATCAACTTCTAAACATGTATTTTACAAGAAAAATGAAGCCTATAGGTGATAGATGATGTTTGATGATATTTTTCATGAATTTAAATGAGTTTTTACCAAAGGAAATATTTAAAACAAGAGATGAAGTCTAATAGAAGTTTTGAGTTGAAAGTCTTGTAAGCAAAATTCATAATAATGAATAGATGGTTAGAAAACACTAGTTTTCCAACTTAAAAAATGGTATTTTCTTGAATAAATGGAGTCCTTAGGGTATAGGTAAAATAAATACTTAAATTTCTAAGTATAAAATACATTTTTCTTAAAAGAATCCACTTAAAAATAAATTTTGCTAAATTCGGATTTTTGGAACCACCCTAGTATAAGACTCACTTAAAAGTTTACAAATGAAGATTTAATTAAAGAAATAAAGGCCTTAGGATGTAGCTAATGTAAGGGTCAAAATTTCTTTAAAGAAAGTAGAGTTTTCCTAAGAAAAATCCTTAGAATAAGTAAGTGTGACCAAGTGTAGCAAATTTAATTGTTAAACAATGGCATGAAATAGTGTCCTACGATAAAGGTTATTTAAATTCTTTAAATCTAAAAAGTTATAAGAACTTAGGCACCTAAGAGTTCATATCATGACATTCATGATAAGGAAATTCATTACCATGGCATTTAGTTTCATTTTTCACTTAGGAATCTCAAGAGCATTCATGAAAATCGCATTTTCGGAATCATCATAACCACTGGACAGAACTGATCCTTCATTTCGAGACTTAAATGTTTTCAAAAACTTGATTTAAACTTCATTTTAGAAAGCTCTTTCGAAGTAGATAGAAATTGATATAAAATTTGCGAAATTCCAGTTAAAACGACCAAGTTATGGCCATTTTAAATCGAAACTTCGGAAATGATGCGAATTTCGATTTCACTAAGTTGCTTAGAGTTTTTAGTGTTCTTAGATGGTAGAATACTTATTAGGGTGTTTCTTTTATGTTTAGGTGAACCCGAGGACGTTGAATCCTTACCTCCGGACTATTACTATTAAGAGACTGGCGAACCCATGGCTGAGTGAGTTTCTCTTCCCAATTCATTTATTGTATGTGCTTGATAAATTAATGCACTAGAATGTAAGCCAAATAAATTGAATATGTATGATGGGGAATAATGGGAAATTGTATGTTGATGATGTTATGAGAACCCAAAATAAGAATATCGAAACTAGGTAATAAATTCTGGCTGCGTAGTTAATTATGATGTATTGTTTGAGAAATTGTTTGATCACCCGAATAAAATGACTTAATCGACTATTCGGACTAATGCCAAATTTTGACATATGCATATCATAATGGGAAGGAGCATTAGCATTGTTCGATTAATCGTGATCCATATACGAGATTAATTGTTCGGTTAATCATGATCCATAAACGAGATTTATTGTTTGGTTAATCGTGATCCAGAAACGAAATAATTGTTCGGTTACCCGTGAACCATAAACGGCATAAAGTTAGTACTACAGTATTCATTAATCTGCTAACCCGAGATAGAGGGCGCAAGTCCATCCACATATGATTTCCGGATAGTCATATGTATGTTGTTCTCATGTGTTTGGTGCATTCACTTGCTTGTTTAATCACTTGTTTGAATTGTTGTGACATGAATGTTATTGTGGGAGATTTCACTCACTAAGTTAGTTAGCTTACGTCCTTACAGTTTCTTCCTTTTGCAGCCACCAAATTTATGGCTTAGGCAACGTGACCTGACCGTACAGGTACAAGAGCTAGAAGTTTTCCCTAGAAGTTGGAAATTCTGTTTAGACTTCCATAGAAAACTTTTAGGACTTTGGATGACTGTATAAGGCCACTAATTATTCTTTTGCGGGGGAATGCCCCTTAGTAAATGTAATGTTTAATTATGCTTCATGAGTTATATCATACTGCTAATGTATGCCAAGTTAAGCTTTTATCTCCATTCGGACTTGTATTTTATTGTCGTAAAGGTATGCCTTACATCTATATGAGACTCTCGAAGGACTAAGGTGGTAATTCGGGAATCTTGTACGACATGTGGCGGATTGTTACGTATAGGGTACCCTATGGGGCGTGACAGGCGTTATCAGCCCGCCAAGGTCATTACCAAAGATTGACACGTAAAAGCTATATTTTCTATTCCATCAATATATGTAACTCAAATATCTCTAATAAGTCTCAAATAAAGGATACTTGAAATAAAATGTCCTCAATTCATAAAACTAAACAATTTAACTTTAAAGAAATTACAAAGTGTTCAAAAATAATAAACTAATCATAATTATATTGTTTTTCTTTTCTGAAATTACTAGATCCAAGATCACTAATCTCAACTATTAGTAGAAGGATTAAACCCACTATCGTTTTCCCCATAGTCCACGAATACGTCATAACCTGTCAAATCATATATAATAGAATCTTCACCTGTACCTGTGGGAAAAATAAGGATTGAGCGAATAACGTCCAGTATGCCAAACCAAAAACACATACACATGATCATGCAAAACACAATATCACACAAAACTTAGATTCTAATGCAACAAGTATAAATTGTTATCTTTTTATTAGCCTACAAACAACACAGTTTAGGACTGTTGATCACTAATCCTAAACCCAGGAGTAACTCATGACCTCGAAGAAAACAATAGTGTAATACATATATATATATATATATATATAGTTGCGTTCCATAATTAAGCTGGTAACAACTCCTAATCTACCAGAATAATCTCCAAGTGCAACTCCACTCAGGACACCACCACACAAGAATCATCAGGTTGCCAGCGTTAGTATCACACTACTGTCGTGGTCTTTACTAACCGTAGCCACTCACAACCAACACTCTTTTAAATTAAAAGTCCGATATTCATTAAGTCAGATTTATAAACTAATCCTACAAGCACATACGATCAAGCATGGTAAGGTCGTACCTAGATTTTCTTTTCAACACCAATTCACCACAAATCATCTTATGAGAACAGAAACTTTAATCCCATAAGTATTCTTGATCAACAACATGTCTCAAATCAAAATCGATTTTAACCGCACAATCAAATCTTAACCCTGATTTCATAAACTTGCTTAAAGGATCTATAATCCTAACCCTAGATCTATAAAAATAACACACCTGTTTTTCTTTATTCACAAATCGATGGAACCCTTTAACACTATTTTCTCCAAATCTCTAAATTTCTCCACAACTTCCTTCAATATATATATAAAATCTCCAATTAACAATTCGAATTACTACAAAAAATAAATTTTATTGATTAATAAGATGGTATGGATTCTTATGTACCTAGAACTTATAGATCTCAATTTGGAAATTAGAACCCTAAACCACATTTTTCCTGAATTTCAATAATAAACTATAATCACAAACCTATAATCCTCAAATCATAAAAGAAAACTATAAAACTCTATCAAAGATATTACCTTTTTCCTCTGAATCGGAGTCTTCCAAATCTCCAATACTCTAGGGTTCCACCCCAAACTCTTGAATCTCCTTCAAATCCATAGAACAACTAGTATAAGAAAGATTGAGCTTAAAGGGATGATTGAAAAAGACTAGAGAGAAGCCACTTACCTAGGGTTTTTATTGAGAGAGGGATGTGGGAATAACTCCAAGACTTAGGGAATATATATATAGGTATAAGGAAACCCTAACACCAAGGAAAAGGAGTCTCTTTTCGTTAATATATAAGCTAACATGAAGGCTGGCGACTTATAGGACGGCCTTTATCGAAGTATGGGAAACAGCATGAAAGCCGGCGGCCTTTCTCATGTATGCCAGTGACCTTTAAAGATAAGCCAATAGCTTTAGGTCAGCTTTCACCATTTGACCAAAATTTCTTCAAATCTTCTCGAGAGCTCAAAGCCATCTCTAAGCTGATGACTTTCTAATAAAGGCTAGTGGCCTTTATTCTAGGTTGGCATCTTTAATGCCGACCCTGGCCATCTTCATCCAATTCTTCGTGTATAAGTTCCTCGTGTCCAAATCCATCTATTCAAGGATAAAAATACCCTCTTAACAACTTTATATTACATATATACCCTTCATTGTGAATTATTTATTTGTTCTTTACATTTAACAACCCTAAGGAGATGATCTCAAGGAGAACCAATAAGAAGAATAAGATCAAGATGATTTAGTAATCTAATATAGAGGATATTAATTTGAACTTTATCAAAAGATGATCGTTAGTACTAACAAGGCTTTAAAGTTCAAAACTTTATGCCAAACAAAAACATATTATTCCTAGAAGTAATCAAGGTAAAGGATAATGTGACTTCCAATAAGATGGTTCTAACTATATTTTAGCTAAAGAAAAGGAGGGATACAAGTAAGCTAAGTACCTATATTTTAAATTTTTGGTCGACTTTGAATTCTAGTAAATTAGTTCTTGTATTTTCAAAATATGTGCAATTTAGTATTTATGTTAAACAATATTGAACTAATGTTATTTTGATGATGAGAACTTAGCTTAAAATTGCTAAAATATGAAGATACGATACTAAACTGCCAAGAAAGTGCCGAAAATTGAAAGTACAGGCACTTTGCCTACCATTATTAGATCATCAAAGTAAACATTCATCAAATATTATTTAATAGAGACACGGATCGCACATACTTTGAAAGTACAATCACTAATTTACCAAAACTTAATGATGGAACATTATATTGTCAAAAATAGAAAGTACAAGCACTTAGTCTGCCATTTTCCCTAAAAAAGAAGATGGTTCAAATTGAATGAAGGTTCTTATATTGGAATACTCATGTAAAGATGAAGATACATTGTTGAACATTTCTTCTATGTTTCTTTTAGAAAAATATTTAAATTGTGGTAGTTTAGGAAAACATAGTTAATTATTAACTTTCCCTATTTCTTAGATACACTTTCTTATTAAGTAGTTATTTTGTATAGTAAACTATTCTAATATAAATATGATATCACCTTATGCGAAGATATGAAAAATGAATGATATTAATTATTTTTCCATTAATATTATTACTTTTTTTTCCATTAATGGAGTTCAATACCTTATTCTCCTTAATCTCTTTTATCTTGAGATTGTGGTGAGTAAACCAATTTTTTTTTTAGTTATGTGTCATGTTAGATAGATTGAGTGTAGTTTTGTCTTCCTATGGTTCATCATATCCAATGAAGGAGCTATTCATATCCTATTTTTATTTTACATGTTGTTTATTTACCATAGAAAAACCCATAAAAATAATTGTTCATGGAGGTCTAGTTAGTTCTTCTTGTTAGAGATATGACTCAAAATCTATTGGAGGATTTTTTTTTTTAATACAATATCTTAAAATTAGTTGATTTGCTAGCTAATAAATAGGAGTTGTTTTTGGTTTTTTTCTTTTATTAGGATAAATATCAATTTGTTGTTTGATTTTCTACATCTTTTAGTTATTTGTAAGCCTATAAATAGGCATTGCTATTTGTCATTTAGTTGAGCAATAAAAACTAGTTCTTTACTTGCTTAAATTTGCAAATTATATTTTATTTTTCTCTTTTGCATATAGCAGCAAGTCTCTTCCTAAAACAAACATTTGGTATCGAAGCTTTCTTTGGGTGTTTCTTCATGGCAAACAAAAACAATGAAATAAATATAGCCTAGCCATCTATGCCAATCTTCAAGGGAGATATCTATAAGGTTTAGAGCATTAGAATGAAAAACATTATTCAAGTCACATGAGTTGTGGGAACTAGTGGAAAAAGGCTACTATGAGCAAGATGAGGAGACCAAGTTGAGGGAAACAAAGAAGAAAGATTCAAAAGCCCTGTTCTTTATACAATAATTTGTCCATGACTCAAATTTTTTGAAAATTGCAATAGCATCAACAACAGAGGAGGCATGGATAACTTTACAACTAGCATTTGTGGCTTACCCACTATAGTCACAGTCAAGTTAGAGACACTCATTATGAATTTGAAA
Organism: Combretum micranthum; assembly: GCA_024138025.1. NCBI lineage: Eukaryota > Viridiplantae > Streptophyta > Magnoliopsida > Myrtales > Combretaceae > Combretum > Combretum micranthum. The sequence continues at coordinate 136,272 of JAMXBD010000997.1, read as the reverse complement.
ATTTGCACATGAAGAATGATGAACTAGTTCAGGAATTCTTATCAAGTGTATCAACCATTGTCAATCAGATGAGGTCCTATGGAGATACCATTGAAGAAAAGACTGTTGTAAGTAAAGTATTAACGAGTTAACCTCCAAAATTTGACCATGTGGTTGTAGCTATTGGGGAAGCTAAGACTTGTCCACTATTTCCCTAAATTAATTGATGGGATCACTGTAATCCCATGAAGAAGAATCAACAAAGCAGATGAGAAGAATAATGAAAAGGCATTTCAAGTAAAAAGAGAAAGCTCCAAGGAGTATGGTAGAGGTACAACTCAAGAAAAAGGCATAGGAGGATTTCCAAAAAGAAGTTTTAGCTATGGTAAAGAAGGAGGCAAGGGATTTGAGCAAAGATCTAGCCACAGCAAGAACTTTAGGCATGTGAAAGCTAATTGTAGGTTTAAAGTTAAGTAGGAAAATTATACAGAAGTAAAAGAAGAAAGTAGATTGTTGATGACATATTGTGACATAATTGACACATGAGAAGAAATGTGGTTTGTAGATAGCAGTTATTCCAATCATATGACGGGTAAGAAAGCACTCTTTAAGCAGCTTGATGAGACACGAAAGAAGAAGATCAAATTAGGAGATGATAAAGATATGCAAGTTGAAGGGAAAGGAAATGTAGCCATTAAAACTAACCAAGGTGAAACAAAGTTGTTCCATGATGTTCAATTTGTTCCTAACTTTTTACATAATTTGCTGAGTCTTAGACAAAGTGATGACTAGTGGATACTCGGTTTTGTTTAATGATGGAAAATGCATCATTAAAGACACAATTAGGCCAAGTGGTTGTTAATATTCTTGTGACAAAGATTAGAATGTTCCCACTTGAATTTTTTGCTATTGAAGATTTTTCCATGGTTGCTGAAGAACAAAATGAGTCTAAGTCATTGCATTTTTACTCTAGAAACTTGAATGCAAAGTGATTATAGCCAATAGAAAGAAAAGGAATGATTTATGAATTACTAAAAATTCGACCTTTTAATTTATGTGGAGGATGCATTTATGGCAAGGAGACCAAAAAAAAAAAAAAACATTTCCTAGTAGAAAAGTATGGAGAGCCTTAAAATGTCTTGAATTAATTCATGCAAACTTATATGGCCTTCTATCCACAAATGATAACAATACGATGAGCTAGGTATACTTTTTGAAACCTAAGCTATAAATTTTTGGGAATTTCACAAAACTTAAAGCTTTGGTGGAGAAGCAAAGTGGCACCAATATAAAGGTTCTTTGCATAGATAAAGGTGGAGATTTTTATCAAAGGAGTTCAATCTCTTTTGTGAGAAAAATGGAATTCAAAGGGAGCTAACTACACCATATTCTCTAGAGCAAAAAAGAGTGGTTGAACACAAAAATAGAATAGTAGTGGAGATGGTGAGAAGTCAATTGAAAGAGAAAAGTTTCAACAACTGATATTGGGCAGACACGGCAGCAACCATTGTATACCTATTGAATTTCTCCCCAACAAAAGCTATTCAAAATGTCATTCCATTTAAAGCATGAAGAGGGACAAAACCATCTATCAGTCATTTGAAGATTTTTGGTTGTATTGCCGATGCTTTAGTTAATGCTCAAAATCACCAACAATTAGATGAAAGACCAATGAAATGTAATTTTATTGGTTTTTGTACTAAGTTTAAAGTATATAAATTGTATAACCCCATAATTGGCAAGAAAATTATCAATAGAGATGTCATGTTTAATAAGGCAATGAATTGGAACTAGACTAACAATGATGACAACAAGGAAGGTCAGTCCCCATTCCATTAATAGAGGAAGAAAATTTTTCTCCAACTTTAACAACATCACTACCTTCAACTCCAATTCAATACCACCTAGCAAGCAACAACTCAAGTGTATCCTTAAAAGAGACTCCATCAAGGAAACCTAAACCATTAAGGGAGATTTATGAATCTGAGGAGATTACATTAGTAGTCCTCGATACTTCAACTTAAGAGAAGGCAGTAGAAAAAGGGAGACAAGTAATGAAGGAAGAGCTTATGTTTATTGAAAAGAACTCAACCTGGAAACTTGTAGACTTGCCAAATGGAAAAAAGCTAGTTGATGTTAAGTGGATATTCAAGAAAAAACTTAATGCAGATGATAGTATTCAAAAATACAAGGCACGGTTGGTCACGAAAGGGTATATTCAACAGCAAGGGATCAATTATAAGGAAACATTTTATCTCCTGTGGCTCAATTTAAAGCAATAAGACTCCTCTTAACATTGGATGCTTAACTCAAGTGGAAGGTGTATCGATTTGATGTAAAAATAGCATTTTTAAATGGTAAGCTTGAAGAAGAAGTCTATGTTTCACAACTAAAAGGCTTTGTGATTAGTGGGAAAGAAGAAAAGGTGTATAGGTGGAGGAAAACTCTTTATGGCTTGAACTTAGCCCTAAGAGCACATCATAGTAAAATTGATGCAAATTTCCAACAAAATGGTATTATAAGAAGTGCAAATGAGCCCACTCTTTATTTAAAGAAGCAAGGAAAGGATGATTACTTTGTAATGTGTTTGTATGTAGATGATATAATCTACATGGTGTCAAATTCATTACTTGTTAAATAATTCAAATCCAACATGATGGGCACTTTTGAAATGGCAAACCTGAGATTACTATATTAATTCCTTAGGTTGGAGATCTTGCAAGATAAAGTTGGGATATTCATTTTCCAAAAGAAGTATGTAATAGGCCTGCTAAAGAAATTTAACATGTTCAATTGCAAGATGGTTGCCACTCTGATGCATGTGAATACAAAATTACAATAGGAAGATGGATTTGAAAGAGCAAATTAGAAGCAATTTAGAAGTTTAGTTGGTGGATTGATATATTTAACACACACCAGACCTAAAATTTCTTTTTCAGTTAGTGTTATGTCAAGGTTCATGAGCAATCCATCAATGTATCATTATGTAACAGCAAAAAGATCTTAATGTACATTGCTAGGACATTGAACTATGGAATCCAGTATACTCATGTAACAAATTTTAGATAGTTGGTTTTATTGATAGCGATTGTATATGTCACCCTCCAAAGGGTACTCTAAACGTAGTAGTCAGCCACATATAATATCAAGACTTAAGAATGACTACTTTAGTCATGCGAAAATTTTGGTATTACATTTAAGGTGTCTAACACGGTAATAAGAGACGCTTTTGGGAAGTGTGATTTAAGCAAGTAAAAATGAACATACAAGAATCTAGAAATAAAATAGATCATAATATTAACAATTAAAGGTTAATTACATGATTCTTAGGGGCATACCCCTGCTAACATTCCAAGGATCGAAATAACTAATTGCCCTTATAATAACTTAAATACTACATCAAAAGATTTTAAAGGAATTCTAATATAACCCTTCAAGTAGATTTCCTTCAAAAGCTCCCAAAATAAAACTTACGTAGATAAGAGGAGACCTCGGGTATAAAAACAAGTGCTCCTGTGAATACAAATATCTATAAGGGCGTAAGCTTATGGGCTTAGTGAGTAAATCTCAAAATTCATACTTGAAACAAAATATTAACCAAGTTTATTAAACAAGCAAATGGGATACTACAAGCACGTGAGCATATAAGACATATGATTTTTCGGGAATCATATGTTGAATGAATTACGCCCTTCGTTCGGGGTTAGGTATTCCAGCCCATCACGGTCACTGCTTCTTTTAAAAAACTATTTTTATAGATCTTATCGGCTCCTATACGCCATAAAAAAACATGTAGTTATTACCGGCTCCTACTAACCACCAATTTATGTAGTTTTTTATCGGCTCCTACTCGCCACATACATAATATACCGATTATGCCTACCACCACTATCATACACTTGTTCCACCAATTTTATAATAGCGAATGCAATGTGTCTCAACATATGAAATGCATGCAACAACTTTTATTTAAAGCTTAGTCGTTATATTTTAATTTCTTACAAGTGATCAACCAAATTCAAATTCTGCGACGTGATAATAAGCATATAATTTATTACAAGCATTTCATGCTTCGATATACTTAATATTCTTTCAACTCGTTATCATACATCTTAAATTTTATCTTTCCTTAAGTCTAATGCAACTAAATTTAAAAGCACAAACATAAGCATGAAAAATAAGGGGAGTAGACTCACTCAGTCATGACGGTACTTCTTTTTTCTTATGCATGAGTCAATCGGTCAATCCACTAATCAAAGTAATTCTCCGAGTACGAATACTCCTCATCGAGATCACCTAATCAAGAAGAATACCCATAATAAGTATTTCTTGTTGATTCTATTGTACTTATCAAAACTATGTGGTAAGATCATCAAAAATTCGTACAAAAGACAATTTCAACTTAAAACAGCCATAACTTGGTCATTTTAACTCGGAATTGCGCATATAATATACCGTTATCTATCTATTCGAAAAGATCTATCTATTTCTAAACTATTTTCATCAAACAAATTTGTTTGAACTCCGAAACAGTGGTGATCAAATTCACCACGAATTTTCTTATTTTCAAAACTTAATTTTGTAAACTTTTCTTTATCTATAAATACTTGTACCAAAAATATAGATACTAAAATGGTTGGAAAAGAACTTTAAAATATATATATATATATATATATATCTTTATTGACTCACATCAAATGCATGGATTTAATGAAGTTGTCTCAACCATGAATTTTTGTAAAGACAAAGTCTTCTAAAAATTTTGGAAAAGCAAAACTTTTGAAAATTTCTACTTAGCTTGTTAAAATTTTTCTTAAGTCATTTTAAATGGGTATTTTCTCCTTCTTAATTTCATTTCCTCAGTCTTTTAAATTTCAAAAGAATGATTTTTTTTCTTTTCTAAGTTTCTTAATTTTTTAGGAATTAGGAGGGTAATACTTTTTCAAAGTAGTTAAAATCTATCAAACTCTATACTTTAACCTTTCCTAAAGTTTATTTCACTTAAAAAGAAGAAAAAATAATTTCTAAGTTGTTCATTAATTTTATTCCTTAAGATCATTCTATTCTTATGAAAGAAATTTTCTTGGTGTTTTGTCAAACTAGTCTATTCCTTTATATTTCAAAGTATTGGTGAAAAAATGAAGTTTAGTAAAACTTTTGTTAAATAAAAATTTGAAATTTTAATAAAAAATACTTTTCTATTTTATGACTTTGTAAAGTGTATGTATGTATTGTCTAAAAATTCCTATGTTCTTTGGTTACTAAAATTTATGATGAACTCCTCTAGATTTTTAGAAAAGATTTGTTAAGATAGATTTGTTAGTTTTTATGAAAAATCATTTCTTTCATGACGACATTTATTTTGAAAAGAACTTCTATTTTAAGAAAACATTTCCTTCTTTAGCTTGTTGAGACAAAATTAATATGTTCATGCATGATCATGAATATGAAATCATGAAATTATGAAAACATAAAAAAATAAAATAGTAAGTAATAAAATAAGCAAGTTAATAGAAATGTCAAGTATTGGGAACCTTAGCTTCATCAAGATATTCCAAGACTAAGATTATACTAGTCCTAAAAAGAATAAAGAAAAGAAAAAAAAGATTGTTTTGACTTGATGAGAACAAATCTAAAACTAGAGACTAGTCTTAAAACAACATGAAATAAGTAAATTAATTGCATAACTTAAAAATAAATAAATAACAATGAGCTTATATGCCCTAAAGATTATATATAAGTACATAATTATATTTAGTTATATATATATACATATATATATATGAGGTTAACATAATATCAACAATAATATGAGCAAAATAAAAACATAAAAATATATAAATACATATTCATGAACAAGAACAATACATAAACATAGTGTAGCTTCCATAATATCAAGTTTGGGAAACTCACACCATGGTCATGTAAAGTTACATAACATGGTAAGAGAGATTTGAAGAGAATTCTTACCTAAAGTAAGAATGGTTTTGTAGTAAAAGAGAGTTTTGAGAGGAAATTTTGAGAGAGTTTTTGAGAGAAAATTAGAGAGTAATTTTGTGGGTAGTAGATGTGTGAATGAAGTGAAAGATGACGGAGGGGGTATTTATAGGAAAATGATGAGTGAATTTTGAGTGATTTAAATAAAAAAAATTAAAAAAATTTGAGAGAGAAAATTTGGGTGGGGGGGGGGGGGGGGGGGGGGGGGGGGGGGGGGAAGGGGGGCCGCCGACCACAATGAGGAGAGAGGGAGAGAGTTTTTTTTTTTTGTAATTTTGTGTATTAAAAGTAATAATATATAAAGTAGATGTAATATAAAATTATGAGAAAGATAAAAAAATAAAGATAATAGATGTATTGAGTTGTAAGAGTAGGTGTAAAAAAAATAGAGATAAATGAATAGTATAGAATAATAATGAATAGTGTAATGTAAAGTAGATGTAACTAGTAAAAATACCGGTAGTAAGAATATACGCATATAATTGCGATATATATTATTTTTAGATACATTAATCGTTTGAGTCAGAAGGACACTCGAAATTCGGAAATCTGATATTTTTATGTTTCCTAATGTTATTACGAACCATTATCACTAATTATTTCAACTTCGTTTTCTGGGGCTAGAGAATACGAGAATGCCAGATCTAAATTATAGGGTTTGTACTAATCTTTTGTTGTCTTTTAAGGTTTCTGATTGACTTTTAATTCTAAGATTAAACTTAAAATTAATCGAAATTTCAGATGTTTACAGTATAAGCTCAACGGATGACAGAAATAGTACTTTTGAAAAGGTGTTTGATTTGGGATCAAGTGCCATCACATGGAACTTTAAGTAGCAAGCATCAACAGCTTTATCAATAGCTAAGGCAGAGTACATGGCTTCTACTATAGCAACTTGTCAATGTGTATGGCTAAGAAGAATGTTGTGTGATTTGCAAAAAAAGCAAGAAGATGGACCTAAACCCTACTGTGATAACAAGTTAACAATTGTAATGTCAGAAAACGCACTCCATGGAAGAATAAAGCACATAGAGCTAAGATTTCATTTGATTCGAGAATAGGTGACCAAAGGAGAAATAATGATGAAGTATTGTCAAACCAATGTTTGATGTGCAAATATCTTCACTAAAGCCTTGTCAAGTCAGAGGCATGCTTTTCTTAGATCGTTACTTGGAGTATGTGATTTAAAAAAAAAGAGTTGGAGGTATGATTCAAAATTTGTTAAAGATCTTTTCTGATGCAATATCTCAAAATTAGTTGATTTGTTAGCTGATAAATAGGAGTTGTTACAACTGTTTTTCTGGTTAGGATAACAACGATTAGTTGTTTGAATTTCTACATTTTTTAGTTATTTATAAGCCAATAAATAGGCATTGCTTTTTGTCATTAAGCAATAAAGATTAGCTCTCCGTTTCCTCAAATTTGCATAATATCTTTTATTTGTCCCTTTCGCATATAGTAGCAGGCGTCTTCCTAAAACAAACACTTATTTTTTCTTTTGGTGTGGATTTACACTTGTCCTCAATTGTTTAGTGATTATTTTGCACGCAACCATCTTCTTATATCAATGCGCTTCTTGATCCATGCTGCATGTTCCGTCAATGTTCCATCAATGTTTTGAAACCTTTTAGGAGATCTTAAAACCCAACATCAACTTTATTGCTCATCAACATTGAAGTTGAGCATACCCAATTTATTACCCTTAGAAAATCTTTTGGAGAGATAGAATCATTAGAAAATGGCGATTTTGTTAAACGGCCTGAATTGTATGAAGAGATAATATTTGGTTCATATCTTGCTCCATATACAACCGTATTGTCCTTCATTTTCATATGGGTGATCTACAAGTAACAACCCAAATGTGCTGTTGCACAACAAATTTGTCGAATTTCTCACCTATTAAAGTAGCCCTAAAGCAAGAGCACTAAAATGGCAAACCTAGATACATTAAGCCCAAGCCCACTCGGCAACAACAAACCATAAATTACTAAGTAAACTGATTGGGGATCCATCTATTTTCATATAATAAATTTTATTATACTAATTTAAATATTTTCTAAAGTCAAACATATACAATATCATTTTTTTTCTTTAATTATTACTACAAATAAAGAGTAAATTTGAACCAAATCCATTAAGTGAAATACAGACGAGATTATGCTGCGAAATTTTATAAAATCATAATATGTATACAGACACTAAGCAAAATCGTTAGCAAAGAAATAGTGCCCAACATAAATCGTGCAAGACATAACACGTGGTTAGAGGCGAGAATCAATTCCACAGGGTCTCAAGCGTCGAGATAGGGCCCACCCACCCATTTAAAAGGAATAGAATAAAGTTATAGTTTTATTTGGATGTGCATTTGGCTAGCCTCCTTTTTTGGCAGGTGTCATAATGCCGTTTCAAAGATTAACTACGACTAATAAACTCAAACCGCCAAGTAAGACCACCGAAAAGGGCAATAAAGAAAACCAAATCATTACATTGAGTAAAGATACTTCTTTATATTCTAAAACACCAAAATTCCGCATGATGGATTTTAATAATCACAAGATAGAGACTAAAAAAGAAAAAAAAGCTGGAAGCTTCCACGATCAACCACAAAAGCAAGCCAACACAACCACCTTAGTCGACCTCCTCGATCTTAGGACCAGCACCACCACTGCTACCACCAGTTGGAGCATCTTCGTCACAGCTCCACCCATATCACCACCAGCGCCTTGGTACATCTTGGCAATAATGGGATTGCAGATGCTTTCCAATTCCTTCATTTTATCCTCGAACTCATCAGCTTCTGCTAGTTGATTACCATCGAGCCAGTGAATGGCCTCATCAATTGCATCTTCAATCTTCTTCTTGTCAGCAGCGGGAAGTTTCGAAGCAATCTTCTCATCCTTAATTGTGTTCCTCATGTTGTAGGCGTAGTTCTCCAAAGCATTCTTCGCATCAATCTTCTTTTTGTGCTCCTCGTCCTCCGCCTTGTACTTCTCAGCTTCCTGAACCATCTTCTCAATCTCTTCCTTTGACAGCCTGCCCTTGTCATTGGTGACAGTGATTTTGTTCTTTTGACCAGTGGTTTTGTCCTCAGCTGAGACATTAATAATACCGTTAGCATCAATATCGAAACAGACATTGATCTGAGGAACACCCCTTGGTGCCGGTGGAATGCCTGAGAGCTCGAATTTTCCAAGCAAGTTGTTGTCACGTGTCCGTGCTCTCTCCCCCTCATAAACCTGGATCAACACACCGGGTTGGTTATCAGAATAAGTGGAGAACACCTGTTCTTTCTTGGTTGGAATGGTGGTGTTCCTAGGAATCAAGACAGTCATAACTCCACCGGCAGTCTCCAATCCAAGGGACAGGGGGGTGACATCAAGCAGCAACAAATCCTGCACCTTCTCGTTACCCTCACCGCTAAGGATAGCAGCCTGGACAGCAGCACCATACGCAACCGCCTCATCGGGGTTAATGCTCTTGCAGAGCTCTTTTCCATTGAAGAAATCCTGTAGCAGCTGCTGAACCTTAGGAATTCGAGTGGATCCACCAACAAGAACCACATCATGGACGCTGCTTTTATCCATCTTAGCATCTCTCAGACATTTTTCCACAGGCTCCATACACTTCCTGAACAAGTCCATGTTCAGCTCTTCAAACCTGGCCCGAGTAATGGTGGTGTAGAAATCAACACCCTCATACAAAGAATCGATCTCAATAGTGGTTTGAGCAGTTGATGAGAGAGTCCTCTTCGCCCTCTCACAAGCAGTCCTCAACCTCCTGAGTGCCCTAGGGTTCCCATTAATATCTTTCTTGTGCTTCCTTTTGAATTCCTGAACAAAATGATTCACCATTCTGTTGTCAAAATCTTCTCCTCCCAAGTGAGTATCACCAGCCGTTGCCTTGACTTCAAAGATACCCTCTTCAATAGTCAAAAGGGAGACATCGAACGTCCCACCTCCGAGATCAAAAATCAACACATTCTTCTCCCCACTGCTACCCGCCTTCTTGTCAAGCCCATAGGCAATGGCAGCAGCAGTAGGCTCATTGATGATACGCATAACATTAAGCCCAGCGATGACGCCAGCATCCTTAGTTGCTTGACGCTGTGAGTCATTGAAGTATGCCGGGACTGTAACAACAGCATTATTGATCGACGATCCGAGGTAAGCCTCAGCAATCTCACGCATCTTCGTTAGAACCATTGAGGAAATCTCTTCAGCTGCAAATTGTTTCTCCTCGCCTTTGTAGGTGACAACAATCATGGGTTTGTCACCAGCTCCCGCAAGGACCTTGAATGGCCACAACTTCATGTCACTCTGCACTGAAGGATCACTGAATCTTCTGCCTATCAATCGCTTGGCATCTGCGGAGAGACAGCATCACCAATTGAATCAGTTTTGTGAACTATATAAATAATAATGACAAGATGAAGATTTAACAACCGTAAGTAAAATAAAAATAAGAAAAATAGCAGAGCCCAAAAATCGAATTCAGATATACACACAATTGAAATATAATCGAACCAACTGCATTTAAAATTCTTTCACCTGGTTCTAACTGCTAATTTGACAGAAATCTAAGTTTTCTAGATAAAATCACGAAATTTAATAGATATACAACAATAAATTTTATTCAATGAAAATTACCGGGGAAAAAAATTAATTATATAAAATTTTAAATAATAATTCATTATTTAACATCAACCTACAATCCTGAGATTTAATTTGTCGGTAAAAAAATAAGAAAAAAAAAGAAAAATTTAGCCACTTATTTTTCAACTGCAACCATATAATGACTTCAAGTGACTCGATATGTAAATATGTGCACACACAAACACACGAAAATCACCATAAGTACCAAAAAAAAATGAAAAAAAAAATTATATTAAACGATACGCAACTTATATGATAAATTTATGTTATGCCGATGAATAAAAAACCGACACAAGACAGTTTTTTATACAGCCGTTTACCACGTTATGATATTCACGCTCCTCGATGTAAAAACATCAATCATACACACCAAGAAGCGATCATACACGAGATACAAATCCTATGGCTTATCCATCCGTTTAAACCTTCTAATTCCATGATTTCTCTTACAGTACAATATGAATTTAAAACTGAGCTATTCATAACTATTACACTAACTAAAATATTACCAAAAAAACGATGAAAAACACGACAAGGAATACAAATGAAAAAAAAAAAAAATCGAGAGAAACAGTAATTGAAAACTTACCGAAAACAGTGTTGGTAGGGTTCATGGCGACCTGATTCTTTGCAGCGTCACCAATCAAACGCTCCGTGTCAGTGAAAGCCACATAAGACGGGGTCGTTCTGTTACCTTGATCATTCGCTATGATCTCAACCCTATCATGTTGCCACACACCAACACATGAGTAAGTCGTCCCCAAATCAATCCCGATCGCCGGTCCTTCTCCTTTTCCCGCCATATCGATCAAACAAAATTGAAATTCGCGAAGATAATGAAGAACGTAATTCAGAAAGAAAATAAGAGAATTTTACTTTTTGCTTTTACGATCGTGTTTGTATCGTAACTGTTTGCTTGGTTATGGAAGTGATGGTACAAGAAAGAGAAGAGAGTATATAAAGAAAGTTTTAAGTGCTAGAAAGTTCTGATGGTGAAATAAGACCCGCTGGATTAAGAGAATGGAGGGTTGGATTTGAATTGGAAGACGGTATTGCACGGAAAAGCGATATTTATTTGGGGGGTACTAGGAGGTTCGAGAAATTTCTGGTTGACAATAAATTTTAACGGAAGTGGCACGCGTTAGAAACACATTGGACGGATTCGAGGCGCTCCCATTTGCGTTTTGGTCATCCGAAAGGGTTCGGAGTCGACAAGTCGTCGTCAAAAGAGAAAACGGTGTTTACCATTAAAAATTATCACAATTAAGATATCAATAACGTGTATTCTTTATTCATCAATAACTTTAAGTACGATAAGAATGCTACCGTTTTAAGTTTTATGCGTATAGATTAAATATTTTAATTTTATATAGTCTAGTAAAATTCATTAAAGAGTGGTATGCCATTTAAAAAAATTTTAATTTTTTAAAATTATAGGGAAAAAACATCATGCATCAATAGCTGTTTCGATTATTTTAAAATGGAGGAAGACAACTCTAGGGTACCTAACTTTTCATAAAAAAACTAAACGTGACTTTCTTAGGCTAGAAAGAAAAGAGTTATTAACGATTAAAGTAACCAAGCTTAGGTCATCATGTAATTCTAATGTCTCCTCAAATAAGAGAAAAGATGTTAAGAAAGTAAAAGTTTTATGTAGAGATTTGATGCTGCCAAACATTATCTATGCTTAGTCTGGAGCGTTGTTCTCTTCTTTAGTAAATGACAAAGGAGGCCAACATGATGGAGTAGAGAAAGACAAATGAGGAATGAATGAATAGAGTAAAACAGAGAAAAGAAGAATATGGAAGGGTGGATACAATATGGAAAACATTCAATTTTCTACGATAAGGAAGGAATCAATTTGTTTCCCATGGTGCAATGCATTAATTATTAAACTCATATACCTAAACCTTGGTTACGACCAATTATTTGCTTAGATATCTTTCTAATGGAAGAGAAAGGGTAATTTTCATATGGTAAATGTGGAGAAAGGGTTTTAAAGTGTCATTTTATTGTGAGGTTAAATCTTATAATCATAGAAGAGAAGCCAAGGTTTGTAAATGGTTTTGATTTTGCTCCTAGAAGATAGTTTCCAAATTTCCATCCATCCTCAAGAGATTTGACTTAGTAGATCTTTAAAAGGATTAACAAGTTTACTTTTATCTACCACACACCCTTGGCTCTTATAAAGACCGGTAAAGTAACTAGTAAGGTTTTTCACCATGATGCATACACAAATGGTGGTAGAGAGAGGCAAATTTTCCTTTTTTGTATCCAAAATTGTTTATATTTTTTTCATAGGCTCCCTAGGCTCAATTTGACCTCCTTGGCTATGGGTCAACCAAATGTTCTATGGGCTTATCTATTCAGAACATAGGGAAATTTGTTTTCAAGCTCGTGATAGCATAGGGTGGCCCTAAATGGGGATCATGAGGTTGAAACATACAACCTACTAGCCAATAGTTTGGTCGTCCGTTACCATCCTCATTATGATCCACTAAGACAATATAAATTCTTTAAGGAAGTAAACCAACTTGCTAGCTATCTCCTACTAACACTATAACTCTATAATTTTTTATAAACTATGAAGATGTGCTTGCTATATCCTCCTGGATGTGCTTTCCAAAATAAGTACGAGTCAATGTCCTTATTTGAGTTTATTCACTTTCATAATCAATTATGGAACTATTACCACCTATCCTTTTTTCCAGATTCAAGTAAGACGGATTCACTCTCTCATAACTTTGTAGCCATGTTGCAGTTAAATTATTGTTTCATTTTTCTTGTTAGCTTTACATCTTATTTTTATCTTTTTCAAATAGATGTTTATTAATAAACAGATACGGATGAAAAAACATACATTTTTATTCATAAATAATCCAAATAGATCATATACAAACAAGATACAGATAAACTATTAATGCAGATCAGATACAAATGAAAATCAAATAACTTAAATAGACCCTTAAGCATTGGAGTAGCTAGGTCAAAAAACCCCCCTAACATTGCACAACCATTAACCGTGTGCTGTCTTGCAAAGCCTAGTATGTGTTGATCGTCACTCTAGCAAATTAGCATCTCTATCAACAAAAATCCACTTTAAAAACATTTAGCATTATATGTAGGAAAAAGTTTTCACTTTCTTATATAGCGAAACGACCATTAATATTATGGTTGAAAACTTCAAAGAGCAAAGGTACTAATCAGGGAATTTACTTCTATTAGAGATCAAGCACATGAAGTCATTGGCCTAAATCCAATGGTGGAGAACACAAACGTTTTTTTAGCCCTTACCCTCTTAAGCAGCGATTAATTGCTCTAAAATAGATGTACCAATATATAGCCGCCCAATACCAAGATAACTGCAAAGTAACATGAATTTAAAGCCTAATTGGCATCAACCTAGCATAGTAATGATCCCTCACACAACTACCACAAATAAAAGGCATGGTTCTTCCACTCCTCCTTCTATCTTCTTAAAAGTGAACTCGCTAGTACAAGCTAACATGTAATATAATAGAAAAATATTTTATAATGAAGGGAAAATGTGTCATTTGTTATAAAATAAAAGGGTTCTATGGTCAATCCTAATAAGCGAGATATTATTATCAACCATCACATTAATGATGGTTAACAAAACCATAAAAACAGTAAATCTTTAATAAATTATGATAAAGGGCAAAAGTTGTCATATTGTTGAAAATAAGAGGGTTTTATGGTCCACCTTAGTATTAAGTTGGAGGGTTTTATCTATGATCCAGAGATGTTTGAAGAATAGTTTTTGACAAAGAAAAATTAGTTTATAGGCCGCCTCCTGGAGAATCTACGCCGCCGGCGTAGAGACGGTGTAGGATGGGAACAGTAGCGTTCTCTTAAAGCTGGGAAGAACGCTGCCGGCGTTCACTAAGGTTTTATCTCAGCACCGGCATGAAAGCCGCCGGCGTAGGACAAAGATTTGCCGGCGTCTGAAGAAAGATTTCGAATTCTGGAAATCAAAGCCCCGATGAACGCTGCCGACGTTCGTGTAAGTTTGCCAGCGTATGGTATAAGCCGGCCAGATTTGCAGGTACGCCGCCGGCGTAGGGCCGGCGTATGACCAAATTTCTATAAATACGAGACGCGAAAAACATTTTCGACAGATTTTTCTTTATATCATTTCTCCTACGTGAAAGAGAGTTTTGGAGAGTTCTTGGAGATATATGATTGGAAATCATCAAGAGAATATTTTCTAATCCAAAGTAAGTAATCGTAATCTTTTCATTGGGATTCTCTACAAATTTATACAAGTTTCTTAGGGTTTAGTTGAATTTTCACATGAAGGTTTTTGGAGAAGAACCCTAGCACGTGTGAGATTTGTGAATTGGTGAATGCAAGACGAGTTTTAGTGATTCAAAATAGTAAGTAAATTTCCTCTATTATGGATTCTAACAAAATACGAGTTAAACAATCCTTATATGTTCTTTAATGTATTGCGAATTAGGGTTTTGGTGAAAATATTTGGTGATTGTGGAATTTTGTGCGGTTCTTTATTATTCTTGAAGATAATTTTGGAGTTTGATTGGAATAGACGGTACAGGTAACGGAGATTTCTTTTCAGGTTAGGATTTTTGGAAAATTCATGTTTGTTAAGATACTGTGATCATGTCTGTTGATATAATATATAGATATAATATATTGTAACAGGACATTTGGGAGTTTGTGAAACTATTATTGATGTGGATATAGGAGTTGGTGGAGTTTAGGTTGACTTTGTGTTGTTGGTATCAAATTCAGAGGATTTGATTTATATTCCTGAGATTTAGAAAGGTATGACCAATCCATTGTTTGATGTATGTGCTTATAGATTAGAATTTTTGTGAATGGATGTAGGAATAGAATTGCATAATGAACTTAATAAATATTCGGCTTAATAATTGCCTGTCTGGTTGTGATTGGCTTTAACCAGTAGAGACCTGACAGACAGTGATACTGATGAGGCACCCTGATGATCTTAGTGTGAAGTTGTCCCGAGTGGACTCGTGCTAAGATATGATTCAGGTAGAATTTAGATGTTCAGGGATTGGGATGTTTGGGGAGTACCCACTCATCCATATATATATATGATTACTTATTTTCAAATCAGTTGGTTGTTTTTTTTAAAGTAGAGTCTGAGTTACTCTGAGTTCGGAATATATGTATACTGGATTATGAATTGTGTTGTTTTACTGGATTAAAATAGATAATAAACTGTTGTATGCATTTAGTTTAGTTGCATTTACTTATACATGTTGTTTTGCATAACCTTGCTTGAACTGGATTGGATGTTATCGTACTGGGCTTCGCCGCTCATCCTATTATATTTCAGGTACAGGTGATGATAGTGTGATATATGATCTATCGGGTTTTGATATTGTTTATGAGGATAGGGATGGCGTTAGTAGTCTTGACTATGCTGCTGATGACTAGTTGTATAGTCATAGATGACATAGGATGGATCAAGAAAGACTTTTTATGTTTTGTTGTTATTCAGTGTTAGACTCATGTTTATGTCCATTGGATTTTCAGTTGTATCTGGAGTTATATATGTGGTATTAGTTTTTAGGGTATGGTTTGACTTGTTGACCTGCATTTATGTCAATAATGTCTAGTTTTCTGATTATGGAGATTTTATATTTATCAGAATGTTTATTTATGAGGACCATATGATTTCTTCTATACCTTGTGAGTTATACAGGTGATATTCATGTTCTATTGTGGAAATTCGAGCCTTAGCGTGTCCTATTTAAGAGAGGACACGTAGCGGGTTATAATGCCAACAGGTTAGGGCGTTACAGCTTAATTGGTATCAGAGCATAGGTTTATGATCTTTAGGGAAATTAGGTTATGAACTCCTTAGGACGGTGAGATGAAGAGAAGGGGTAGATCACAGGAAAGTTAATAGCTATGGAAAGCATAGAGTTGTTTCTTTTAATAAAAACTTTCTAGGTTGACCTCTTCATTATGATTTCTTATTGTTTCATTCATTATAGGTTATTGCTTATGAGTATTATATTTATTATCATTTATGTCATTATGTTTTCATAATTATTTTCATATATTTTCTTGGAATATTTGTTATTTTATTTTTGTTTTTGTTGTTGTTCCCTTAAATACATAGAAAAGTGATCATTAAAACAAATAAAGCTCAACAAAAATCTAGAAATGATAATTTATAAAACCAAAATACCCTCTTACTAAACTTATGATCTTTTAGGATTCTACTATAATACATATACATATTTATACAAGAAGTTAATGACATTTAATGAAATGTAACAGACAAAACAATAATTACTAGAGTAAGTTAAAGAGAATATATAAATACATAAATTAAAAATCGTAACTTACATAAAGAAATTTAGAACTCAACCGTTACAATTTTAATGACTATAAATTCCAAAATTAATTGAATGAAATAAATGATTGAAACCTCCTCTTAAGTTAACCAAGAGACAACCTACAATAGGTAACAAATCTTTAATGACAGTCAACAAATCCTTAATGACACAACGCCAACAAATCTCTAACGATTGTTAATTATGAAATTCAAAGAAAAGTAAAAAAAAAAAAAAGAAAGAAGAAGCATTATTTGAATTAAATGATGCAAATTCAAAAGGCACAAGGAAAAAAAAAGAATTTTATAAGAATCTCCAAAGATTTTAAATAACAAATAACAAAGGTAAATTATTAGAGCCATGAATTAAAGAGAATAAAAATGAGAACTACCATACCGAATTTCAATAGTGGTAGTGACGATTAAATAATGATAACTTATAAAATTCAAGGATTAAGAATAATTATAGTAATTTGAATCTTTAATTAGTATACAAACATGTAATAACAATGAATCTAATACAAGAAAATGTGAAGTGGGACTAACAAGTTCATGGTTTGTTTTATTCTATAAATGTTGTGTTTAGTAAGTATTGTCTGTTGTTTTATCATGCTTTGTCAAATCTTGTCACCTCCATTCTTATCATGTTCAACCTTTTTGTTTTGAGTCATGTTATTTTGAGTCTGTCTTAAAATTCAAGTCATATGTTAGTTTGGTACCGGTCAGTTTAGTTACTCTTGATATTTGTCAGCCCCTCTCACTATCAAATTTGTGATAGAATAAAAAAACTTAAATTAAATTATTTTTTATTACAAGCAAAACAACAAAATATATGAGAATATATATATATATACATATATAAATGTATAACATAACTAAATGAGTGAAGAAAAGACAAAAAAAAAATTATAGTTATGATAGAAAAAAAGTAAGAAATAACTATGAGAATTGGTTGACCTTGTAACTATAACATTAACATTAATAACAAATGCAATAAAAGTTGTCAATTATGGCAAAGGTCAAAATTGTTAATGAAATGGTAAACTCATAAATCAACTTAAATAAAAAGGAAGAATGTAAAATGATTATGAAAAAAAAATCGAGAATCAAAACGACAAAAGTCTAAATAATGATAATACCAGCAAGTGAAATATACCAATAAATAACTCATCTATTAAAATTTATTGGGAGCATAATAACCAAATTAATACAATTATATATATTTATGTTTTTTTTTTTCTTTCATTTCTTTTTATATAATGAAGTGGAATAAATATGGTGTTTGAAGGAAGCATAGAAATAAATAACCGCTTAAAGTTATTGGCAAGTGTAAGGATGAAGAAAATGCTAATATAGTTGTTCGAGGAGTATTCAAAGTAATTTACGGTAAAGTTTGAGATAACAAGTATTATGACAATGAAGGGTCAGAACTATAAGAAAATGATTGGTGAAATGGGAGAGAAATAAAAACTGTTACTGAGATAAGATGATAGTATTAAAGATGATATGTAGACAGAAGTTAGAGGCGAAAGAAAGATGACTAAAGTTAATTAGAAGAAACTGGAGGTATAAAGAAAATCTTTATAGATGGTTGTCAATTATTTTGTAGCCTAGTTGACACATGAAAATAAGTGAGAAAGATTATATTTAAGACTAGATGAGAAGGATTGGAATAATCATTAAATAAGAGAATAGTTGAATCTTATATAGATATGAATGTATATGTGGAACAGTAGTTGCAAGAAAGAAATGTGATATTAGTGAGTTGTAAGGTATGAGTAATCTATGAACGATGGACGATAATGACATCTGAACTAATGATGATGGGTTTTAGGATGGATCTTAGAAAAGTATATATGAGACTACATATATAAATCATTATATAAAGTAGTTATACAAGTTTGGGAGACAATAAGAATGACACAAATGGTAAACAAAATTGTGGATTAACTATGGTGTCTGACCAAAAAAAAAAAAAATGATTAACCAATAGAGACATAGATGTTATGATCATCTAAAATAACAAAGTAAATGTAAGGTTTGATCATTAGAGTTAGAGTTGAAAAATCTTATATTTCGTGATTTGAGTTTCTGATTGTTATTTGAAGGATTATAAGGTGACCATGTTCTAATGAAGTTTCGATGGAAAATGGAGGTAATTAGAGGTAAAGTATAATGGTTTAATTGTGTTAATGAGTTGGATTGAGTTTTCTATAGTTCAATCTAAATTTGTTTTAGAGGATGTAATGATTGATTTATGAACTAAGATAAAAGTATATAATCAAAGAAAATCTTTTGTTAAGAAGTAGTTTTAGTAGTTATATAAGGATATCAAATCCAAGTAAAGAACAATCACTTAATATTGAGCCAATAAATGGATTTGTATGGCGAAACCTGGAGACGAAGTGCATTAGTAATCTAAATATCAAAGAATTATTGGAACGTTAGAAGTAATGATGTCAAAGGAAGAGTTAGAAGTCATTCGATGATTTTAAATGTTTACTTAAGGACATTATTAATTTTAATCTTCATGTATATATTGATGGAAAATATAAGAAAATATATTGGAGATTGAGAAAACATATTGGAAGAAGTATGGTTAGTTAATGAGTATTTTGAGATTAGATGAATGATATGCAAGTGATGTGAATTATTTTTGATATGGAACAATAAGGATAAAAACTAAGTTGAATCAATGGAAGTACAAGTAACATAGTGACATTTGGAGCTCCAGGCCAATGTAAGATTTGACTTTTGGAATTTAAATTAGGAACTATAGTTATGAGATCTTTAGCTTTCTAAACATCGCTCTAGGAAACTGAATTGAAGATTTAATACAATGAGGTCGAGGTAAGATTTCGTGATGAATATTGTTAATAAGTTTAAGTCATAATCAAGAGATATTGTGAAGTAATGGAGGAAGTGAATCCAAATTGAGTGGTAAAAATTAAGAATTAAAGAGACGTCGATGGAATTAAATTCTAGCTAGTAGATATAAACATGAAGATGGGTTAATATGGTGTAAAGAATCAGAAACAAGAAGGAAAGGAGTGACAAAGAACTGATGGATGCATGGATAAAAAGGAGATAGTGATTTAGGTAACTTTCAAGGACGAAAGTTTCTTTTAGGAGGGGAGAAATGTAATATATAGAAAAATATTTTATAATAAATGGCAAATGTGTCATTTGTTATAAAATAAAAGGGTTCTATGGTCAATTCTAATAAGCGAGATATTATTATCAACCATCACATTAATGATGGTCAACAAATCCATAAAAACAGTAAATCTTTAATAAATTATGATAAAGGGAAAAAGTTGTCATATGTTGAAAAATAAGAGGGTTTTATGGTCCATCTTAGTATTAAGTTGAGGGTTTTATCTATGATCCAGAGATGTTTGAAGAATAGTTTTTGACAAAGAAAAAATTAGTTTATAGGCCGCCTCTTGGAGAATCTACGCCGCCGGCGTAGAGACGGTGTAGGATGGGAACAGTAGCGTTTCTCTTAAAGCTGGGAAGAACGCTGCCGGCGTTCACTAAGGTTTTATCTCAGCATCGGCATGAAAGCCGCCGGCGTAGGACAAAGATTTGCCGGCGTCTGAAGAAAGATTTCGAATTCTGGAAATCAAAGCCCCGATGAACGCTGCCGACGTTCGTGTAAGTTTGCCAGCGTATGGTATAAGCCGGCCAGATTTGCAGGTACGCCGCCGGCGTAGGGCCGGCGTATGACCAAATTTCTATAAATATGAGACGCGAAAAACATTTTCGACAGATTTTTCTTTATATCATTTCTCCTTCGTGAAAGAGAGTTTTGGAGAGTTCTTGGAGATATATGCTTGGAAAATCATCGGGAGAATATTTTCTAATCCAAAGTAAGTAATCTTAATCTTTTCATTGGGATTCTCTACAAATTTATATAAGTTTCTTAGGGTTTGATTGAATTTTCACATGAAGGTTTTTGGAGAAAAACCCTAGCACGTGTGAGATCTGTGAATTTGTGAATGTAAAACGAGTTTTAGTGATTCAAAATAGTAAGTAAATTTCCTCTATTATGGATTCCAACAAAATACGATTAAACAATCCTTATATTGTTCTTTAATGTATTGCGAATTAGGGTTTTGGTGAAAATATTGTGATGTGTATTTGTGCGTTCTTTATTATTCTTGAAGATAATTTTGGAGTTTGATTGGAATAGATGGTGCAGGTAACGAAGATTTCTTTTAGGTTAGGATTTTTGGAGAATTCATGTTTTAAGATACTGCGATCATGTCTGTTGATATATAATATATATATATATATATTGTAACAGGACATTTGGAGTTTGTGAAACTATTGTTGATGTGGATATAGAGTTTGGAGTTTGGTTGACTTTGTGTTGTTGGTATCAAATTCAGAAGATTTGATTTATATTCCTGAGATTTAGAAAGGTACGACCAATCCATTGTTTGATGTATGTGCTTGTAGTTAGAATTTTTTGAATGGATGTAGGAACAGAATTGCATAATGAACTTAATAAATATTCGGCTTAATAATTGCCTGTCTGGTTGTGGTTGGCTTTGACCAGTAGAGACCTAGCAACAGTGATACTGATAAGGCACCCTGATGATCTTAGTGTGAGGTTGTCCCGAGTGGACTCGTGCTAAGATATGATTCCGGTAGAATTTAGGTGTTCAGGAATTGGGATGTTTGGGGAGTACCCACTCATTCATATATGTATATGATTACTTATTTTCAAATTAGTTAGTTGTTTTTTTTTAAGTAGAGTCTGAGTTACTCTGAGTTTGGAATTTATGTATACTGGATTCTGAACTGTGTTGTTTTACCGGATTAAAATAGATAATAAACTATTGTATGCATTTAGTTTAGTTGCATTTATTTATACATGTTGTTTTGCATAACCTTGCTTGGATTGGATGTTATCGTACTGGGCTTCGCCGCTCATCCTATTATATTTCAGGTACAGGTGATGATAGTGTGATATATGATTTATCGGGTTTTGATATCGTTTATGAGGATGGGGATGGCGTTAGTAGTCCTGACTATCCACTGAGCTAGTGATTGTATAGTCATAGATGACATAGGATGATCAGGAAGACTTTTTATGTTTTGTTGTTATTCAGTGTTAGACTCAAGTTTATGTCCATTGGATTTTCAGTTGTATCTGGAGTTATATATGTGGTATTAGTTTTTAGGATATGGTTTGACTTGTTGACCTGCATTTATGTCAACAATGTCTAGTTTTCTGATTATGGAGATTTTATATTTATCAGAATGTTTATTTATGAGGACCATATGATTTCTTCTATACCTTGTGAGTTATACAGGTGATATTCATGTTCTATTGTGGAAATTCGAGCCTTAGCGTGTCCTATTTAAGAGAGGACACGTGGCGGGTTGTAATGCCAACAGGTTAGGGCGTTACACTGCAAATAGCCATAACCACACTCTTGTGCCAATTGCTCAACTAAACACAATAAATGAACAACCAACTTGCGTGCCTATAAAGTCTTTATGTGCAAACAAGTGTCTGACTTGAACCACTTCTTATTTTGGAGAAACCATTTCATAACTTGACTAATGATTAATTGGAGGAGTGCATCAATAAGATCTTTAACTCTAAGGAAATTATAATGCCCTAAAATAAGGACATTACAACCTGCTACGTATCCTTCTCTTTATAAAACCACGCCAAGACTATAAATCTAATCCACAAGTATATATAATATGAAACTTCATCAACTCTCATAAAGGATACCTGTTTAAGTTATACCATAAACAATTCCTTTAAAGAAAACACCTTGCTGGCATAAGCCAAAGCTAACATAACTAATAGTCTAAAAACTTAAATAAAACTTATAACAATATCAAAGTTTATAAAAGAAAGTTTGCAAAACTTTCTATAATCATCCAAGTCTATCTTTAGGAATCATAAAAGTCTAGAAGTCAGCAGGATAGTCCATTCCACTAACGGCTTCTCATCATCTACATAAATATCATATCGGATAGGTCAAACATAACTGGATCGTATCCTGTTCCTGAAAATGATAAAAGAATGAGCGAAAACGCCTAGTACATCAACCACATACAAATGCATATGCACACACAACATGTATAATCAGATCAATTAGATCTAATGCAACAAACACCATTTCTTATCTTATATTAGCTAGCAAGCAACACAGCTCAGAACCATAGTACTCTAGTTCTGAACCTAAAACAATCAATATATAATATAGGTAATTATACATATATTGGTGTTGGATGCGATCCACCCACCCGCGACCATACTGCCAAAACCTAATCTACTAGAATCATTTCTATGCACGAGTCCACTCAAGACAACATCATACATAAATCATCAGGTTGCCGACGTTAGTATCACACTCTACGTGGTCTTTATTAACCCCAGCCAATCACAAACAACAAAACAATTTAATATGTCATATAAAATTAAATTGATTTGATGCTTTAACCCTACACACATACAACAAGAAGATCTAAACCTACAAGCACATACAACAAACAAGGTAAGGTCATACCTGAATCAATTTCAAGAAACAGGACTCCAAATCCCAAAACCCTTCTTCCTTAAATGAAACACAAAATCTTCTCCAAAGATCATATTCCCTTAACAGATTTATAAATTCTAGAATTCCATTCAAAGTAATTCGATCTATCAAAAAAAGATCTCTTCTTTAACAAATTACAAGAATAGAATGGATTCATACCTACCCAAAACTTTAGATTCGATGTCTTCTTGATTGTAGAACCAAATCATCAATGAAACTTAGGATTTTTCTCCAATGAAAACATCTCCAAGAACTTGATTCCTCACCAAAACCAAAGAGATAAACTTTAGGAATATGATTAAACTAATAGATTGTTGAAAGGAAAAGGGAAGAACCCACTTACCTGGGATTTAGGCTTAGGAAGAGTTATGAGGAGGGAACAAAAGGGTTAAGGGGGTACTTATAGGCTTTGGGAAAACCTAATTTTAAATATTTCATTTATTGTCCTTCTTTATGATTTATTATATCTCCATAAAACCTTTTTATTTATTAGTGTATCATATCATTTCTTCTTTATTATTTGATTTGAATGACTATTTTGCCATCTTATTTAACAGCATATGACATTCCTT
This sequence comes from Combretum micranthum, assembly GCA_024138025.1. NCBI lineage: Eukaryota > Viridiplantae > Streptophyta > Magnoliopsida > Myrtales > Combretaceae > Combretum > Combretum micranthum. The sequence goes on along the minus strand of JAMXBD010000997.1, from coordinate 112,151 downwards.
ACGCTTTTTTATAATTTATTTATATACTTTAGGGTTGACCATAAAACCCTCTTATTCGATATCAAATGACATATTTTCCCTTCTTTATAATTTATTTATCTGTACATTACATAAACAAAAAATAACAAACAAGTCATCGTGGCTCCAAATTTCATGAGCTCTTTTCCAAGGCAATTAAAGAGGAACTCTTCTTTACAAAACTCTAACTTCCCTCTTCATATCATTACAATGGTAGCATGATCTAGGGGACAGTGTTGCATACTTTAAATTTGCATGGCTTTGAAAGACTTTAGCGATACCATCATTTTGCAAGGCTTTCCTTTGCTCTTTTGCGAAGTCATAAGCACTTGATTTAACAACCTTGTCTCAAACTCTACAAGCTATTTTAACGACTTTGTTAAGAAATTAAGAAAAAACTCCTTGGCCAGCAAACCCCAAAAAATGAAAACTTCATCCCTTTACTTGACGACGAAAAAGATGAACCCCTTTAGAACTATTGGTGATCATATGTGAATAGGAAGTTTTTATTCTTTTAAAATTATTCATATAAAACGATAATGCCAATATATTCTGCTCAACTTTGGTCACAACTACCAATTTAGATAAGCATACCCATGGTAGTTAACCTCGTGATTTCACATAGAATCGTCAAAGGGTTAGTATAAATGGAACGTAGAACCAAAACGTAGAAACATAAGTTTCTATGATTGATAAGTTAATTTTACTCTATTCTTTTCTTAGGAATTCAGGCTTATTTTGATGAGTTTTTAATTAAATCCATATGAATCTAGTGCTTTTAATAACGTTTGTATCATTGTTTTTCAGCTCCTTAAATCAAAAAAAGAAGAATTGAAGTGTTTTTAATCAGATTTGAGCAAAAACAACAACAAAAGTGAAGAACAGAACTATCGCTGTAACACCCTCAATTATACGTCTATATAATTTTGGTAATTATTAAATAGATAGTAATGTTAGTGGAAATTTTAGAAAACGTCCGAAAAATCATTCCCGCTTTTTGTGAATTTAAATATTGGTAATTACCAATATGGATAATAAAAGAGTTAATTAAAATAAAAAATATATATAAACATAAACATACCTATATCAAAGAAAAATTTTCCATAAGATATAACAATAATAATATGATTAATATATAAACTAAAAACCAATAAAGATAAGGAAAATAATAAATTAGATCCTAAAAATAATCAAAAGATACAAACAAAAGATAAACACTATAAATTTATAATAGTAGAATATAAATAAAGTCGAATTAAAAACAATTTAATTATTAACAGGTCATAAAATACCAAAACATTAATAATTTAAAACCCTTAAAGAATAAATTATAATTTACGATAATAGTTAATAAAGCTGAAAAGTAAAAGTCTTAAATTCAAAATTTTAAGTATATCATAGTGTTTAGAATATTTAATATAGTAGGTACGTAAATTTTCATATAAAAATATTATCGAATGAGTATTTATTATACGTATTAATTAGAACCCGAAAAAAATTAAACTTGCCCAACAAGCTAAAAAAATTTCTATAAATTCTCTCCCTCTCTCGTTCTCTCATCGCATTCTCTCAATTCCTCTCTCTCTCCTATATTCTCTCTCTCTTCGTCTGGCGAAAGTCTTCCCAGAAGACTTAAAAAAAAAAAATCCTCTCCGAATCGGGAAGGAAAAAGGAAAAAAAAAGAAAGAAAAAAAAGGAAATCTTTTCCGAGCAAGAGAAGGAAAAAAAAAAGAAAAAAAGAAAGAAAAGAAAAGAAAAGAAAAAAGAAAAAGAAAAGAAAAAAATAATAATAATAGAAAAGGAATCTAGAAGCTCCTCCGATCTTTAAAAGCTCATATCTTTCACATACGACAACCGATTCCAATTCTGGAAGTGGTGTTGTGATCGTGGCGATACGCTCTTCAATTCGAGACTACACAAGGTTAGGTTTCGATCATTCTAAAATTTTGCTATTATGATCCGGTATGTAAAGTTTTCGTAATATTAAGAGTTTTAATATTAGTTTTTATTATAAATATACATATTTACATGCTTATAAATGATAATAATAATAATTATGTCATGCTAGTATGTGTATTTAGACTAGTTGATATTACATTTCTCTTATCAATTTAATAATAAATTGATAAATAAAAACGCTAGATGGTAGAAATTGATTATAATTTTAGATAATTAATATTTAGAGTTTATTTATTAGTAAATAGAAATTTAGAAGCAAATCACTAGGGTTGAAATATACACGATAGGATCAATAATTGATCAAAATCTTCTAATCTAAAACCTAAATTAAAATTTTGATTTCACAAACATGAAAGTTATAATATTTTAACCCTATATAGACTAAAACCCGAGTTTACCCTATTAGATCTGGAAACTCTAATCGCGTAGGTGAAAAACCTAAATCTATCCGATTCCGTAGATTTTAGGATTTAGTTTTCAACTTGAAAACAATGTAAGAAAAATATAGAACATTGACTATAGAGATATATGTAGTAATACTGAAAAATTCTCAAAACACTAAAAGTTAAGCGTGCTCATGACCTATGATGGGTGACCTCCTGGGAAATGAATAGTGATTTTCCAAAACGAGTAATATCTCGATAAATACAATTCAAAGACAATAACTAGTGGTTTAGAATTGAATTATTAGATCCTTAAAGTATATCAGTTAGCAAATGATGATTTAAAAATAAATCGCTAAGATTGAGATGTAACCGTTAAAACTAGATATTAGGTATAATTTACATCAATAAGATCAAACTAAGATTTTAATATCGAAAACACTAAAACAAAAATATTCTTAAATTATATAAACACTTGTTATGTTTTATGAAGTATAACTTAACTAAAGAAACAATTAGAATTAAATAAAGTAAACCTATAGCGTGTTCTGACATTTAAAAAGAATATTAGATGTTCTATGACAAGTTTTTAATTTAAATCACAAACAACTACTCATGTGTTAGAAATGGAATTAAGGAGGCATAAAGCTTAGAAAACTGTAGAACCTATTATATAAGTTTCTGCCCATAAGAAAATTTTACTTGAATTTGATAAATGGAACATTATTTGATCAATAAAAGACTGTATATAATAATTAACTTTAATTATTACCTATATACAAATATGAGTTTCATATCATACGCAGAAATATGATTTAATAGATTGATTGATTTAAGTATTTATAGATAAAAGATATCTAGCTTTAAATCTATTAGAGATAATCATAACAAAACTATATAGACATCTGAGATTTCAAACACATAGAAAGAATAAGATTCTAGAATAAAATTTAAGTATTCAATTACAAATTAGAAATTCAGATAATATAAATTATAATTGAAAGATTAAACTTAACCAAGAACTCCAACTCTAGTATAATATTCAACCCCTGTAAGACTATAAGGATATAAAGTATCGATTGATGGATCATAATATTAGCTAATAATCAAATTAACTAAGCATATATTTGAAATAAGATCAGACAAGAAAAATGAAAATAAATATAAATGTATACGCTTTAACTAAAAGTAGAGTAATGAACTTAAACTAAGTTTAGTCACTAATACTTTATAAAATAAACTTTACAAGGAATTGAACTTGAAATATAATTAAGAATACCAAACAAGAACCTAGGCATCATTGTGATACCTTTCAAACCCTTAAAAGTATCATAAGGAAAAATATACAAAATGATTAGTTTTAACTTGATAATTAAAACTATATTCGATAAGTTTTCCAATGACTACTCATATGCTAAATCTAAGTCAAAACGAATATAATATGCCCAATTTAGATTTCATGATTAAACTCGATATTTGAAAAAAAACTAAAATACTTTTCTTAAGAAAACTAAGATTATACGAACTTTATAGTTTAATTTATGAAGCGTAGCCTTTACAAGTCTCAAAATGACTAATTATGTGTTAAGGTTAGATTAAGAATGTTAAACTCGAAGTTTAAGACACAAAGATACAATAGGTTTCTTTGTATGAATAAGAGTATAGTAATGGGGTATTCGTCATCTAAATTCTCAGGGGAGACAGATCCGTCTTCAAGTTTTCTTGTAGGCTTCTACTACCATTAAGCAAGGATAAACAGGTGAGTATATTCGATGATTCATATCTGCTTGTGCTTGTAGGTTTAGAGTATGATTTTTGTTAATATAAATTAAATGATTCAAGTATGGGGTTAGGAAATTTACACTTGTGATTGCTCGTGTTTGTTATCTGTGTTGAAAATACTATACATTATTCTGAACGTTAAGTATTGAGTGTTGTTTAATCATTTTGATCTTTGCGAGTGTCTGATAATTGCTGATCGCCAAATAAATGGACTTAATGACTATTGGCGTGATATCATAATATTGATCATGCATTGCACGATTGTATGTAGAAGGCCATCACCACTACACTTTGACTCAGATGGGCCACACTGTCCCGTGAGGACGGTGAACATGGGGACCGAAGTGGTATATGCCTAGTGTGTACCATGGGCCTTGTTCTAGGGGAATGGGAACTAAGTCGTCCTGGGGAGACGACCCACTCCTAGGATCGGCGGGTCATTGTTATGGATATCTTGCTTCAATGGGATGTTGTTATATGTATATTTTTTTTTATATATGAAAAACTTCTTGAATAAATTTGATTCCGAAGTATTAGCGATCCGGGTGCTGATGTGTGGATGTACCCAACCCTGGATTCGGAGGGCGTAAATCCGAATATATATATGAATACAGGTTGGCCATATATATTTGTTCATTTGATTGTCTGCATTGCATATGCTTGTTTAATAACTTGTTTGCTTTTGCTTGAACGGTATGGAGCAAGGGTATACTTCACTCAGCTAGTTGTAGCTGACCCCAATAGTTTGCTTTTGCAGGTAGGTTGAATACATGGATGGATAGGATTTGAGTGCAGAGCGCGACAAAGATCAAGTTGTACAAGACTGATAGAAGATTGAGAATTGATAGGTTAAACCTAGTTGAGAGAGTAAACATGAAAATGTAGTCTTTTTCTTAACCTAAACCTAGTGATATTTTGTTAAACCTAGGTTTACCTTATCTTGTCATTTGGTAGGATATTGATTCTCTGCGGTTTGTGATCTGTGGAAGTTTTGATATCCAATAATTATTTCATAATAAACTTATATATGTATATAATACAATGAAAGGATAATTAATTAGAGTCTTGTAAACTCTGACTTGCAAGGCGATCCTCATGTTGCGGGTGCACACGTGATATGACGATTTAGGGCAATCCTACTAGGCCCCACATAGGGTCGCGACAATCACCCTGAAGAATACTGATCCAGGTCAAAATGTAAGGCAAAATAAGAAAAAATTGGTTTGTTGTGCCTAAATTTAGCCTTCGACGTGACGCTTAACACTTGCTCTAGGAGATCGAGCCAAAATTAAAGAAAGCTTCTTTCACTCCTCAATGTGAGCTCTAAATCTGATCCATGACAGTTGCTGAAATGAAGTATAGACCTTCGCCTGGCTTATGTCGCACTGCAAATCATCAAAGCATCAAGCCCTTGAAGCACTCAATTTAGTCCTCAATGGAAGAATGGATAGAAACGAATGCATTTTACCAACTATAGTCGAGCCCTATTTTTAATGCAGTACTTGAGCACTCGACTTATCTTTCGATGAGCAATTGTTTTAACACGTGATACAGACGAACACGTGAATAAAGAATTTGCATTCTATTATAAAGAATCTACCACGTCTGCAATAAATTATCATTTCTTTATGTGCCCCCGTCCTAGAAATAATCATACACAGCGTTGTAATAAGTTGGATGTACATTGCACATACAATAGAATAGTACTAAGTAGTGTAGAGAGAGAATTTATTGAGCGAAAGAATCCGATTTCTTCTTGCTTTAGAAAATCTTAAAGTTTTCGCATTATTTTGTAATATATGCAAGACTCTATGCTAAATGATAATATTCTTCAATTAATTTCATATTATTTCTTCAGATCATGTTCATAATTTATAAATCATGGAGAAATATCCTATAGCTTAGGATTTGTGAATCCAAGTCCTGATTTATGTAATTTCAAATGCGCTTTCAATTCAATCATGACTGGGTGTTTATAATTAATAGCTTGATTTTAATTTCGTGAGTCTAATTCTATGGTGCACGAATTAGATTCGTGTTTGATTTCAACTAAATAGGATGGGTGTAAACCCAAATACTTCCATCATAAGATATGACCCTAAATTAGAAATTATGAAGTCGACTAGTAACTTAAGAGTTAATTAGAAACCCTAGTTTAGATAGATACTCTAAATTTCATCGGTTTGGAAATCATAGACTTTATAAAAGGACTTCTTTGACCCAATTGTTTCCAAAAACAAGAATTAGTATTCCGAGTTAATAATTCAGATCTTGATCAAAGGAAACTCCTAATCCTAAACCCGAATCTTTGTCAAACAGATGGAATATATAGGAAAACCTAAATATGAATATTAAGTGATTACCTTAGTATTCGATAGAGACCGGGAATTAAAACACGGTATAGTAATGAACCTATATTTAGATTAGAACCCAAAAATTTGAGAGTTTTAGTCAGTAATAAATTACTTTGATAAGATTTCATAGTGAGTATCCAAATCTAATATATATAACTAGTATAGCCTATATATTAGTAGTAATATTACATAAATTACTTGATAGGGTTTTAGTTAGAAAATAATGATTCCAAGATAAACGGTTAGGATTATAAATACCCAATAAAAACATAAATTGATGTATAACTTGAGATCTAGACTTCAAATATAAAATCAAATCATACCAATGATCAAATTAGGGTTTTCCAAAGCCCTTAGAGCCTAAAACGAAATTTGACCCGGAAGGCTTTTCAAATTCAAATCGCGTGGGATGAATTTTTCTTAGACAATTAGATACGTTTTATTAAAGTTTAAATTTGTACTTTTTGTTAAACTAAACACTTCATTGGATTCATTAAAAATCTTTGTATATGTATATGTACATATATAAGCGAAAATATACCCTAATAGTGTATTAAACTACCCGAAAACTTAGCTAAACAAAATCTAACTAATATATATATATATATATATGGCAACTTGCTGGAGACGATTTTGCGTTGGATGAAGGGCTGTGATTTCCTCAATAGTGGTGAGCCGGATTTCCTCAATTTTGTGCATGTAAGTCAATCCCCATTCTCTTCTAAGCCAAGGAAAACTTGACAAATCACCTTGCATTAATGAACATGGAACAAAACCACTTAAACCACAACAAACAAAGACAATTCGTTTCAGATTTGAGGGAGAAACGCGGCCGGAAATTTCACTTCTTCATACACATATATATATACAACCGAACTTGGACGATAAGGCAAATGGACTCCAAACCTTCTCCAACTTTCCAGAACCCATCTACATATCATTAGGAGTAGAACTAACCTAAGAAACGATCCTAAAACGCTCGGACAAACCCAGTTCGAAAATTTAAACAAAATCTGGGAAAAACGCTCAAGAACGAGCTTAAGGTGAGTCAATCTTGTTCCACGAGTATTCTTTCAATTTTAAGAATTGAGACTGACTTATAAACATCTTAGGAAGCTAACCAAAACAAATAGGAGCTTCGGATTCCTCGGAGAAGCTACAACGAAGGTATTTTCCTAAACCCTAGCCGAGCTTGATGATTTGAGATCATGAATAACATGTTGTTTTTAGGTTATGATTCTTGGATATTTAGGTTTATTAGGTTATTAGGAGTCTTTTGGAACTAAAATCACGATGTTTTGACGTCGGGATTCGTCAGAAATGGCCATGACTCATCGGAGAAGACGATGAACAGTACTTCTCGATAAGCCCAGGCTGATTGTACGGGCGTACAACCCTCAGACAGCGCTTTGTACGGGCGTACTAACCCATATACCCCTCAACCAGAACCTTGCACGGGCGTACTTAAACCCGTGTAGCCCTCTGCTCGCAACTTTGTACGGGCGTACTTAGCCCCGTGTAACCCTCGGCCAGCCGTGGTGTACGGGCGTACTTAATACCATGATATATTAATATTAAACTCGAAATTTATTTATTATTTATTTAAATTTAAAAATAAAATTATTTTCTGACTTTATTAAATATAGGATGTTTAAATAGTCAATCTATTTCCGAAAATATTATAATTATTATTATTATTGTTATTATTATTATTGTTATTATTATTATTATTGTTATTAGTATTATTGATATTATAATTAGTTGTGATACTATTTTTGATAATAATTATTAATGTTTATGAAAAGAGAAAAATAATTTCGAAAATAGTTTTAATAAAGTTAATAAACTCTTTTATTAGTAGATATGTTTTCTTAGTAAAATAAATATATGTATAAACTATGGTTAGTAAATACTAAGTATATACTAGCATATTTGTATATAAATAAGATAACAATGGAAATTTAAATAATCCAAATTTATGAGTATAGGAATATATATATACTCTATAAGAAAAATTTACTAAATAATTTAAAAGATAATGGAGAGTACAAGAATTTAGAACTTAGAGTTATGTCGAAAGAATTAGCTAAGAATAAAACAGAGACCCAACCGACCAATAGGATCCTTAAATATTCATAGAAACTAAAGTTGTATAGTCTGAAATTTTAATATTTATATTATTGATCTTAATAGGTGACTCGGGTATTGGGGAGGACCTACCTGAAGATTACTACGATTGAATAGGATGGGAAGGTGAGTGACTCAGTCTTATTACATTGGTTGTGCTTGTACTAGTAGTGAACCTTAAATAAAAAGGTAATAAAAATTTGGTGATTTGTTTTGTGAAAATGTGTATTGTATTTCATTGATTGTCATGTCACTCTAAAATAAGTGATAACAAAAATTGCGTGTATCTTGATAATGTATGTAGTAGCCAGTGAGTGTCTGTATTGCTTGATCACCCCTAAATTGACTAAAAACTACTGGTACCTTAATGTAAATAAATCATGCATTACATACTATGCATAACAAGCATTGAGTAAGTGGTAGGCTACTACGTGTTAGTTCTCGGATCTCTGGTAAGGCTTGAATTATCTAGGCCAGAGGGCTAGTAGTTAATTGCAAGATTACTTTTATTCTGTTAGTACCATAAGAACTACATGGTAAACGAAGGACGCCGCTTATGGTATTACGTGAGAATAACTAACACTTAGTGGAGTTTCTAAAGCTAAACAGGAAATAAATAATGAAACATGATAAGTATAAAAGATAACTAAATTGAGATTGTTATTTCCTGAAAGCTTAAGTCTCTCCTGGGTAGGTGGACCATAGATTGGATCCTTCAACCCCGATGGGAGGGCGTAAATCTTCATCCTGTTTGGATTCCGGGTTATCCAAGCTTGTAATGTTCATTTGTGTGATTGCTGCATTTCATATGATTGATTAATAACTTGTATGCTATGTGTAATAAGTTCTAGTTATTCACTGAGCTCATGTTTTAGCTCACACTCCCACAGTCCTTTCAGGTTCACTCTGCGACCGTAGCTCATTACTAGCAGGAGCATGGTCCCGGTAAGAGAATACAAGCCAGAAGTTTAAAGTTTAGTATAGAATTAGAATATCTATATCTGTAGTAGTTTTATGATGCATTTAATATGCGTTAGAATCATCAGTTAAGGTTGTAAGGAATTCTGAAACATGTGATCTGTAATAGTTTGTAATAGTTGTTTACTAATTTACATCTTATATATGTTTGTTTATTCCATCCAAGCAACTAAAAGATCCTGTTTTTAGAAATCATGTCATTCCTAGAAGGTAATCTAATAATGTTAATCGAGTGGTCCTTGATTATTATTATTAGAATACCCTCGGGGGTGACAATGGGAAATAATTCTTTTGAATAGATTCGTGGCTACTAATGATGTCTATCCTAAATATCATGAGAGAGGGCGAGTAAAGACTTTCTATCACTTGTTTTGAAATTCATTGAGTTGGCTTTAAAAACAAAAGATTCGTAAACTCTATGCTGATCTAGGCTGATGATAGCTTGAGAAGGGATTCCGACAATTGTAAACCCTTAGATTTTAAGATAATTATAAGTAAACCTTGAGAATCGAAAATCAAACCAAACCCTAAAGTCAACTTAGTTTTATGTTAAGTCTAGTGAATCTAAATCTGGCAATCCCGCACGCAAAACCCAAATAAAAAATAAAAATAAGATGACCTAGGAGTATAGTTCGAAATAATGTTATAGCTTAAAAAGATCATATTCACTAAAAATTCATTCGTTTCGGACTCGAACGAGATCAGTTTTCGAAATCAGGATCCAGACACGTGAAATGATAAAAATATTCTGATAACACCATTAAACTCAAAATAATATAAGGATTCATAAAATATTAGTATTGTAATTTTTTAGCTTCTAAAAATATCAGATTAGCTTGTTTACATGTATTTTCCTTACTACTAATATTTTATTTGTCTAATCCTCTACTCATTTACTATTTACTACTATTCATTTATCTCTACTTTTTCTTACAATCTATAAACCTATTATTACAATTTTATTTTCCCATAAAAACTTTACATCACATATTACTAAACTTCTCTTACATTTTTCTTCAAAAATCAATTTTTAATCACTCTTCTCTCTCCCTCCTCTTTGTGGTCAATGCCCCATCATGTCTCTATTATCTATTTTTTTGTATTTAATTACCCCTAATTTCCATCTACATTTATATATGAATACCCCTTCTACCTCCATTTCTTTTACATACTTCTTTACCATGCCAAAGCTCTCTCAAATTCTCCCCATAAAATCTCTCTCCAAAATTTCTTCCTAACTCTCTCTCTTTTCCATACCATTACTATCTCCATACAACATTAACCCCTCTTTCTCCTACCATCCACTTCTTTACCTTAGGTAAAAGTTTATAAATCATTCTTCATGTTCATGTTAATATGATATGACCATAATGTATATTTCCTAAACCCATGGGTATTATGGAAGTAGCAATATATTTATATATTGTTTAACAATATTTAAGTATTATTTTTATTATTATATTGTTATATTTTATTATTTACTCCTAATCTAACTTTTATATATTACTAAGTATATCTATGAATATATATATATATTCTTAGAGCTAATAAGCTCACTAACATAACTTTTATTTATCTGTTCATGCTCTTATATTTCTTACAATTCATTTATTTCATGCAATTTTATTAAGATTAGTTTTTTTAGTCTTGGACTTGTCATTGTTAAGTCAAAACAAATTTTCTTTTCTTTTCTTTTATGGGAATAGTCTATCTCTAGTCCGAAAGTCTTGATACAAGTTAAGACTTCCAATACTTGACTTTATTTATATGTCCATAAGCTTATTTAATTTCTTATGTCTCTTATGTTCCATATATTATCTTTCTTCATATAATATAATTATAGTTCACGTTCATACATAATCATAATGTTGTTGTCTAAATAAAAGGAGGTCTTTTCTTTTATTAAATTTAAGACTAAATTCATTACAAAAATAATTTTGGCCCTTAGGAAAAGTTTCCATTTAAAACTTACGATTATAATTCAAAAATATCCTTTTAAAAAAATTAAATAAAGTTCATCATAGACTTTTAAGTGTTACTATTATGTAAAGCTTTTTCCAAAATATAGTTATAAAGTTCTTTTACTCTCTTTTTCAAAATGAAATAAATTTATTATTAAATCTTAATATTGATAATTATTTTCTATACAAGTTAAACTTATTTAAAATAACTCATACCAACACTCTAACAACACTAAAATCAACTTACTAATTAAAAAACACTTAGAAAAGTAATATTGTTAAACAACCTAGAGTAACAAGTTTCAAAAATATAAAAGCTTATTTTTATAAAGCGTATGAAGTAGAAAAATGATAGTTATGATATAAAAATTACTCATATAAAATAAACTAAAAATCTTAGTTTTCATTTCAACAACTTACAAAGGAAACTTGTAGATTCCAATCTTCAAATTCCTAAAGGAGATGGTTTTATGAAAAATCATAGTTTTGATAACAACACTTGAATCATGCATGTAATATGAGTTTATGTATGTATAAAAAGGATTTTTTTTCAATTATATAAATATCTCTATGCTTGCTATGGGATTTTTGGTTAATAAAAAGCTTGGAAAATTATATTTTTTAGAGCTATGAATTTCGTGTCATTTTGTATTGAACCTTTTTGTAACTTAAATGACCTTTTATAATAAAAATAACTTTAGGAATAGATAGATCTTTTTGAATAGGTAGAAATAACATATAATATGCAAAATTACGAGTTAAAATAAGCAAGTTATGGCCATTTAAAATTGGAATTCTTGCCATCCAAATTTTGACGAACATAGTAAAATAGAATTAGAAAATTTAAGTAGAACTTGGATGAAATACTCATCTTAAGTATTTCTTTTGTTTAGGTGATGATGACCAAAATTTACTCTTTCTCTTTCTCAAGATTACTTCAACTGATAGAGATCGCTATTGCTAAGTGAGTTTTCCTTTACGTTTTATGTATTCGTACATGTGCTTATAAAGTAGGGCACTAGAATTAAGAAAAAAGATAAAATTGGTATGCATGTGAGATTATCATGGGAATCACGTATGTGATTTGTTATGTTAGCTCACCTTATTAGATGAGAAGCCTCAAACCAAGCCCTATGAAAGTCACTCGATTATCCCCTATGCCTTTAGTTGCTCGACATGATAACTTTGTCAGTCTGACCTATAGAAGTCACTCGAGTATCTCCACACTCGATGTGGATGGCTCAATCGATCTCAGTCTATAGATAACAGGGACGTAGCCTCTAACTGTCCATGATTCCACTATAGACTCCAACAACACATGATCCCACTACAGTCTTTAACCACCTATTCGGCCACTACAGTCATAACCACTAATGCAATTCCCTAGATTTTTACATAAACCTAAAATCTTATTAGTTGCTAAATTTCATAATAAAACTCTAAGGATTTTAAGAAAATATTATGAAAATCACTTATATTCTTTCTTTTTACTTTATCGTAAGTTCGAGACAACCACATATAATTAATCTAATAGTAAAATTGATAAATGTAAAAGTGTTTAATAATAATAACAATAACAACGACGACGACGACAACAACAATAACAACAATAATAATAATAACAATATTCAAATGCTATCTCTATCTACATTCATACAGATGAGCTCATAAGCTAAAATTAACCTTAATCGCAATCGTAATGTGAGCTACGATCCTTTGCTGAAATAATATTTGAAATTCATCATGGCTATGATCCACCCATGATCTTTTAGAATTTTAAATTTAATACTTATCATGACTACAGTCTATGTTGTCATCAACCTTGAACAATTTATACTTAACCCACCCATGCTCGCGCTTTGACTCGCGATCATATCACAGTTGTAACCATGCCTATGATATAAGCGGAGAAAATACTCATTCTCTTCACCGCCTTTGTCATGTCTGCAATCACCTACCCTGTTTCTTTATGGCCTCAATTTTGCTCACGATCTACACTAAATAACTAAAATCTTATAAATCATAAATATTATTAAATTGTTTCCTCAATTAAAATATAAACAAACAAATTATTACAAAATGAAGTTCAAAAGCCTTAAATTCTTTTATACCCTTATGACGATCACTTACCATTAGTCGAGTTTTCCTACAATAACAGCTATCAAAGTATCATTCAGATGGCTCCATATGAAGCTTAGTATGGACGAAAATTTAGGTCTTCAATTTATTAGGATGATGTTGGAAACAAGTAGACCATCGAACTAGCAATGTTGCAAGACCTTAAAGAAAAAGTACAAATCATCCGAGCTCGTATGCAAACTGCTCAAAGTAGATAGAAGAGCTATGCGATGCTAAAGGAAGCCATTGGAGTTTCAAGTTGGTGAATAGGTTCTTCCAATTCTCCCATGAAAGGTGTAAGACAATTTGAGGTAAAAGGAAAATTAAGTCCGCACTATGTCGGGCTACAACAAATTAAAAAAAGAGTCGGGAAAGTGACATGTAAACTAATTTTACCAAGTGAGATGGCATGTATGCATAATATGTTTCACGTTTCGACTTTAAGAAAATTTGTTGGAGATCCAACAACAATTCTAAATGCACCTCCGATCCGAATACTAGACAAAAAGGTGCAAAGGTTAAGAAACTAAGACATAGAATATATTAAAGTACTATGGAGTAGATAAACCTAATAAGAGCTTGATAGCTTGAGCTGTTAATGGTAGGTTATTAATTTATAACTTTAAAATTCAGCAACATTTATTTGTCATATTATAAAAAGTTTATGAATATGAGCTTTGCAATCTATAATTAAGCTTTGATGATGAAACTTTTATTAAGGAGGGTAGGATACAATACCCTACAAATCGAATTAATAATATTTAGAATTTGACAAACTAGGATTGAGTAACTCAATAAATTTGATATTTTACTGTACTTTTATAATAAGAAAAATAATGATATGTAAAACTTTTATCTGGGATTTCAAGATTATAGAAAATTTGAATAACATATAATACCAGAATGAGAGCCTGAAAAAAAAAAAAAAGATAGATAGATAAAGGAATAAATGATAACCTTACGGTAGACTAAAAACCTTAGCGAATAAGGATTTCAGCATGATCATAGTGTGAAAGCCAATATTAGAATTGGCATGTAAGACACGTAGTTAATGTCTTCTAAAAAGACCTCCTCTTAAATGCTATGGAATCTTTTCTACTAAACCAATTCAATACAAACACGTCTGTCTTCGTCACCGAGAGAAGAAAGGAGAAGATATAGAGGTGGTTATTACACTAAAATAAATTTTAGAATCTCCAGAAAATATACATAAATAAATATATATATATATATATATATATTATACAACAGTCCACTGCAACAGCTATACATTATCCATTATTCCAGTGCATCATCATCAAGGCCATTACCACTAGTTAATCATCAGAACAGAATCAAAAGGGACGTTTGTTAATTGTATTAGCAAACAGTATCTTACCTTTACAAACTTTAATCTATGGTAAATTCTAACTCATTTTATAAGTTATTTACGTAAAAGTAATTTTTTTTAAAGTCTTCATCATTATTTATTCAATGAATCTAAGTTTGTTATGTTATACTTATGAGTTTATCATAAAACATTCTCGCAATATATGTTTCAACCTCACCAAAACTATTATCTAAAATAGTCATCTATTTCAATCAAGAAATTCCTAATGGATACGGATATTTTCCACTTCTGAAAGCTTATTTTTAGAAAGAATCCTTCCATTATTGTTTGTGTTGCTTCTTACGAAAAATATTAAAAAAAAAAGTTAATGACATTCCAAAGAAAATTTAAATCTTATTAAGTTAGTCTCTATATATAATATATTCCATTAGGACAGTTTCTTTTACCTTAAAATATTAGTAAAATAAAACAAAATTTTAAACCATGAAAAATGCTACTTGATTTTCTTGGTACATGAAATGACTTGGAAGTTTTGAAATCAGTAAAGGATATATTTATAAATATCACTTAATCACCGTTAAATCTTTTGCCCATTAATTCGACTTGCAACGAAGTCAAGCAAAGGCAAAGTATTACATGGACCTCCCCTGCCCCCCAACTATATATATATATATATATATATGGAACTTCCTTGGGTTAAGTTATAACCACTTTTCTAACCTATCACCTACAACTTTTGTATATAACCTACCACACCTATAACTTTTTAAATAAACCTACAACAAATGTAAGATCCAATATGGATTTTACATCTTTCCTATAAATCTTCCGTAAAACTTGACCCAAGTTTTTCCTTATGGATATATTTATTTATATTTATATTTCAAACATTGTTATAGTTAGTATCCTGTAAACTCACATTTATTTATAGTGTTTACCACTAAATTATTATTGGTCGTTTTGTGCAAATATATATAAAATCCACCAATAATAATAATAATAATGCACATATGCATCTTTTAGAACATGAGCCCTGATTCTTTTTGTCAATGGATAAATACAAAAACAAGTTAATATGATATAAATAAATATTTTGAATGTTAATGAGTACTTGAAAAGAACATATATGACTTTACATAATGTAAGTTTTGGCCCTTAGAGATTGGCACAGTTCGAGTCAATTCTAGCTAGAACCGGACCCAAACAACTGGTTCATGGTTCCCTTTTTCATGGAACTGAAATTAGAACCACCAGGGATGGGCTGGTTCATGATTCCATGCAACCATTGTTTCTTGTGCTATAATTCCATAGGAACTGTGAACTAGATAATTGTTTTTTTAAATGTTAGTTAGTTTTGCAATGTTGACTAGAATGCTCCTCTTCCATCTTCATTTACATTTTCTCATCTTCATATTAACTTAACACCTATTCCATTCTCAATTCATCACCGCATCTCTAGTACATCATTGTTACAATGTAGGAGATCCTAGCCCTTTATTCGTTGACAAAGTTGGTCCATTTCACGATCCTAGATAGCTTTCTGCTCTCTTTCTTCCTAGTAAATTTCGATCCTTTCCTGCTTAATTTCAAGCCATGATTCAGGGCTTTGGCGAATTTCATGTGTTTTGATTGTATAAACATATAAAGTGCTTGCAATGTGATGCATTTTGGTTAGTTAATGATTAATACTTGTTATATTCGACATTATTATAACAGATGATGGCGATGGTTTGATGATGCGATTGTTTAGTAGAAATGCTAAAAGCTCAGTTGGAGCTTGTCCAAAATTTTTTTATTTCTTTTTAAATTGAAGGTGGATCTAATGAGTTAGAACCATTAGGTATGGCAGGTCCTCTTGTGGTTCCTTAAAGGCAGGTCCTACCCGACTAAACGACCAAGTTAGGATCTCGAACCTACCTAGAACCGTTCAAACCGGTAATCATATGGCGGGTTCTACCTATCACATTGCAGCGGGTTCTTAGGTTAGGAACTAGTAGTGATGGGTTAGTCTAAGTCATAGTTCAAACATGGACCATGATGACCTCTATCGGCCCCCATAAAAGTTTAAGCATGTCACGTTACTTTATTAGAAATAATTTTTTGTTTAGGATCCTTATTAATAATAGTTACCTAAATAAGGTCAAATTAAAAATAATTACCAATATACAGCTGCAAAATCACTACTTATATATGGGATATACAAAAATTATACATCTAATGTATATCATGGTTAAAAAATGTGATACCCATCCATATATTCATATGTATATTGCATTTAATAAATGCGTTAAACGTATAAACATTAAAAAGAAACATAGCCAAGATAGAAAAGAGAAAAGCAACAAATAGGAAAAAAAAAAAAGCAAATAGAGGAGAGAAAAAAAAAAAAGAGAGAAAGGGGGGAGAGAGAGAGAGAGAAAAAAGAGAAAAAGATAAAGGCAGAAATAACAGAAAGAAAGTGAAAAAGGGGAAGAGAGAGGTGACGTTAAAGCGGTTCATATATTGTGACTTTAAATTGTGATTTGTATGAAAAATACTATATCTTGTCTATCAAACACGATATAAGTATGGTACTAAAACATAAAATCATGATTTTTAAGAGCAATTTTTGTGTAAATTATAATATATTGATTTATAGGCACAACATAGGTATGGGATTTCGATAATTATTTTTATTTTACTTGTATATTAGTAACTTTTTTTTTTAGAAATGGTACACATGTGTTTGACTCGATTTTATTAAGTAATATCATCATATAATTCATGAAGTTATATTGTTCATTTAATGAGGTTATGAACATATGGATCCTTAAAACGAACTTTCGGCCATGTATAGAATTAACATGTTCTATGATCTGTTCAAGCAATTTAACTTATAAACAATATGTATTCATGAATAAAAATGAAATTGAAAAAGAAGAAAAAAAAAAAAAGCTAGAAAACCCTAGAGTACAAACCCTAGAAGATTTCAAGCCTATAGAGTTCGTAAAGAAATTCTTATTTGAATTTGACAAATGATACATATTTAATCCATTAAGGATATAAGAAAGTTGAATATGTGATAAAACTTAAAAAAATGATCATATTTGAATGAGTAAGTTTCGGATTATGTATAAGATTAGGATTTTGAAGCACAAACTTGATAAAATTCAAGCATTACATGAATAACTGATAATTTTGTTTTGAATCTAATAGTTAAAACTCAAGAAAACATGACTTTATATGTGTGTAGGTATTAGTTCACTTATAAGATTCAGGGTTTTGAAATTTAATTTGATGTAATTCAAGTATTAGATGATTAAATAATGGTTTAGCTTTAGATTTAGTAATTAAGCTCAAAAATATGCTTATATATATGTGTATATATATATATATGTTTCGGCTCGTATACTAAAGTTAGGGTGGCTAAAACAAAATCAATACAATTCAAGAGCACATTAGTTAATATGGTGATATAACATAGATTCAAATCATTAAACTCAAGAAATACATGTATGAGTTAGAACTTAAGTTTCAGCTTTCATAAAAAACCAAAGTCAGAAACCCTAGGTTAATAAAAATCATAGAAATCTTAGTTGATATGATCAAGTTAACTAAAGATACATACTTAAAATAAGATCAAGAAAAAGAAAATGAAAATAAAAATAAATATATGTTTCAACTAAGTATAGATTATTGGCTTAAAATGAGTTTAATCATTAAATCTTAATGAAATATACATAAAACAAGGAAATAAACTTGAAATGAGAATTAAAAACACAAAACAAAAATAATAGGTATCATGCTATACTTCTTAGATCCCTAGAGCAACATAGGAAAAAAATATGTAAACTGTTTACTTTAAATTGATAAATGAAAATTATGCTCAGTAAGCTTCCCAACAACTATTTATGTGCGAAAATCTGATTCAAAATGAGTATATTAAGTCTATTTTAAAATTATGTGATTAAAATTGGTATTTGAAAACATTTAAGGCATCTTTCCTATGAAAAGTGAATTCATGCAAACTTTATAACCTAATTTAAGAAAAGGCTATCTATATGATAAAATGGGATTAGAAATGCTGAAACTCAAGTTTAGGATAATCAAAGGCAACATGATTTATTACACAAATATGAGTATAATAATGAATATTTGTTATCTCATTTCTTTAAGGGATATAAGTTAGTCTTTGGATTTTCCTATAGATTACTACAATAGCTGAGTGTGGATAAACAGGTGGGTTCTTATAACCTTCGTATTTGCTTGTGCTTATAGGTTTAGAATAAAATATTTGCTAATATAAATTAAATGATTCATGTGCGGGTTTGGGAAGTTCATGCATGCCATTGGATATGAAACGTTACTAAGCATTAAGAATTAATTTTTTGTTGATTATTTTGATCTTTACAAGTGTCTAATATTTGCATGGTCACTAAATAAATAGACATAATAAATATTGGCTTAATAATTGAGATATGAGCATGCATTGCATGATTACATTGTTCAAGGTTATCACCACTGCACAATGGCATGGATAGGCTGTGATCATAGAGGACTGCAATTATACCATTGGTCTTATTATAGGGGATGGGAACTAAGTTGTCTTGGTGAAGGTGGCCTACCTTTCGAGGTCACATCGGAGTCATTATTTCGAAGGACTTTGCTTTGGGAACGTGGTTATATGTGCAAACATTATTTTCTGTATATGGAAAGAAAAATGTATTTTGATCAAGTTGTTTTGAGTCCTAAAGAATTATGGTTTCTGGGTGCCAATGTTAGTGGATATTACCCAACCCTTGATACAGAGGTGCAAATCTGTTCTCTATATGGTTACCGGTTGGCCATATATATCTGTTCATTTCTTTGTCTGCATTGCAAATGTTTGTTTTAATAACTTGGTTGCTATTGCTTAAATAGTATGGAGTGAGGATATACTTCACTTAGTTAGATATAGTTGACTCCCTAATAATTTGTTTTTGCAGGTAAATTGAAAACTAAGAAGGGACAACATTTGAGTGTAGAGTGCACCGAGGATCAAGTTTCACAAGATAGGTAAATGATTGGAGATTTTAAAGAGTAAACCCATTTGAGAGATAAAACTTGAAAATGTAGTTTTCTTTCTTAATTAAACCTAGTTGATATTTTTGTTAAACCTAGGTCTACCTTATCTTGTAATTTGGAAGGATATCCGATTCTCTACGGTCCTTATGATTTATGGAAGTCTTGATATCTAAAAATATTTTTTAATAACTAGAAATATATGTATAACAATGAGCGAATAATTAATAGAGCCTTGCAAAATTTGACTTGTAAGGCAATTTTCATATTGCAAGTGCACACATGATATGATGATTTCAAGCAATTCTACTAGGCCTCCTATACGACATTATAGCCAATTTAACCATTTACAAATACTCATTTACCCCTTTGAGGATAGGTAATGTTGCACCTGATTACTCTTACTTAGATCATGAACTCATTATGGTAAATACTTACTTAAGCATTGGAGTAGCCACGTCAAGCTCATGCTTGGCATGCTACTAACCCTTTGTTTGTTTTCTATAAAGCCTTACTTGTTGCAGTCAAAACCCATTTTTTTCAAGTCCAAACCTCTACCAGTTTCGAGTAAGTGACATTTGGCACCATCTGTGGGAACAGTTGCCCTCTAGTGGAAGTATCCTATACTTTTCTTTTAAAAATAAGTAGTAGTATCACTACCTCATTAGAGCTAAGAAACCACCGCTCTAGACAGTGCCACCTTGTATGGAAAACAAGAAGCCATCTCAAGGAGACTATCCTAAGTCTGACTTGTACTCTACTTCGAGATCACTAGGCTCAATAAGCCTAGAAGCCTCCTAAGGTGGTCCTAGCATCCTCCCAGCCTCTGGTGGCTCCCTAGAGTAGAACTACTTGAGTTGCCTAGAGGATATGCTCCACTAAGTGGTAGAACAAAACATTGAAATTATCAAACATAATATTGACGTCAAAAGGCATCTCAAGGAGTTGGAACTGAGAGCACAAGATTCCTAATCACAATGAAGCTCCACCATACCAGACAAATCCATGCTAACATTAAGAGGAAGCCAATTGTTGATCCCAAATAGTTACTAAGAAGAAGGGGAGGTAGGTTGGGGGATGGGGGAAAGGTAGGATTGGGTGGGGAATGGGGGTTGAGGAAGGAGGTGTTGGGGTTGTTGAATTAACTTTTCTTTTTATAAATTAAAAAAAAACCTATTAGTTATTAATACTATATGGCTTTGAATTCACTTGACAATCAAAACAAATAATTCAATGTGCACAAATAAAAGAGAAGAGTAAGAGAAGTTTTCGCAATGATTTATAGAGTTCACCTTGAGTGTCAATCCTTTTTTCTAGCTCCAAGCTAAGGATCCGGTATTCTACCAGCATGTTCCACCATATCGAATAAAAAATAAGATTATAAATAGTGTCCTCAATTCACTCTGTCAAACTTCATGCTAATACTTAGCTATCTTTAAACTCAGAGTCTACTTATAATCTATCTCACATAAAATAATCTGAAGCAAATGAGGAATAAATAATTAAAAATCCTCTCAAATTTTGAACAAGCAATTAACGAAATTGAAGATTGCAGTATTAGCATAAGTAAGCAAGAGTTTCATTCGTAAGTAGAGAGAGCTTCTTTCACGCAAAATATATATTTTTCTTGAACTTTTTGCTGGTATATATCTCACATCTTCAAAGTCTAGATAAGATGAAAATTTAGATAATATTTATTCCTGATATTGTACTCTTATTGTTGACTAGTCTACTAGTATATTTATCACTACTTTCAACGAATAAAAATAAACAAAGCTAACCGTTTAATTAGATAATTGTTCTTGATATTTATGCATCTTCTGAAGATAATGATTTTTGTGTATACCTGATAATAAAAATGATTATTGATCCTTATCTTGCTGTAAACGAGTCTCGATCATGATATTTTAAACGTTATTAACCATATCTAGATGAGAAACAACCTCTGATATGATTCCAATTTAAATCAGATTTATATCCCATGGAAATAAGATTGTATCTTGCTGTTTATAATCTTCCATGAATTTGAATTTCATCTGTTGTTGAACATAACCTTGGTACCTCACAAATATTTTATCTTTATTAAACAAACCTGAACTAAATTTAGACATGTCTTGATAAACAAATTCGAATAACGAATATCTTGAACCTGCGGTAAAAAATAATTCTTGAAGAATAAATCTTTAATCAATTGAAAACTTGAATCCCTTGGATATTTTAACCAACTTTGTGGAACATATTTGAATGGATTATCCAAACACATTCAACTTTGGAGTTGGGCCTTCAATTTCTTAAAGAATTCTAAGAAAACTTGTTCTACAAAAGCGGTTCATATTTCTTCAATTTTTGTTATAGAAGGTGGAATCCTCTAAAGGTCATTTTCCATTAGTCAAATTAAAAGATCATATCCTTTAAACAAAAAAAAAAAAAATGAATATCAACAATTTTTTAATAAAAAATTTCCATCATAAAAATAACTCTAACGAAAGAAATATCCAGGTAAAAAAATTAAAAATAGGCTAATATGGCAACTCGAAATCAATATCTATATAATCATGCAAGGCCCATATTAGATCTCCCTTAAGCTATTATGCTTAATCAAAAAAGTTATATATCCAGATGGAACCACTCCATCGTTATTCTAGATGGACTTCCATTAACTTGGAAGACATTATCATAATTCATATGACAACGGAATTTCATACATCAATCACAATTCACAAACATTGATTTATGAATAAATTCATACTCACATATATGAAAGTATATCTTTCAATTTTATGCTCATATTTTTAGCATCCACAACTTTGGTTTCTCACATGTATGCATGTCAATATATGTATTTATTTTAGATCTTAAATTACATGCTTATAGAGGATTTTATAGATCTCATCTTTATAGCAAAGTGCAAAACAACACTAACATTTCTATAGAAAAGTCATGATTTAATTTATTAATGTTATTATACCAATATCATGGTTTTAGCCTTGTTTTGGTGCTTGGACAAAGCTTCCCATCCGGACAACAAGGCCGTTGATGTCTCGGACATAGCCCACCTTCTGTCCCCATTCTTTCTTCTCCAGTTCTACTGCCCTCTAGTAGCGACAAATACCATACAATATACATATAACAATTAATGGGTTAGTAAATAAATTTAGAGTATCCACATCCATATCTAGACATCATCATGGGTCGGTTCCGAACCGAGAACCTACCTGATCCATCACCGGCGATTCCTAAACTAGGAACCGGCCCCGAGAATGGCGGGTCTGAACCGGTAAATGACCCGTTGGTTCAGACGGGTCCTTATGGTTTCATCCCTAAAAATCGCATGACCCGGTGGTTTTGGAACCGTTGATTCAAGAACCGGCAGAACCGGCGGTTCTACACCATAAAAATTATAAAAAAAAAAGAAAAGAAAATTATAAAAAATTGTAATTATAAAATAAATATTTAAAACTATTTTCGCATAAACAATAAAAAATTTATTTCCTATTCACAATATTTAATGTGTTATTATTAACAACACAAGTAATAAATACATTTGAAATCATATATTGTTAAATTTATGCAGACTTCTAATCAGAGTAGACTTTCTTTCTTAATAATGTGTGATTCGTTTTTTGTTATTGAGAATTATTTATATCTTTGAGTATTATATAGTGTCACATTGCTAATATAACAACTAAAAAGGTGCAAGTGATTGTATATGAATAAATACATAATTATAGAATTTCTTTTAACTAATGCTATGAACAATTATTGTTAGGCTTAATGTTATTTCAAGTTAAAAATTTATTTTGCATTTTTTCTTAGTTAAATTAAGTAAATTATTTAATTGATTTTTTTATTTTTTTCATGGTTCCCGGGTTCTCTAGAATCGGAACCGAACCGTGGGAACCGGACCGGCTCCCACGGGTCCGGTTTCTGTTCCACCATTTTTGGAACCGGGAACCGGCGGTTCAGATCCGGTTTCAGACCCGAACCGAACTGTGACGACGTCTATCCATATCCTTTAGAAAATACTAGATAAGTAGATAAGTAGATAAGCATGTAATTGATTAAGTACATTATTTATGGATAATTATATCACACCTTATGTATTATATATTTAATATAGTAAACAAGATTGTTGATGTAAAATTTTTGTGATGGTTGTAAATTCACGGCTACATCTATTTATTGAGAACTAGTCTATCAATATCAGAAATAATGTTACAATAATAGTTTTAGACGTTAATATTGTAATTTGCTTCAACTCTTTTTCTTATACGTACATACCTTGTAAGCAGCATCTACATCCATGTAGGCAAAGCAAACTTCCAAGGGTTGTTTGTGATAGCCGTTCTGGGGAATTTGGACCTTACTTCAGATCATCCGTCTCATGTTGCTGCATTGGAGTGAATGCGATAGTGGTCTATCCACTTTCCAGCTCTCCCCATCTATATATATTTCAATCATAAAACGAAATATAACTTATTATTTCTCAATTAATTATGTCATATAGCTAGACCCAAATTGAACCAAGTCATTTATAACTTCTTTATCTTAAATGTAATAACATATCAAGATAGCAAAAAAAAAAAAAAATAATAATAATAAAAAAAAAATAAATATAACAACATGGTTATTGAATGTTAAATCCACTCCTTCTTGACTAATGGGAAGCGGGCTAGTCCCCGAAATCCAATTATATGGAAAAATGATTCTCTAATCATGTTAAAGACATGTTAGAAAAATCTCGCTTGTCTACCATTGATGAAGAATCTCTACACGACGTGTTACTTCAGGTTGAGCTTCATTAGATGAACCTTGTGTAGAGTTGTCCTAGAAAAAAGTTGTCATAATGGGCTTAAATGAAAGGGAAAATAATTATATATGTTAGTATCATTGAGTTTAATAATGCACAAAGTCATAAAAACATATGAAGTACCTATGAGACTCATCCAACCGACGTACATGGTATCCAAAGGCTTTAGCATAAAAATCGATGGACTTGGCAAGATCCTTGACATACACCACCATGTATGCAAACATAGGACCTAGTTTAGATGCCATTAAATCAAGTTGTTATGGTCACTTGATTCTTGATGATAGTTGGAAAATTATTAATTAATAAGACTTAATTCTAGATTGATTAGTTGGAAAGAAATAGGAACAATTGTTTTTTGAGCTTTCTCTTCTTTGTATGTTGCGCTCTTTTGGTTTGCAATTTGGTTGCTTAGGGATGCCATCATTTTATTACATGTGTTCGTGCTTTGAATAGGTTGATTGAAAATGGATTTAACATGTTTCAAGCCAATGAAGTGTTGTCATTGTCCAGAAAAGGGAATCCTCTCCTATGAACAAATGTAACTCAACTATCACTAAACAACGTACATGTGTATTGGCCAAAAGATGAAAGGGAAAAAAAAAATTATTTGTACATAATATGGGTGTTCATGGCTTTGCTTTATTCAAACTACGTACTAGTGAATCTTTGGTTTGATCGGGGTTAGGTTTGAACTTTGTTGTAGAGAGTTCATTTTTTCCTTTTTTTTTAGGTAATTAGCTCGATTTAATTTAATGTTATGGGCTCGCTCTTTAAGCTAGTGATAGAGGCTAACCAAATGACTTGGATATACTTGTTTTAAAAAGTTTATAAAACATTTAACTTAATAGATTTGAAAAAGAAAATATTGAATTTCGACTCTTGTTTGCTTAATGAGCCTATAGTTTAGGTTTGTTTGTTAGGTTAAAGCTATATTTAACTAATCATAGTAGTCAATATTTCTTAAAACTAATAGAAGAGGGATTATAAATGAACTAATAAGGTAGCACATGGTCAGTTGATCTAAAAAATAATCTAATAATTTGCCTTGTATTATGTCAAACCATTAAGATTGTTTGCTCTCCCTTCTACATTTCTCTCTTCGCATCTTTTTGCTAGTTCTCCCTTCTACATTCCTTCTAATCACATCTTCATGTGTGTCACTAAATTAAAGTTTTACAAAGTCATTCAAAGCATGGTATTATATTACATAAAGTGTTTCTAACCAACTACATTTCTCTTTAATCACATCTTTTTGTTAGTTCTCCCTTCTACATTTCTCTTTAATCACATCTTTCATGTCTATCTCTAAATTAAAGTTTTACAAAGTCATTCAAAGCATGGTATTATATTACATAAAGCGTTTCTAAGCAACCATCAATAATATTATTCATTTTTAAAAATAATAAAAAAATACCAAACAATTTTAATTTTATGTTATCAAATTTAGTATTTAAACTTTGCACAAAAATTCTATTTAGATAAATTTTAAAGTGGTAATTTAATACTTAATCAAACTTCTTATGACTATTTTTATTGCCTTCTTAATATCGTATGCTTTATATGGTAATATGGAAAAAGTAACATAAAACTGAATTTTAGTATTTCTTTAAATACCATCTAATACTAATAAGCTGTCTCTTCCACAGTGAGAAGAATAAAGAGAACGATGTTAGTGGGATAGTAAAGATAACTGTGAAAAGTTCGATTGTAATAAATTAATCACTTTAAAATTTATGTATCAAATTAAATTTCATACAAAATTCATATAATAAATTTAACATTTTCTTTATATTTTATCTATTACTATATTAAGAATATCACTTTATTCAACTCTAATAAACCAATATATATATATATATATATTAATGACTGCTTACTGAAACCAATATATGTAACTTCTTTATGGTTACTTTTTTTTTTTTTTACATTATCTACTAGAACATCTCTACAAATAGAGGCACTTATATGAATAATCTAAAAAAAGAGAAAAGATTGAGACAAAAAAAAAAAACCCAATTTGAGTATTTTTTCTCACTCGTTCAATTCACTTCTTTCCTACTATCTTTGAAAATAACTTCAAACTATCCATTTTCTATCAACAAAACCATAAATACCTATTATTATATCTAATTCCTTTTCAATATTCATCACATTTGGAGGACAACCACAAATTGGCTATCGAGCTTCTCTTTTCTCTTTTCATTTTTAGTGACTTTCTTTTTCTTCTTCTTTCCTTTTACTATTTCATTTTGTTTAGTTTGCTTGTTCGTGTTGTTTTTTTTACAAAAAGAAAGACAATATTTGCAAATACTTCAATAAATATTTGGTTTTGTTTAGTTAAATTAAACTAGTTATTAAATGAAAGAATTGTTTTTTTTTTTATTGATGGTGGAAAATTTTCTTTTTTACTTTTCACTGATGGAGGTATCACTAGGTTTGAATGTGGAGCTTTTGCTTGAGAAGATAAAAAGAGTTGATAAAGAACAACTACTTTTGCCATTGCCATTTTGTATCTTACAGTATTTTTCATGGCCTCACTATCCTCATTGTCGTGCTCATGGCTCTTAACTACGATTTATACAACATATGAATTGGGTATCTATGTTTTGATTTTTTTTTCCACACCAATACAATTAATAAATCTTTTTACTCCCTGGATGAAAACTTTACTTGTGAACAGAGTGAAATTTTCACCAATATAAAATATAAAAAAATAAAGACGTGCAAAAGTTAGTGCTCAAAGTTGCAAGCACATATACCTAAAAGCAAATAAAAAATAAACAAAGATTTTCAATTCTAGAAACCCTTGAAATGGTGAGTATATATTCTGAAAGCATATTTGGGATATGTACTTTAGTATTATCCAGGTGAGTGATAGGGGAAAATACATATAAATTGTTGAACTGTAAATATTGAATCCTTAGTTGCTTTTGAATATGTTTTTATCGTTTAAATTTTAACTTTTTTAGGTGGACATCACTTGGTCTTATATTTCCATATTAAGTGAGATACAACTCTTCTATGGTGTTTAAGAAATAAATAATTAATATTAAAGGACAATACATCAATACCTTCCAAACTAATTAAATAGCATTTTCATGTCATGTTTTGTTTGTATTAATGTAATAAATGGATGACAAGATATATTGTGATAGATACTAAAGAAAAGAAATAACAATAAAAAGAGTCCTTCGGTTAGTGACACCTCTTAGAGGTGAGCTTTACATTGCATGCATTAGGTTTCGCAGTTGGAACAATCAAGTGAACAAGAGGAGAACTATGATGCATTAAGGCTGTATATATATATATTCTTTTTGTAAAATTTTAGGATTTAATTGTTGAACTTAAAAAATTTTATTTGATTGAAAAATTAAAAAAAGAGACATCTAATTTAATTTTTATATATTTATAGCACATACATTGCGGATTCACTGTCTGCCAATGATATATTATACATATCTATATAATTGTATCTGTACAATCAAAAGATTTTAAAGGTCCTGACGTAGTGGTATAGAAGTATATTGAGCCTACTAGTTGCAAAATTAGATGGAAACTTTTTCACAATTGGATCAAAGGAAGAGATCTAAGTGAATGATTTATAAGACCAATAGCAAAAGAGCATTTAGGGGTAGAAGATCTAATTTTACTTAAGAGTTAAGACATATATGGCCTAGTTAAAATTTAATATAGACATATGGTAATGAATAAATCACTTAAATTGATTTAAGTACCTACAAGGACTAAACTATAACAAATTAAATAACAAAAAGTTGTGCCAGAGTATGTTAAAGGCCCACTAACAATATTTGGCCCACTTAACTTCTAACCCCACTTTTCTTTTATCAAATGTTCCAGAACACTCTCATTCTCTCTCTCCAGCACCTTTTACAAGCTAAGTATTATCTTCTTTCTTCTCTCATGGTTCTCTCTTAATGTTAGGGTTTACCATGCTAATGTTTTTTTGATATATTACAAGTTACAATGAGCTTATTCAAGTTTCTTAGACTCCCAATCTCCTAAGAGACACCTTTATTATGATAAATCTAGGATGTCACCCTATTTCATTCAAATTTCAATTTATAGCAAATCATTTATGTAAATCTTCTATTCAGTTACATGTTAGTTAGAGCTAGTATTCTAATTAACTTGATTATTTCAATAACTAATTTGTGTAGATCTATTGTTTACATGTAACTAATCTAGTACAAAATCTCTAAGCCACCTAGGCTTGTTTCTCTGTTTTGAAACTCTATCTATAACATTTGTCTTCAGTTCTTGAAAGAGCACCTTGCAGTTAAGGTGAAATGTAAGGTAAAATTTCCAAAACCCTAATAGATCTTCCTATGAAGTATCCATTAATGGTAAACCCTACTGTTGAACTAAAATTTGAGGCATCTAAACTCCTTGCCAAAACACTTTTTGAGAACCCACAATAGCTAGGGATATAAAATTGGATGGCTATTGAAAGCTTCTCTATGTAGCTCTAATGAAGGCATAGACTGAACCATGACTCTTTAAGAATTGAAACATGGAACATGTTTTGATGTATCTTGGTTCCTCTTAGTTGTTCTAGCTCATATATTACATTACCAATACGTTGTAGCACAATAAATGGACCATAAAATATTTTAGCAAGTTTTGAAAATTGTCCCTGCTTAAGAGAAATTTAATTGTAAGGCTGTAATTTTACAAATACTACATCACTAGGGGAAAAGAAAATATCAGTTTTATGCTTATCAACATTCTTCTTCATTCTAGGCAGAGGTTTCAACAAATCATCCTTCAATCATGTCAACATTTCATCTTTAGCCAACAAATTCATGTCTATTGCTTGTAAATTACTTGTACCATTTTTTTTGAATTTGACAAATAAAGCTTTGAAAATTTATAAAAGCTAAAATTCCTAATTAAGTTTGATCACAACTCTATAGGCAAGTCCACCTATTAAACTAACATAGAAACAATTAGGTCGTATTCCAAGGGATTGTAAGCACCTACTGGTGTGTGTGGTTCGTTGGGTAAGTTGTATTTTAAAAGTATTTTAAAAACCATGAAGTTGAAGTTTTTAAAAATTTATAAAACTAATAAGTTCTGTTCAACTTCGGATAGTAACTACCAACATTAGGTAAGCGCACCTATCGAAGTAGCATAGAAAATACTAGGTCATATTCTAAGAGTCATTGACATCTACCTTACTCACATTTTATCTATTATCTATTGAAAGAAAATTAGAAGATCATAATGAAAACATAAGTTAAACTATGTTAATGAATATTCACCAATGTTCTCAGGGCAAAATAGAATATGGGTCTGTAAAAATGCAAGATAAGAGCCTAGGGTTTAGTTCACCAATTCTTTGTCATGTGATTTCTTGACAAAACTCTGAGAGAGAGTTATATACTAGTGTATTTGCACTATCGGATTCACTGATGTAAGATAAAGCCTCTCTTAAGGTTAGTAACTCTAGATCTATACCAGACTACTAGAATCTCTTCTCAGGCTATCAACGATCTAGACCTGCATAAAGCATAAGAATCCTTTATTTCAAAACCAATTCAAAGAATTTCAAAAACAAGCAATAAAAAGTCTCACTACCCTTCTCTCAAGGAAATTATGACCAAGTCCATTAGTGGCCACAAATCTATTCAAAAGAATGACCTCTTAGCTTATTCAATTGAAATCAAATATGAATCTAAAAGGTACACTACGCAATTAAACTCAGAAAAATAAGTTCAACCTACTAATTACAAATACTCAGTTAATGTTTACTTGAAAGCACATTTGAAATCACATGAATCAGGATTTAGATTCACAAACCTTAAGCTATAGGAGATTATTTCTCAATGAGTATAAACATTAAGCATGAATTCTAAAGAAATAAAATGGAATTAATCAAAGAATATTTCAATTAAGAATAGAGTCTTACAAAAATTACAAACAATGGGTTACATTGATTTTATTCAGAAAACACAAGATTTCTAAAGCAAGAAGAAACTAATTCTTTCTCCTTAGAATTCTCTCACTACATTATGCTAGGAATTTTGTTACATATGTTACATCCTTCTACAACGTATACTTGCATGCTTATTTATAGGCTTAAGGCATAGAAATCATGACGATTTTATTACTGACATAGCATATTCTTTAATAACATAATTCATTTTCTTTCTTCACGTGCGTGTCTGTATCATTTGCCCACACATTCACTAGTCGCGGAATAGGTCGCGTGCTCGAATATTGCATGAAAGACAAGGCCTAACCTCAGCTAGAGGATTCTGTCTAAACACTTGTGTTTTTATCCATCTTTCTATCTAGAGGTAAATTGAGGATGTCAAAGGCTTGATAGTTTAGGCTTGAATCAACTATTGCTTCTTAGCAAAGGTCTTTTCTTTATTCAATCTTAGTCACGGCTCAAGTTTAGGCTTCAATAGTGTGGTGCAGTTGAAGCTATTCTTTACTTCGAGGGCTCAATCTCCTCAAATCATTCATCAAAGGTCATGTCAAGGGCTCGATTTAGGACGCAACATGCTAAATTGTTTTGTTTTGCTTTAACATCTAGGCTCAGCAAGTGCTTTTGTAGGGTTCGATGGAATTTGTCTTCAAGTTTTGCTGTTATTGTGCTCCAAATCTGAGTCCAAACACTCTAATTCTTCTTCTTTTGATTTTAGGAGTTGAAAAAACAATATTAAACGCTAAAAGCACCAGATTCATAGGAATTTATCCAAAACACATCAATTTAAGCCTAAATTCCTATTAATAGAATAGAGTAAAATAGAATTATCATCTATCGTACACATTTTCATCTATTATCTAGCCTAAAGATTCATAGATCGTTTATGGACATGATTTTTGTCACGCCCCTAGGGGTACCCTAAACGTGGCAATCTGTCGTACACAATACTAAAACCTAAGAATGACTATCTTAGTCACGCAAAGGCTTCCATATCATGTACAAGGCGTATATCACAACCAAGAGAATGCATCAGAGTAGCGCAATTTACATTGATAATGATTAAGTAAAAAGGCAAAGAGAATACTTATCATAAAATATAAACATGGTAAATGACAATTATTAGGGACATATCCCTCTATTGTCTTCAAGTCAAAATAAATACACTTCTTAGAATTTCCAAAATACTAACATAGCATACATTAAATATAAGGAACCTTACAAAGTAACTTAATCTTATGTTCACATTGCCTTCATAAAAGTTTAACATCCTTCAATGACTTTCTTAACGTCATGATTTTTTATTTAAGCCACGAGTATACCTGTTTCAACAAAATCCATAAGGGTATAAGCTTACAACTAGCTTAGTGAGGTATTCCCTATCATTAACATTATGGTTTCAAACAAGTTCATTTAAATTTTCACACATATGCTATACATACAATGCAACAATCACGTGATTACACAAATATATATAGTTATCCAGAAACCATATATAGAACGAATTTACCCCTCCGTATCGAAGGTTAGGGAATTGGTGATGAAGATCCACGACCTTCTACTGCGAGTCCCTATGTCCCCACCCAAAGCGTTCGATTGGCTCGGCTCCGAACTTAAAGTCGCATTCCCCGGGCAATTTGGATTCTTTAGGAAAGAACATGGCCCATGTCTTACCACGATAATAACCAATCCAACTCTACGCGTAGGAGTAGCAGCCTTCCAAAAGAGATGTGAGTCGATGGATGCTATGCATGATCGTTTTATTTTTCTTAAGCCAAATCTTATTAAGGTTTATTAGGGGGCGATCAATTAATTTGGCAAGTAATAAGCAATCATATAAGTAAACAAAACACTTAAACAAGCAATTTAAAGTTGCGATATTCTTAATTCTCATTTCACACATAAGCATAGAATCACATATATACATATCCTCGAATTCCCCATGCATATCCATTTTTATCTTTCCTTAGTATGCTAATGCCACTACTTTATAAGCATAAGCACGGTAACAAAATTAAGAGGAATAACTCACTTGTCCATTTCACAGTCTTCTTAGTCATAGCAATCTTCAGGAAGGGAAACCTCATATCCTTCATCACCTAGTCAAAAGAAATATCTGGGATGAGTATTTCGTAGAAATTCTACTTAAACTTTCTAATTCTATTTCACTATGTCACGCCCCATAAGGTACCCTAAACATAACAGTCCGCCACATGCCATATAAGACCCACGAATCATTACCTTAGTCCTTCAGGAGTCTTGTATAGATGTAAGGTGTACCTTTACGACAACAGAATACTTGAACTGATGGAGATAAAGAGTTGAAATTGATATTCAATAGCATTATAATATAAATCAAAACACATATACAAATGATTACAAAGACTAAGGGGCATTCCCCCCTAAAAGAATATTGTTAAGAGGTCTATTACAGTCATCCAGAGTCTTTTGGTTTCCTACGGAAGTCTAAACAGAATTGAATATAACTTCTAAAGGAAATACCTAGCTCTTGTACCTAAACTATCGGGTGCCTTTATCTAAGCCAGACAAGTGAGTGCTGCAACAAATAAAAACTGTAAAGCTTTAAGTTACACTAACTTAGTGAGTGAGAACTTCTAAGATTTCATTCATAACTTATCATACAAACAAGTGGTTAATCAGGCAAATGATATGCATTAAACATATGAGATCAACAGACATATGACTAGCCAGAAATTATATGTGAATGGAATTTCGCTCTCCATTCCGGGTAGCAGATTAACGAATACTTACGGTACTACTAAAATATGTCATTTGGGATCATGGTCAACCAACTTATAAGTTCGTTTGTGGATCACGATTAACCAACTCATTATTTCGTTTATGGATCACGATTAACCAACTTTTACTTCGTTTTTGGATCACGGGCAACCAACCAATGCTGATGTTCCATCTCCATTTATGACATGAATGAGTCCGTATTACTTATCAATTCCGAATAGTCAATTAGGCCAATTCTTTAGGTGATCAATCAATAATTACAGATAATCAATCCTAATTCATCTATAAAACCATTAATTAATCACTCGACTTTGATATTCTTATTTTCAATTTCTCATATCAACAGCAAACATACATAATTTTCATTTATCCCCACCATACCTATCCATTTTGTCTTTGCCTAAAGTCTAATACAACTATCACTATAATCACATATAGTAAATGGAATCGGGAAGAAATACTCACTCGGTCATTAGAACTCCGGTCCTCCAGTAATAGAAATCCGGTGGAAGGGGATCGTCGATCTCGTGGTCACCTAAAAAGGAAGAAATACCCTAATAAGTATTTCATCACTTAATTAATGCAAACTATTAAACAGAACTAGTAAATTCGTAATTTTTGTCATTTGCGGAAGTTCCGACTTAAAACAACCGTAACTTGGTCATTTTAGCTGGGAATTTTGCAAATTATATATCAATTTCTATCTACTTCGAAAGATCTATCTAATTCTAATATTATTTTCAAGTTTTGAAAATGTTTGGGTCTTGAAAAATTCTGATCAGTAGCGAATTCCACTTCCGAAAAATAGTTTTTGTGAATGTTTATAATGTTTCTATTATATAGATCAACTATACATGCAATATTGATGATTTCCTATCATGAATGACATGTTATGAGTGTGGTTTAGGCATGCTCTTCACAATATTTACTAAAAGAAAATTTTAGAAATGCTTTATTTTGTAAGACTCCATGAATACATACTCTTAAGAAGACTAGTTTCATGACTTTGATAATTCTTTTTTGTTTTGGAATTATTTTTTAAGAAAATCTAGTTATCCTTGCTAAATTTAAGTCTTCATTATATCCATTCCTCAAGGCCTTCATTTCTTCATAAAAAACCCCATTTTATACTTTGTAAACATGTTTTCAAATAAGGTCTATTCCTAAATCAGAATTTTGTAAAATTAGTTTTTGAGTGATTTATTTGAGAAAAACTTGTTTAATACTTTAAAATTCTAAGCTCCATTATTCCTATCCCCTAAGGACTTCATTTCTTTAATAATATTTTTATTTTGAGTTTAAAAAATAGGTGTTTTCATGCCATTACTCCTAAATTATGAATTTCTTAAAGTGACAAGCAATTTAAAATTTCCTATTTCATTTCTACTCCTTATTTTACATATTTTTCTTAGCAAAACCCATCTCAACTTATAAAAATCATCACTTGATGATATCAATTACCGATACTCTTCATTTTTCATATAAAACACAAGTTTTAGAGTTGATAGAAGGGTTTTTAACGCATGGTCTTGAAACCATCCGAATTTTCATTTGACTTTTTCAAACAAATCATTTTCTTTTTTGAGTTTCTTGTCTTATCTACTTAAAGATCTATGAACTACAATATTTAATATACAAGACAAAGGTCTTTAAGGTTCATTAATGCACTAAAACACAAAATATTCACAAGATCATGAATGTCAAGTATAATATGAGCATTTCAATGTTAGATCTACTACTTAGGATGCATGAAATGGAGTTTGAAAACATAGAAATAGATTTTTGTGCAAGATCTTTGTTTTATTTTGCTACTACATGCATGAACATGGAGATCATCCAACAAAAACACATTTAAACACATGATCTACCCTTATGATGGTTTGATATTCATGTAGTAGTATTTTCTTGTCCCTAGTAAGAGCTCATGGGGACCTAAATGTGAAAATACTCATGAATAGTCTTGCCATTACAAGGTTTAATGGTGGAAAGGTTTAAGATTCATCACCTAATGCTTGTATCAAGTGAAAAATGAAGAAGAAAATGAACTTGTGTGAGCGTGTGTGCGCTCTATGTTGGTCACGGCAAGAGAGGAAAAATAGAGAGGATTGGTGAAATTTTTGAAAAGTGAAATGAATGAAAGAGAGAGAGGGCATAAAAGATAATATATAGTAGTTTGCATTAAGGTTTGTTTTAATTATAATAAAGGAAGAAAATAAAACAATTGAGGACATAAGGGGGGGGGGGGGGGGGGGGGGGGTGTGTGTTGGGTATGCACCGGTTCAATAGAAGAGGGAGAGAGGGAGTGTTTAATTTGTTTTGTTTTACAATTTATGTAATAATAAGTCTTAAATTGTAATAATTTTTAATAAACAAATTATTCTTGGAAAAGAAAATGTAATTGAGCGTTTTATAAGGATGTAAGACTAGGGTATGGCTTATGAGTGTAGTAGGGTATGAGCTTGTACTTATGAATAGTAATCAAGGCAATTAATTTATCGGTAGTAAAGAAAATACAAGAAAAAGAGCTATATCTGTAATTTTTATAAACCGAAAAATTATAAAATTTATATTTTTGAAATCCTTACTAAATTTCGGTTCTAAAGAGTATTCCGGAATATTTTTTGAATTTAGAGTCCCGCAGCCCGTTTTTCCGTAATGGATCTCGAGAAGGCTTGAAATGAAAAATTTCTTGAAATAAGATATTTTTATAGTTTGAAATATACTTTAGAACAATATTCCATATTAAATTCTTTTACAAAAGTTCTTTTAGTTTGAAATCGAAGGAAAGTCGGATTCAAGGTTCTTAGGTTTCTCTCTCAAGCTTAAGCTAATCCGGTTTAGGGTTTTGGTTTTCGATTTCCGAAGTCTACTTGGTTACTAGGAAAACCGGGGTTTACACACTATGTTCGTCAAAATCGTATAGAATGAAATTTCAATTTAAAATGGCCATCACTTACTCATTTTAACTCGAAATTTCGCATATAATATATCATTTTCTACCTATTTGAAAGGATCTATCCATTTCTGAGGTTATTTTTGTCATATAAGGTCGCTTGTATTCTGAAACCATAGGGTATAGATTCAAAACGAATATTTCTAGGTTTTACGTAATAATTTTCCAACTCAACTTTATTCAAAATTTCTTTAGTAAATATATATATATATATATATATATGATTGATAAATCCCTTGAGTATATAGATAAGCTCACTTTATATGCAAAAATTCTAATGGTAGTGTCTCAACAATTTATTTCATAAAACAATTCATTTTGAAGTGTTAAAACTTAACTTTGATAAATTTCTTTTCAAGTATTTTGAAGAAACTCTGTATTTTCCTAGGTTATTATAAATGAGTATATTTTTATTTTATTTTCCTCATTAATTTTTCCAAAACAAGTAAATTTTCCTTTAACTTTGGTCCTTTAAATTTTTTTTACTTCTAGTAATAAAAGATTAAGTTATCAAAAGTTTATTAAGTTGTTGAGGACCTATTTATAAATTTGTATTTTGAATGGTCTTAGAAAATGAGTCTTTTCCTTTTATATTTCTCGCTCAAAATATAAGTTCTTGTTTTCTAAAAGTTGGTCTTTTATTTCCTCTACAAATTTTATTGGAAAAGAATCCTCTTTATTGATAAAATCCTTTGTTTTTGATCTTATCATATTTACATTCTTTAAAAATAAGTTTCTTCTTTAGAAACTTGAAATTCATTATTTTCCTAAGTGGGTTTATAATTTTATGGGTTGGTTTTATCTTAACTTTGAAAACTAGTTTACTTCTTGGTTTTGTTATGGAGTTAAAAAGAGTTCAATCTTATTGTGAAAACTAAACTTAGGTTACCATATTATAAAAAGAAAATGTTTATTTCTTATATTTCCTTGGTAAAGCTATCTTTGTTATTTAAGAAAACTTTGAGAAAATTTGTATTACTCAATTTTAATGTTGTTGATAATAACTCCATTATTTAATGACAAGTCGTATAATAGAGAATTTAGTATCAAGTTCCTTTAATAAAGTAAAATTCTACTTTTAAATTTAGTTGAAACAATATCATTGTGTAGATACATGTATTATGAGCATGTAAAATAATAAGAATATGAGAAAAATACTAGAAGCAAATAATAACAAGCAGGATAATAAAAATTATCAAGGGAACCTTAGCTTCATCAAGGCATCCCAGGACTAAGAATAGACTAGTCCGAAAAAGAATAAAGAAAATAAAGAAAATGTTGTTTTGACTTGATATGGACAAGTCTAAGATTAGAAAGACTAGTCTTAAAAGAGCATGAATTAAATAAATTGCAAAGCATGAAATTAAATAAATAACAAGTGAGCTTATATGCTCTAAAGATTATATATAAATACATAAATATATTTAGTTAGATATGAATAAGAAATTAGCATAATAACAACAATAAAATCAATATATATATGAACATAATAACAACATAATAAAAGTTGAATTTCATGTACAAGAACAAAACATGAATATGTTGTTACTTTTTCTACTTATATGAGTTTCAAAACAACATCATAGTCATGTTAAGTTACATGACATGGGTAAATAAATAGATGGAAGAAGTTTACCTAAAGTGTTTATGTGGTATGAAGATGGTAGATAAATGAGGTATTATGCGGGTAATGATGTGTGGTAGATAATTTGTGTATAAAGAAGGATTTTTGTGAAGAATTGGTTTAAAAGAGTTTTGGTAGAGAGAAATTTTGTGGAGAGTGTTTGTGTAGTGAATTTGAGAGACTTTTGGTAGTAGAATGAGTTATGTGAAAGAATGAAGGAGAAATGAGGTATTTATAAAATTTTAGAGTGAAAATTAGATGTAATTAAATTAATTGAAAAAGAAAATAATTGAGAGTGAAGGGAGAGAGGAGGTGGATGACAATGGGAAAGAAGGAGAGAGAAAATTGATTAAAAATTAATTTTAGAAAAAAAGTATAAAGGAAGTTTAGTAATTATGGTGT
This sequence comes from Combretum micranthum, assembly GCA_024138025.1. Classification (NCBI taxonomy): domain Eukaryota; kingdom Viridiplantae; phylum Streptophyta; class Magnoliopsida; order Myrtales; family Combretaceae; genus Combretum; species Combretum micranthum. The sequence goes on along the minus strand of JAMXBD010000997.1, from coordinate 73,596 downwards.
AGAATTTTTATGAGAAAAGAAAATTGTAAGAAATAGGTATGTAAGTATAAGAATAGGTAGTAGAAAAAGTAGAGATAGAAAAATAGTAATGAATAGTAGAAAAGTACTATGAATAGTAGACTAGACCAATAAAATACCGGTAGTAATAAAAATACGCGTATAAATGAAATATTTGTAATTTTTAACTACCGAAAAATTCTAAAACTGATATTTTTGAAAACCTTATATTTTTATGAGTCTATTAGTATTAACGAAATATTTTTGCCGTCCGGTGTACCGAGGCACGGTTTTGAAAACTGATCCCATTCGGATCCGAAGGTTACTAGAAATTCGCGAATATGATATTTTTAAGCTTCCCTATATTATTACGAACTATTATCAACAATTATTTCCATTTCGTTGTTTAGGATTTAAGAGCGTCGGATTAGAGATGCAACTGGGGCGGGTTTGGGACTGGTCATATAAAATCCGAACCAGACCCGTTTCCCTATAGGGTTACCCAAACTTAGCTCGCGACCCTATAGGGTTTTATGTGCAATTCCCAAACCCGCCCCTACAGGGTCATGATCATGACCCGCCTTGCCCTATTGACTCGATTTTATTTTTTCTTTTTTTCTTTTTTTTCATTCTTTTTATTTATCATTTGCCTACTTGTCTTCATATTATAATCTTCATTTTATTTATTTGTTTCAATTTCTTTTCATTTGATAGTAAAACTACACATAAAAAAAGTCAATAAGTTAGAATTAATTTTGGATGTATGATAATCAATTTGTATCATAACATAGTAGAATTTACTTTACTTAATGATTGACATAGATACATAAATATGAATATTATCTCTTATTAATTATAAAAAAGCATGACATTCTCAATGAGACAAAAAAAAAAAATTATATAATCATAAAGTTATAAAAATAATAAATATTGGATATATTAAAGTTATGATGTTATAAAATTGTTTTTGTTTTTCATTATTATTAATCTTGATGGGTTTGGTCGACCCTATAGGGTCATAACTACAACCAGAACCCGACCCATGACCCTATAGGGTCATAAAAAATTTTCCCAAACCCATCCCATAACCTTATAGGGTTTTTAGTAGGTTGGGCGGGTTGGGTACTCTATAACGACCCACCCAGTTGCATCCCTATGAGAGATTGCCGGGTCTTAAACACTAGGTTTGTTGTAAGCTATGTTGACTTTTAGGGTTCTTGTTTGACTTCCGGTTTTGTTGAGTTATTCGTAAGATCATAAAATTTTGGGGTTTTATCCGTATTATATTTTTAGTTCGACGTCTATGGTTTATCTCATTTTATTTGTGATTATTTAATATTTTTCAGTTCTTGGGATCGTTTAACCGACTCTAGGGTTATGGGTTGATTCAGTTTGACTTTTGGTAAAAATTGAGATTTTTTATTCTAAAATCTACCGAAGGATTTAAGATCTTAGTATTTCATTATCGAGCGTTATTTGGATATATTGTCTTGATTTGCGTGTTAGGAATTGAATAGATGATTTGATTTGGTGTACAGATGTTGATTAAACCGTTAGTTGGATTTTCTATTTTGTTTTGAGGATTCTCTTTTTCTCAAGATTAAGAATTCTAGTGTTTGACCTTATTTAGAACTAAGTTTTAACTTTGTTCGATTTTTAGGGTTTTAGTTTTGGTATTGGACTTCTAGGATTATTTTATAAGAATTATGAAAATTTCAGGGGTTTATAATTTTAAAAAGCAAACTACTTATATATAAGTTCTAGATCAATTCACAAAAGAATAAGTCTATATTACAAAGAGTAGCTTATATCATGCTTCATCAAATCCTTATCATGTGATTTCATAAAGAAACTCAAAGAGATCAATCTTGAACATCTTGAACTGTCGAATTCACTAAAGTATGCTAAAGTCTCTCTGGAGATCATTAACTTCTAAACTTAAGTTTAACAACTGGAACTCTTTCTAGCCATTAGCGACTTAGATTTGCATTAAGATCAAGAATTCTTTTATTAACAGTCACATTTCATGAAAATTAATCAAGTGACAGAGGGATTTCACCCCTCTATCACTAGATGTTATAAGCAATCTTCATTAATAGCTTAGATCTATTCAATTGAAATCAAAGATGAATTCATACGATGTACACATACAAATCTAAGAAATGCAACTGAAGCTATTACTTTTAAGAATTCAACAATATTTCAGTAAAAACACAATTGAAATCACATGAATTAGGTTGAAATCCAAAAAATCTAAGCGATATTCAATTCTTTCTCCATAAGATTTAACAAGTTAAGCATGAATTCAAAGAAATAATGAAGATTTATGATGGAAAACACCTAAGGAGCACAACAATTCTTGTAAGACCTCTAAACCTTAGTAGAGAAGGAGCTTCTCTCACTATAATTCTCTTTAATGTTAGTTATGATAGAAAAATATCTAAAATTATTGGTGCAAAGTATCAAAATGTATAAGAAGATGTGTAAGCCCCTAGATTTTTCAGTAAATATAATACGCCCTAAGAACCAAAGTCAAATCAAAACCCTAAAATCAGCCTAGTTCTATGTTTAGTCTAGTGAATCTAGATTTGACAATCCTGCATTCTTAATCCCTAAACAACGGAATTGAAATAATTGTGGATAATGGTTCATAATAATATAGAAAAGCTTAAAAATATTAGATTCGTTAATTTTCAGTGCATTTCAGATCCGAACGGGTCAAGTTTCGAAAACCGTACCCCGGTACATCGAACGGTGAAACTATTCTGAAAATACCATTAGACTTGTAAAAATATAAGGATTTCAAAAATATCAGGTTTAGAATTTTTCGGTAACTAAAAATATCAGATAATTTATGTGTGTTTTCTTTACTTCCAGTATTTTGATTGTCTAGTCTACTATTCATAGTATATTTTTACTATTCATTACTATTACACTATCTCTATTTTTTCTTACAACCTATTTCCACACCCGACCACATCTATTCCTTACAATTTACCTTTCTCATACCACTTTATTCACATTACACCTTAAACATTACTACTTTTCATTACAAAAATAATAAAATAAGTAATTTCCTCCCCCTTTCTGAATGCAAACTAGTGCCCCTCTCCCTCTCATCCAACCTATTTTTTTTTCATTTTATTTAATTACATCTAATTTTCACTCCAAAACTCTATAAATACTCCATTCCTCCCTCCTTTATTCTTTTCCTACACTTTCTTACCATAACAAAACTCTTACAAAATCACTTCTCAAATCCTCTCTCTACAATTTTCTCTCAAACATCACTTCCTTTCCATCTTCATAAACCCCATTTCTCTTTAAGAGAATTTCTAAACACACATCCTACCTTAGGTAAAAAGTTCTAAACATATTCTTATTAATGTCATGAAACATTACATGATCATAATATGTGTTTCCTAAGACATAGGGTTAAGGAAGCAACAATATGTTCATGTTTTGTTCTTATTCGTGCGCAAATTTCTTTATGATATTATCTTCTTTTATTATTGTTATATTGTTTTTATTGTTATTAATGTTGGTCTAATTTAACTTCTATATGTTATTATGTATTTTATGTATTTATATATATTTCTTAGAACCTAAGTGCTCACTAACCTAATCTTATTATTATTTTACTCTTATTATTATGCTTTTTCTTTTCTTTCTTTTTCTTTTCCTTTTGGGACTAGTCTATTTTTGGTCCCGGGAAGCCTTGATAAAGCTAAGACTATCAATACTTGACCAGGATATCTTGATAAGCTAAGGTTCTCAATACTTGACCTCATTATTATGCTCTTATTTATTCTTATTATATATATTATATTATATATATCTTATCTTATTATGTGATATTTTTCTATTCCCCATGGCTACATATTTATAATCATGCATAAACATGTTGATATTGTCTCAACAAAAATAAAATGAGTTTTCTTAAAAGAAGAAAAATAGGAACTCTCTTTAAAAATAAAATTTTGTCACCTAAAAAATTATTTTTTCATAAAGACTTAAAGTTTTACCTTAACAAATCTTTTCCAAAATTTAGATAAGTTCATCACAAGTTTTTAGTAATTATAGTACATGAGATTTAATCAAAGAATACATAAAGTAAATCTATCACATATTCTCTTTTCAAACCAATGAAATAAGAAACTTTCTTTAAAACTTAATATTACTAATTCTTTGTTTAACAAAGGGTTTTCTTAAACTCATTTGTGAAGTTTTCACTAACACCCTAAAATACAAAGGTCTAGACAAGTTTTACAAAATTATCAAAAAATAACCTTTTAGAGATAAGTCTTACTTAGAAAATAAAATTAGTAAATAACTTAGAAGATCATTATGATTTTTTTTAAGGTGGAACTAACTTTAGAAAAAATTAAGAACACATAAACATGACTACTTTAAGAAATTTTAGTCACTACTAAGAAATACTTAGAAAAACTATATTTTTCAACCACTAGAAATAAAGTTATAGGAATCTTAAAAAGGCCAAAATTATTTTTTAGAAAATTAAATTATTCTCAAAGGTCAAGAAATGAAGTTAAAAGAAGGAAACACTGACTTATAATAATTTGTTAAATTTTTCCAATAAACTAAACTGAAATTTTCAAGTCTTAGTTTTTTATTTCTTTTTAACTTTTAAGACACATTGTTTTAGTGTCTTACAAAATAATTGTTGAGAAAACACCACTAAATTCATGCATACAATATGAGTATATATATATTCAAAGGATTTTTCAATTATACAAATATCTATATTTTTGTACAAGAATTTTTGGATGGAGAAAAGCTTGAAAAATTGTGTTTTGAAAGTTGAGATTTTTGCGATAGTTATGTACCTCACTATTTCGAGACCTAAATAACCTTTGATAATGAAAATAACCACAGAAATAGATAGATCTTTTCAAGTAGGTAGAAAACGATATATAATATGAAAAATTTCAAGTTAAAATGAGCAAATTATGGCCATTTTAAGTTGAAATTTCTTTAAAACAGAATTTTGACGAATTCAATAAGATAGAGTTAGAAAAATTAAGTAGAATTTCGATGAAATACTCAAAATGAGTATTTCTTTTGTTTAGGTGTCAAGGACCAAGATCTTCTCTTTCTCGAGGATTACTTCGACTGATAGAAAATCACCATGGCTGAGTAAGTTTTCCTTTATGTTTTATGTATTCACGCATGTGCCTGTAGAATGGAGCACTAGATGTTAGGAAAAGATAAAAATTGATATGCATGCGGGTTGTCATGAAAGCTATGTATGTGATTCGTTTTGCGTGATCAATAAACGATAAGTATATCGAAGCCCAATTGATTAATGAATATAAATTGATTCTATGTATATCATTGTGTGTGCAAGTATTGATTAGTCGCCTTAAATGAATTAATTTCGGATCGAAAATCTCTTAAAACTAAATTGCTCATGCATATCACTTAGAATATCATATTCACATTTTGCTACTACTCCTCAGCATGGAACCGAAAAGATAAGTTGCCTAGCTACATCTTGAGGATTTAGGACACTTGGGGAATACGACCTCATGGTGTAGCCGAGTTGGATTGATCGCTTTGGGTAAGGAAAGCCCAAGGACTAATAGTATGTTTCATTGGAACCCCAAGATGCACACAAATTTTAAGGGGGTTGATGGTGACCTATTTAAAGCATTCCCTAATCCATAATGGAGGGGTAAATCCATTCTACATATAAAACCATATAGTCGTATGTATTGTTTTCTCATATGATTGTTTGCACTTTATATGCTTGCTTAATGGACTGGTATGATTGTCTTGTTGATGCGTACTTTTGCGTAAGGATTATCTCACTAAGCTAGTTATGCTTATTTCCCAATATATTCCTAATGTTGCAGGATCTTTGTTTTGTACCTGAGACTATCTTAATCGTTCCGGTAGAACTGATGTTTTGGGAAGCTTTTGGAGGAATTCTATTTAAAGACTTAGATTAGATTTTCTCTAAAATCTTCTAGTTTTAGTTAATTGTCTTAGTAAGACTACGTTATTTGATAGGGGCAATTTACCATACTCATTTAGGTGAAATTATGGGCATTTATGTTCTAATTCTTGTTGAATTCAAAGATAATTGGTACTTAATTAGTGAATATATTCATTTCAGGTATAAATATGATAACATCAGGTATTGGATAAAAAACCAACAGGGATTTAAACTAAATAAGTCATTCAAGCAATATTACGACCATATTTATGCCAGTGATCTTCTCGAATGATACATAAAGAGCAATTACGGACGTAACCTACAGAAGAAGAGAGAAAATTTCATAGAAAAGAATACGGCCTGAGATACCATCATATTCCAGAGCGTGATTCTCTGATTGTTTCATCAAAGAAGGAAATGACTGTAAACTGAGGGAGAACTCGTAGCGTAGAGGAGATTACGGCCAAGATAACGGCCATAATAGACAGGGTAGTGAACTGCAGCATTTGTTCACTTGCGAGCTGCGGCTGTATTTGCATGTCGAATTGGAGCCTAGGGATGATTACGGCCTATGTTTCGGCCATAATGGCAGTTACAAATCACTTTTTTCACACCAATTCGGAATCAAAGTGTCTTTTTGAAGAGAAATGAAGCCCAGATGATGCCTAATTTCCTCCATTTGATGTGTTGATTGGAGGAAAACATATAAATAGTCCTCCGAATCATTGCAAAAGACATGAATTATTGTAATAGCGTAGACATATTCTTTCTAGATGAATTCTCTTTTGTTTCCTACCAATTATCTGTAAAAACTCACTTCTGTTCCATCACCATTTGTGTTCATACAAGAGTGTATTTGTACCAGATTCTTGAGTGTTGTTTAATCATTAAGGGTTGTTCTCTATCTTTTCTGTGTATTTTTGTATTTTATATGTATCGTTGTGTCTCCATGATATGTGGGTAGTTTGTTAGGACTCGTGTAGCTATGTTTTAGCATGTATATACATGGAATAATTGCTGATATTATAGAATTCACTAATCTCTATAGTAAGTTAAATCATGCTAATTCTAGGTAGTGCACGACTTAGAGTTAGACCAGATTTCCATAGGATGCAATTAAGAAATCTACCTATGGAATAGATTTAAGCTATAGGGAGAGACTGCTCATGATGCCTAGAGAGAGGGTTGTGAAACCTTCTGCATATGTAATTGAAATTACCATTGGGATCATTTTCTTAATGCAATTCTAGTCGGCTGTTAACTAGGAAGAGATTTCAGTTCGACAAGGCTAGGATTAGGATTCAATAAACTCAAGAGAGATATTGAATTAAATGGTAGAATCCTGCAATTAGGAAGGATATACAAATAACGAAGATGTATTACATGTTAACTCATTGGTGAAGCAAGTTTGATTTGTTTAATTGTGAAAGTTACACTTAGTTGTTAATTCATGTTATAATATAGCTTAGTTGTAATTTAGTTTGTTATTTTATTGTAAATCCTGATTTGATTCGATTGCTAGATAATAATTAAGAAGGCGAGTAGTAGTACTTGTTGACGGTCCCAAGGAATACGACCTATAATCTAATCATATATTGCAATTGATAGGTGCACTTGCCTAAAGTTAACCTAAATATAGGAAAGGATTATTGGACATTAAATTTGTAAACTTAGGTTACACAAGTTTTTGGCGCCATTGCGGCGACGGTTAGATAGTAATATTAAGAAAATCCAATTGTTGTTAATCTAGCTTTTTACTTTATTTATGTTCTTATTTTATTGTTCATTTAAATCTAAATTTCTTTCTTGGTTTCAGGTTTATAACCCGAAGTGTTCTACCAAACTAGTGATTTCAACCCAGAACCAGAAGAACATTGTGTGGGAATTTGAGGAAGATTAGAGAGATTCTTTAGAATTCACCTATTAGAGCAAGAGGAATACATCGGAGTCATCAGTATGAATACTGGAGATGAAATGTTAACCCAGAGAGGTTGAAGAAGTTGATGATCCTACAATTAATGTAAATCAAGCTGCTGGATGGAAATGGAAATGAGCCACTAGAGATGCTGGAAATGGGTTCATAGGCCTATATGGGAAATGTTTATGCCACCACAATGGAGTTGCACCATCTATTCAATGCCCTCCAATTCAAGCAAACAACTTTGAGTTGAAGCCTGCCTGCCTTGATTCAGATGGTACAAGTCAATTAGTTTGGAGAGAGTTTCAGAATACCCACATGTCATTTCAAGAACTTCTTGTAAAATATGTTCTACTATCAATACTAGTGGGGCACCAATGAATCAATACACCTTTTATTATTCCCTTTTTCCTTAGGGACAAGGCACGGAGTTGGTTAGAGTCATTACCTCCTCATTCACTAACAAATCAGGATCAAGTGGCACAGAGGTTTTTAGAATAATTCTTTCCTCCCAACAAAACAATCCAACTGAGAAATGAGATATTCTCCTTCCGTCAGTTTAAAGGAGAAAAGCTTTATGAAGTATGGGAGAGATTTAAGGAACTTCTTAGGCGTTGTCCTCACCATGGGATTAAATTACAAGATTTGGTCAGGATATTTTATTCATCCCTTGGTGATCAGTTGAAAATCATGATTGACTCCGTAGCTACTGGTAACTTGATGAAGAAGAGTGCGCTGAGGCTTTATGATTTAATTGAAGACATGGCGAGGAACACTTTTTGCTGGCATAGTGAAAGGAACAAACCACAACCCATAGCTGCTATGTATGAGTCAAATTCGATTTCTCAACTTAAGGCACAAGTCACATTTCTTATAGGTTAAATGAACAAGATGAAATCGGGTATGGAAGCTTTACCTCAAGGTGATTTCTCGATGGGTTTAATGAAGGATTCTTATGATCTTGAAGTTGGTCAAGTTGGTCCAAGCATAGCATATGTGAATTTTATGAATAGATCAGATAGAAGAGCCATGAATTATAATCCTTACAGCAGTACCTACAATCTGAGTTGGAGGGGTCATCCTAACTTCTCTTGGAGCAACCAAAATCCTCAAAGAGCAAGCTATCCATTTAGGTACCAAAAGTCATAGCAACAATAGTTACTAGTACCACAGCAATGTCTTGCTTTACCACCAGCTGAGAAGAAGCTAAGTGCTGAGGATCTTCTGTTACAGTTTATCCAGAGTTTTGACGCACGCCATAGGATTCAGAAGGCATCCATCCATAACTTGGAAAAGCAAATTGGCCAATTGTCCAAGAATGTTTTCTGAAAGAACTCCTGGGTCTTTACTTGGAAACACAGAGACAAATCCTAAGGAACAGTGAAGGCTGTTAACTTAGGAGTGGAAGGGAATTACATGATCAGAGGTTTCCCCTGAGAAAGTAATGGGAAGGAGAAGATTCAGAGGTTATAATTGAAAGGAAGAGGAAGAAGTTAGAAGAATCAGTGAGAAGGAGATGAAATCACCTAAAGGAGTATAACCATCCATTACCTATCTATCAAGGTTTGAAGAAGACAAAGGATGATGAGCATTATAGCAAGTTCTTGGAACTTTTCAAGCAGTTCATATCAACCTTCCCTTGGTGGAGGCACTAACACAGATGCCCCCGATATGCAAAATTTCTTAAAGAACTACTCTCTAATAAGAGGAAGTTAGAAGAACTTTCTACTATTACTCTTGGAGGAGAGTGCTCAGCTGTTATACTAAATAAGTTACCACGAAAGATGAAAGACCCAGGTAGTTTTACTATCCCGTGTTTAATTGGTGACTTACCTATAGAACGAGCACTTGCAAATCTGGGAGCAAGTATAAATCTCATGCCCTACAAGATGTTTAAAAGACTGAACATAGGGGAGCCAAAAGCCACTTGTATTAGTTTACAATTGGCGGATAGATCCATGAGATTTCTAAGGGAAGTGGTTGAGGATGTGCTAGTAAAGGTGCAAGATTTCATTTTTCCTACTGATTTTGTCATCCTCAATATGGATGAAGACGTGGATGTGCCACTAATATTGGGGAGACCATTCGTCGCTACTACTGGGGCGGTGATTAATGTCAAGGATGGCAAGTTAGTCCTCAGAGTTGGTGGTGATGAGATGGTCATTCGAAGACAGATGTCTCAGGCAAAAGATGACCAATGATTGATACCTTTTTTTACATTGATTCATGATTTGCATGTTTTTGATTTCATGCATTAATTCTTGAGCAAGGATGCGTTGGAGTTGAGCTTAGCCTCAAAAATCAAGAAGATTGTTTGACTAAAGAAGTAAATAAGATAAGAGAACATTTGGAAGTACAGCTAAGGTTATGAAGTGAAGCATTGTTGAAGAGATTGTAAGGGTGACAAACAAGTTGAAGCCATCTATGGAGGAACCACCGGAGTTGGAGTGAAACAGTTTCCTGAGTATTCTAGAATACACATTTCTAGATAAAGATTCTAAGCTTCCAGTTTAATATCATCAAAGCTTGAGGAAGGTCAAAAAGAACAATTATTATGGTGCTTGGGCAACTAAAAGAGCATTGGGCATGGAAGATTTCAGGACATAAAAGGGATTAGCCCTTCTTTTTGCACACACAAAAATTTTTATGGAAGATGGGATACAAACCATGTGTGCAACAACAAATGATTGAACCGAATATGAAATAAGTGGTGAAGAAGTAGTGAAGCTCTTAGATGCTGGATTGATTTAACCTATTTCAGATAGTTCATGGGTAAGCCCCATACAAGTGGTTCCTAAAAAGGGGGGAGGGGGGAATGACTGTAATGCCAAATGAAAAGAATGAATCAATCCCAATGCGCATGGTCACTGGATGGAGAGTGTGCATCGATTATAGGAAACTAAACGATGCCACTAGGAAGGATCATTTCTCGTTGCCATTCATCGATCAGATGTTGGAACAATTGGCAGGATATGCATATTATTGTTTCATGGACGACATGTCGGGATACTTCCAAATCCCTATAGCACCTGAAGATTAAGAGAAAACTACCTTCACTTGTCCTTATGGTATTTTTGCATACCGGAGGATGCCATTTGGCTTATGCAATGCCCTTGCAACTTTTCAACGTTGCATGATGGCAATCTTTGAGAACTTGGTAGAGGAAGTTATGGAAGTCTTCATGGAATCATGGATGACTTCTCAGTGTTTGGGACACATTTGATGGCTATTTGAAGAATTTAAAAAGGGTACTTTGAAGGTGTGAGGAGACGAACTTAGTATTAAACTGGGAGAAGTGTCACTTCATGATGCAACAAGGAGTTGTTTTGGGACACAAAATATCAACGAAAAGGATTGAAGTTGATACAGCAAAGGTTGAGGTCATTGATAAAGTACCACCACCATCATCGATCAAGGCCATTAAAAGCTTCTTGCGGCATGCTGGGTTCTATAGGGAGATTTATTAAGGATTTCTCCAACATGCAAGGCCATTAACCAAACTATTGGAGAAGGATGCCCCTTTTGAATTCAATGAGAGTTGTTTGGAAGCTTTCAATGTATTGAAGGAAAAACTTATAAACGCTCCATAATGGTGGTACCAAATTAGAATTTGCTTTTTGAATTGATGTGTAATGCAAGCGACTCAGTGGTTGGGGTTGTGCTTGGACAAAGATGGGACAAGCATTTCCAGCCCATTTACTATGCAGTAAGACCCTCACACAGACTCAAAAGAATTTTACCACCACAGAGAAAGAGTTATTAGTGGTGGTTTTTTCCTTTGACAAATTCAGATCTACTTGGTTTTGTCAAAGGTTGTTATCTAAATGGATCATTCAGCATTGAAGTATTTTACTTTCCAAGCTGATGCAAAGCCAAGATGATCAGATGGATCCTTCTCCTCTAGAGTTTAATTTGGAGATTAGGGATAAAAAGGGGGCAAAAAATCTAGTGCTGATCATTTGTCCGACTGGATAATCCACATCTAATTGAGTTGACTGAAGAGGACATAAATGATAAGTTCTCGTAGGAGAGTTTGTTTTCCATAAGTGTGGTTAAAGACCATTGTATTCTTTGGTTTGCAGACATAGCAAACTATCTAGTAGGAAAGGTCTTACCACATGACATGTGTTGGGTTTTATTATCAGTTTTGCAGCGGAATTTTTCTTTAAAATTAAACCCTAATTCTAGTATCTATGTGTTTTTTATTAGATACAAAAACGAAAATAAAAGTTCAAGTTTTAATACCTTTTAGATTTCAAAAAGGTATTTAATGATATGGATCTGTAGATGTTGCCACGTTGCGAACGCCCTCTACGGTATCCACATGAGAATGACCATGATTTGGATTCTCTCTTGCGTGCTAGCGCAATCTAAACGCTTCTAGATTTGGTTTCGAAGGGGCTCCTAGAGATACGAATTCTCACACTCTCTAGGGTTTCGAAAATTTCTTTTAGGTTTGCAGAATTCTTTGCCGTCTAATGTGACGTCAAAGAGTCTGACCTAAAAGGCTATCTATAGATCTATATATCTAGACATATAGGAAACCCTAGAAGATAAATATGATGAGATATTTATTTAATATTTAACAAATACATTATTTATTAAATATTAATTATATGTCATAATCATTTATTATTCTTAAACTATTTAAGAATAATAAATATAATATTCCTATAGGTTAATTATAAACCCATAAAATGAAATATCAAATATTGGCGTTGGGCAAAAACACTAACAATCTCCCACTTGCACTAGGCCAAATAATTTATTTATCAATCTTAACAAATTAAGATTAATAAATAACTTTATCATTCCCATCAGACTTATTTATATCAAGTCCCTGATCCTTTTAGTTTATTCTTTTGTGTGTGACCCTGTAGATTCACTTAATGTTAGTAGTAGATCAAAAACCCTTTTGACCTACGAGACATAAGCGGCCTCTAGCAAGACATTATGCCTACCCAAATTAAGTGAAGATCGGTGATCCGATTTTACCTTATAGACAGTTAATTATTTAGTCCCTTTATCACATGATATCTTATGATTAAACATAAGGTGTGGATCAATACACACTTATATTATTTAATCACCTATTTCTTGAATCCAGAGTTTGACTGTAAGCCCTAGAAAATTTCAGTAAATAATTCCAAAATGAACTTCAGAAATAAACCCTAAAAATCACTCCAAATTAAAACCGAATTTCGACAAGTCCTAAATCACGAACGAATCCAAAAATTTCTTAATCATGAGAAAATGAAAATCCTTAAAAATAAAATAAGAACTCAGTGGTCTTCAAATTCAAAACCACGACATACGAAAAATTTTGTATCTAACTCCGATTTATAAAATCGGGGTAATATAAAACCCAAAAACAAATTAATAAAAAGTAAATAACGATTAACTTTCGGAAATGAAACCCAATTCAAGAATTCCGAAAATGTTAAAAGATATTAAATACTTACAAAAGTAAAATTTAAAATAAATCTCTCAAATTAAATATGTTATATAAACATAAATATCAATTTCCAAATTGGCAAAGGTCTAAACCGAAAAATCACCCGCAAACCCTAACCGGAATACAATAGCTTAAGTCCGGCAATCTAGCACCCTTAACCCTAGAGGCCGAGGTGTAGTTTAAATATGTAAAAAAGCTCGTAGTAATATAAGTTTATTTAAAAATATCAGATTGGTAAATTTTTTACCTATCTCGAACCCGTTCGGATACAGACTTTGAAAAGCGTATCCCGAGGCTCGAGATATCAAAAACATACCATTAGTACCGTTAGACTCTTAATTTTATAAGATTTCTAAATATATCAGTTATATAATTTTTCGGGTTATAAAAGTTACAGTTATAACCTTTTTATCGTATTTTCATCTCTACCGGTAATTGATTAGTCTTTTGCACTATTCATTTTATTTCATTACACAATTTTATTACTTTTATAATGTATACCCCGGGTTTCCTAGTAATCAAGTAAATTTTGGAAACCGAAAAATGAAACCCTAAACCGGTTTAGTTCAAGCTTTGTGAGAAAGACCTAGAAACCCTAATTCCGGCTTTTTCTCGGTTTCCAAATAAGAAACTTTTATAGGAAAAAATTAATTTTGAATGTAGTTCTTGATTATATTTCGAAACAAGAAAAGATCAGGTTTTTAAGAAAATTTCAATTCCGGGTCATCCCGAGACCCATTATAGAAAAGCGTGCCCCGGAACTAGAATTTCAAAAATTTCCTTATGAATACTCATTTGAATCGAAATAAAATAAGGATTTCAAAAATATAAATTTCATAATTTTCCGGCTTACCAAAAATACAGTTTTAACCTTTTTATTCGTATTTTTCTTACTACCGGTAATTAAGTTATCTTGATTACTATTCACTACTATTCACAAGTACAACCTATGACTACTCATTTGTACACCCTATTCTTACAACCACTCAATTCCATTTTCCTTTCCAAGGACTTTTGTTTCCAAATAATTATTACAAGTTATGTCACTTTATGTACATCCATCAAAACAAATCAATCAAAACAAGTTAATCAAAAATCAAATCCCCCCTTTTTCTCTTGCATTGGTTGGCGTGAAACCCTCCCCAACAAGTTCCAATTTGCAAATTTTTTTATTTTTTTTATTCCATTTTAACCTAATTTCACTTTATATATAAACTACTTTTTCTCTCTCTCTCTTCATTCTTTCACTTTTCAAACTTTTCAAAGGTAAACAAAGCTCCCTTTTCCTCTCATTTTTCCTTCTATGCTGTGGCCTTCATACCCCATACACACACACACACACAACTTTCTTTTTCTTTCATTCATCTCCTATTTTACTCTAAGTAAATGAGCTTTTACTCCTTCTACTCATAGATCTTTGTAATGGCTAGGTTATTCTTGGATATTCCAACTAAATGTTCCCATGATCTCTTGGTAGGGACAAGGAAATATCAAAAACAAGAATACCAAACCATCACTAGTAGATCTTGTATTTCAAGGAGTTTCCAAGGCATAAGCTTTATGATTTTTCATCAAAAAGTATTTTGAACAAAAGATCTTTTATAAAAATATGGTTTTTATGTTTTCAAAACCTATTTAAGCACTTGATATAGTAGATCTATCATTTTTCTACTCATATTCATGTAGGCATTTAAGATCTCATCTTTATTTTGAGTTTATGTGCATTAATGGTCTTTAATGTTTTTGTCCTTAGTAAATAACCTTTCTAATACATAGATCTATGGATAGATGAGTTAATAAAGTCAAAAAGGAAAACACTTTTCAAGAAATGGACTTGTGTAAATTCGGATGACTTGAGAAACCTAGGTTAAAAACCCTTTTACTAACTTTTAAACATGTGTTTTACAAGAAAAATGAAGTCTATAGGTGATAGACAATGTTTGGTCATATTTTTCATGAGTTTAAATGAGTTTTTACTAAAGAAAATATTTGAAACAAGAGATGAAGTCCAATAGAAGTTTTGAGTTAGAAGTCTTGAAAACCAAATTCGTAATAGTGGATAGATGTTAGAAAACACTAGTTTTTCAACTTCAAAAATGGTATTTTCTTAAATAAATGAAGTCCTTAGGGTATAGGTAAAATAAATGCTTAAAGTTCTAAGTATAAAATACATTTTTCTTAAAGGAATCAACTTGAAAATGGAATTTTCTAAATTCGGATTTTTGGAACCACCTTAGTATAAGACCCACTTAAAAAGTTACAAATAAAGATTTTATTAAAGAAATGAAGGCCTTAGGATATAGTAATATAAGAGTCAAATTTTCTTTAAAGAGAATAGAGTTTTTCTAAGAAAAATCCTTAGAATAATTGAGTGTAACCAAGTGTATTAAAATTACTAGTTAAGTAATGTCATGGAGTGGTTTCCATATAAAAAGGGTATTTAAATTCTTTTAATCTAAATTTTATAAGAACTTAGACACCTTAGAGTTCATATCATGACATTCATGATAGAGAAAATCATTACCATGGCATTTAGTTTCATTTTGTACTTAGAAATCTCAAGAGCATTCATGAAAATCGCATTTTCGGAATCAACATACCCGCTGTACAGACCTGATTCCTCATTTCCGAGGATTAGATATTTTCAAAACTTGATTTAAACTTCATATTTAGAAAGCTCTTCCGAAGTAAATAGAAATCGATATAAAATTTGCGAGATTCCGAGTTAAAATGACCAAGTTATGGCCGTTTTAAGTTGGAATTTCCGCTTATGACGCAAATTACGAATTGGATAGTTCGTAAAAAGTCGTTGGATTAGTTTGAGTTTAAATACTTATTAGAGTATTTCTTCCTTTTTAGGTAATTCCGAGTTCGACGATTCCCTACCACCAGATTATTATTAGAAGACGGTGATCCAATGGCCGAGTGAGTTTTCTCCTTGTTTTGTTACCTTGATTGTGCTTGTAGTTAGTCGCATTAGATTATTGGAACAAGAAAAATCGATATGAATGGGGATGGGATATATGATGAGGCTGTGATGAATGTATGCCAAAGAATACTAAAGCATATTGAAACAATGATTTGATTGGATAACTGCACTGTTCATATTATTTCTGTTATATGTGTGATATTGGTTAGTCACTCTAAAGAATGTATAAATATTTTGAATTAAGCAAAAATTAAAGTGGTCATGCATCGCATCGGACATATTGCATTTGGTAGCATGCTACTCCTACGCAGGTCAATCGGTATGGTCCGTCGTTGCCTCGTTTAGATAACGAGCCCGGTGCCAGAGCTCATTCAGGGGTACTAAGGCGCATGTGGATGCATTCTTGGATGAGCCTAGCCGAGTCGAGTGCTAAGAGCCGAGGGCTTGGGGACTAGATGCGGTCGTGTAGACTCAATACCATTCCTAATCCAAGATACGGAGGGCATAAATCCGTTATGTGTGTGGGTTCTGGATACTCATGCATAATTGCTTGCTCACGTGTTTGTTCATGCATAGCATATGTTTTATTAATACTTGCTTGTTGTGGTATGAAATTAAGGGAATTCTCACTAAGCTGGTGTAGCTTATACCCCATTAGTTGTTTAAATGAGCAGGTTATTCCAAGAATGCTAAGTGGGTACTGAGTTGGTTGAAACCGAGAATGATTTCAGGATTCCGGCACGATATAAGAATGCTTGAAGTTTTTTTTTGGTTAAGCTTTACGATTTGCTTTGTGATAGCTTTATGCAGTGAAGTCTAGGGATGAATGTAGTTGAAGTTTGATGAATTGTATTTTGAAGTATAGTGTTTTGTATCTGAAGTATGGTAAATTTGTATTTCCTTTACATTGTTACTCATTTGTATCACAAAAATGTATCATTCCGATGTGTCTCCTTTATGTGTTAGATGCCTTGTACATAGTATGGAAGCCTTCGCGTGACTGAGGTGGTCATTCTTAGGCTTTAATATTGTGTACGGCGGATTGCCACGTTTAGGGTACCCTTCGGGGCATGACATTGACTGACTTAAACAAATAACATTGATAACTCCTTATCAATTCTTTGAGCACGGCCATGCATATCTGCCTTACTCAACAAGGGGCCCAAAGATATATCTCTCAATTTAATGAGAGAGACAAATTCCTTCATGAACACTTACATTCCTCCACATAACTTATTCTATGTCCAATATTAGTCTTATAATCATCTGATTAAAGATGATAAAGAACTGAATTAAAATATAGAGTTTGTTATGTAGGAATCTATGGTGTCATCAGGTCAAAGGACTTAAATAATTATTGTAATGAGAAACACTTATCATATTGATCCATATAGTATTCTCATAATGGTCATTCAATATAATGTACTCTTACATGTATCTATGTGCTGAAATGATATCTTATATCCATGATCAGTAAAACATGACCATCATCAGCCTACATACTAATCTTAATTCATTATTATTCCATATAATGAAATTGGGATAGGGATAATTTAGAATAAAGTTATTTATTCCTTATGGTTTTACTATTAAAGTCACATACTTTAATGACATAAGGAATAACAAAATTACTCATGGAATTATTTTATCAAGGTAAAAAGGTTAATAATAAACCTTGAAAAATAGAATGGCTTATAAGATAATAAATATCTAAATGACATAAAATCCATATGTGCTATGGCACATCACTAGCAATCTTTCACTTGCATAGCTTGTACTCAATCATAAGTCTAATGCCCAGTGCTCTAGTATGACTATCATTTAGACTGGGGAAGAGGCTTAGTCAATGGATCTGCAACATTGTCATTTGTGTACTTTGCATATCTTAACATCTCCTCTTTTAATGATTTCTCGAATGAGATGGTAATGCCTGAGTTGTGTTTGGATCGCTGGTCTGATCTTGGTTCCTTAGCCTGTGCAATGGCCCCATTATTATCACATAAAGGTCCACTGGATTTGTAATGCTAGGAGTAACTCCCGATGCACTAATGAACTTCTTGACAAACTGCTTCCTTAGCTGCATCCAATGCTGCTATGTACTCAGCCTCCATAGTAGAATCTGCAACTGTGTCCTGTTTGGAACTCTTCCAGCTCACAACATCTCCATTCAAACAAAACACATAACCAGATTGTGATCGAAATCATCTGAATCAGATGGAAGCTGGCACCTGTGTACCCATTTACTACAAGATCACCTTCCTTATCTCCATATGTCAAAAAACACATCTTTAGTCCTTCTTAAGTACTTTAGAATGTTTTTTTACTGCTATCCAGTGACTTTCACCTAGATCTGATTGGTATCTACTTGTGATGCTTAAAGCATAAGTGACATCTGGTCGAGAGCATAACATGGCATTACATGATGGAACCAATAGCTGAGGCGTATGGAATCCTACTCATGCGTTCCCGTTTTTTTGAAGTGGGACATTGAGTCTTACTCAATTTAATTCCATGTGATACTGGCAGGAATCCTCTTTTGGAATTCTCCATACTAACCTTTTTAGTACCTTGTCCATGTATGCACTCTACTTAGGCTAATTATCTTCTCGATCTATCTCTATAGATCTTGATGCCTAGAATATAGGCAGCCTCACCTAAGTCCTTCATGAGAAACAATTTCCTAACCATGTTTTGACCTTTTGTAATGTAGATATCATTTCCAATGAGCAATATGTCGTCTACGTAAAGCATCAAGAAAACTACTACGCTCCACTAACTCTCTTGTAAACGCAAGGTTCATCTTCATTCTTGATAAAATCAAACTCTTGATTGCTTCATCAAAACGAAGATTCCAACTTCGAGATGCTTGCTTCAATCCATAATGGACCTTTGAAGCTTACATACCTTATGTGAATTCCTCGAATTAACAAATCCCTCGGGTTGTGTCATATTACACATCCTCAATGAGGTTTTTCATTCAAGAAGGTTGTCTTGACATCCATTTGCCATATCATAGTCATAATACGCAGCTATGGCAGAAGAATTCTCACAGACTTAGCATGACTACAGTGTGAAAAGGTTTCATCATAGTCTATACCATGAGTTTGTTAAAACCTTTTGCAACTAGTCGTGCTTTATAGGTATGCACATTACCATCCATGTCAGTTTTCTTCTTAAAAACCCATTTACATCCAATAGTTTTCACACCATCGGGTCGATCAATCAAAGTCCATACTTGATTGTCATACATGGATTGCATTTCGATCTCATGGCTAATAACTATTTCTCAGAGTCGGGGCCCATCATTGCTTCCTGGTATTATGTGGGCTCATCTTGGTCTATGAGCATCACATCGCGATTGTCAGTAATGAGAAATCCATATCTCTCAGGCTCGTGACGAATCCTACCGTCCTACGTAGGCCTTCAGTAGTGGTTCAGGCTCAGCAACTAATTGCGAGTCTGATTAAACATCTATCATGGGTTATGCTAGTTTGTGGTTCTCGAACTTCTTCGAGTTGAATCGTACTCCCACTGATTCCTTTAGAGACAATTTCTTTCTAGAAAATGACCACTACGAGCAACAAACACTTTGTTCTCGATTGCTTGTAGAAGTAGTATCCTTTTGTCTCTTTAGGATATCCCACAAAGAGCATTTGTCAGATTTAGCTGCTAGCTTATCAGACACCTATCGTTTAACATAAGCATCACAACCCCATAGCTTTAGAAAGACAAACTGGGACATTTCCCATTCCATAACTCGTATGGTGTCTTTTCAACCGATTTGATGGAACCTTGTTCAATATAAAGGCAGCAGTTTCTAAGGCATATCCCTAAAAGGATATTGGAAGATCTTCCTGACTCATCTTGATCGAACATATCTAATAAAGTTCGATTTCTCCTTTCAGAACACCATTCCATTGTAGTGTTCCTAGAGGAGTCAACTGTGAGTTATCCAAATCCTTAAGATAATCAGAGAAATCTTGGTTTAAATATTCACCACCTCGATCTGATCGAAACGTTTTTATATTTTTTCCAAGTTGATTTTGTACTCATTTTTGAACATTTGAACTTTTCAAATGATTCGGATTTATGCTCATTAGGTATACATATTCATACCTACTAAAGTCATTGTAAAGTAATGAAGTATAGTAACCTCCTCTAGTTGTTGAACTTAGGTCCACATCATCGGTATTTTTTAGGCTCAGTAAGTCATTATCTCTCTCACTTTTGTCCTGTGAAAGGAACTATGTCATCTTTCCCATCAAACAAGACTCGCATGATTCATATGATCAAAAATCAAATGAATCTAAGGCCCATCTTGATGAAGCTTTGATATGCGTTTCTCATTAATGTGGCCTAAAAGACAATGCCAGAAGTAAGTTGGATTCAAACTGTTAGATTTGAACCTTTTGGTATTAATGTTATAATGGACTTATGATCAGATTCATCAAAGTTTAGAATATAGAGACATTCATCAAATGAGCAATACCATAAAAGATGTCTCCATGATTAGATGGAGATTGTATTATTTCAATAATAAATCTAAAACCATCCTTGTCAAACATTGAAACTGAAATAATGTTACTGCTCATGCAGGCACATAATAACAATTATTTAAAATCAGAATAAGTCTAGAAGGTAAAGTTAATTCAAAATTTCCCACATCTAATGCAGCAACCTTGCTTCATTTGCCACGCGTAGGTCCACTTCACCTTTAGCCAACTTTACTTTGCTTTAATCCTGCACATTTTACACAAATGTGAGACCCACATCCAATATCTAATACCCATGATGTAGAAGTAAATAGATTGACTTGTATGACATAAATACCTGAAGCAGTAGTCTCACTACCCTTCTTTTTTCTCAGATCCTCCAATAAAGTTTGCAGTTCCTCTTCCAATGACCTGGTTCATTGCAGAAGAAGCAAACCCTTCCTTAGGTGGTTGGCCTTAGGTGAGGCTTAAGCTTTTTAGCTTTGGGTGACCTTTTGTTTTGCCCTTGCCTCTACCATTGGCATTTCTCTTTTTGCCTTGTCCCTTTTGAACCATCAGAACATATGTTATTTGTTTTAACATTTTGTTCTGCATTCTTAAGCATCCATGCAGCTCTATGATAGACACATCCATTTTGTGATGTTGTAGTTCATCAAACTGGTCATAGCTAGGAGGCAAAGAGCCTAGGATCAAATCCGTAGCCATCTCCCTAGGAAACTAGAGAGCCAAGCTTCTCAAGTCATCAATATAACTCTTCATCTTGAGTACATGTGTACTACAGAGCTACTTGGAGCCATTTTACAAGAATTCAGCTCCTTGGTGACTAAAAATCTTCATGTCTTGCCTGTTCTTGGAACATTCCTTTAGGTGTACGATCAGATCGTACGCCTCCATGTCTTCCATTTGCTTTTGAAGCTCAGGTTCCATGGTGGCAAGCATAATGCAGGTCACATCCAATGAGTCTTCCTTATGCTTACTAAATCATTTCTTTCAGCTCTTGGGCATTAGGAGAAGGTTATCAGGGATTGCTCATCAATCACATACAACTTCCTCTCGTGCTTAGAACATTCTTAAGTTTATGATACAATCAAGGAAGTTTTTACTATTCAGCTTATCTTTTTCAAGAATTGATCGCAAGATTGTGTTGTTGGTTGCCATGATCTACATATAGAGGTATACAAAGTTAATTATTTATTTAAGCCATTTTCATAGTCTCACTATTTTTATCAAATTAATAATGTAAACCCTGTTTCTAAGCCTTAACCTTAAGCCGGAAAGTCTACCGGAGACCTTAAGTCAACAATCTTGAGTAAAACCCTACAGTTTAGATCCTGCAAACCCGAGTTCGTAAATCGAGGAGTCGAAAAATAATTAAAGTGTTTAGAATAGTCCGTAATAATATTTGATTTATTAAAAATATCAGATGGTTCAATTTCGGCTTATTTCGAACCCGTTTGGATACTGCTTTGGAAAGCGTGTCCCGGGGCTCGGAAAATTAAAAATATATCTTTAATATTTTTAGACTCGTATTTTTATAAGGATTTCAAAAATATCAAGTTTAGAATTTTTCGGATTCTAAAAATATCAGTTATAGCTCATATAAGCTTATTTTACTCTTACCGGTAACTTAATTGTTAAATTTCTAAAAATAATTTAATTGATTATTTTATTTAAATCATAAAAATTCTGCTTTAATAAAAATATTTTTCTTAATTTATTTTATATTTTCTTATTCAAAAAGCCACTTTATCAACCCATATCTCAAGTACACATACATTATCATTACTACACATTATTATGTCTTCTTTTGCTTTTTCTTACACTCCTTTCCCAAAATTGCAGCTGCCCATTCCCCAAAATTAGCCACTTTTCATTATTTTTAATTATTTATTTGATATTTTAAAGTCTTTTAGTTAGAAATGGATGCAACTTGTTACACTTTCAAAAATACAAGTTAAAATCAAACTACACACACTCCCCCACACTCAAAATCACGCCAGCCCCCCTTTGCAGCTGTGTTTTATTTTTTTTTAAATTATTTAACACACATTATCTCTATTTAACATCTTATTCCTTCCTCTTTCATCTTTACAAACCCTATATTTTTCCTCTCTCTTTTTCCCTCTTTTTCTCTTCTTCTTGGCTTGTCTTCTTCACAAACAAGCTGCCCCATTTTTCTTTCTTGCTTCCACATATTTCTTGCAATTATTTGAGGTAATCTTTCCTTTTTGCTCTTATAAGATGTTCTAGGATGATACCATGGATGTTTCATGCATCAAAGGACATTCCACAAGCTTAAAAGGCTATGGATGATGATGCCAAGAAGTGAAACACTCCTCTAGATGATGATCTCTTTTGTTCTTAGTATTTTTGTTATATGGAAGGCTTGTTTATCTTCTTGTTTTGTGATAGCTTGTAGATCTAGAGTTTTATCAAGCTTTAGTTATGTTTATGTGTAGATCTAGAGTTAAGGCTACTACTAAGTTTTTCTTATGCTTTCATGGTATATATTGAGTAGATCTTAGATTCAAGTTGGAATGAAAAAGAAAAATTCGTAACTTGTCAATGCCCTATTTTAAAAACCCTCTTTCAAGTCTTAAAATGGAAGCTTTTGTTAAGAAAATGAAGGTTTGATGGATGTATATCATCAAGGCTTCATCTTACAAGAATCAAAGTTGATTTTCAAAGTTTATTTTCAAAAACAAAAATTGTATTTTCGGATCAAGACAAAGATCCAAAATAAAAACATGTTTTCAACTCACAAATGAGGATTTTATTCAAGAAATGAAGGGTTCTTGAGATATAATATGTAATGGGTTGTTTTCATGAGTTTTGATGAATTTTCTCAAGAGATATGTCCAAAATAAATTTATGAAAATTCGGATCAAGACCAAGACCTATTTTTGGAACCCATCAATCAACTTTAAAATGAAGATTTAGACAAAAATATAAGGGCTCTTGTATAGATATCTTAAGGAATGATTTTCATAAGTTTGAATGGTTTTCCTAAAAGTATTGCATAAATCAAGTGCTTTGTAGAAGACAAATTTAGGTCTTGTTTTCATTGTAATTTCAAAGTGGAAATTCGTAATTATGGAGACCAATTTTGAAAACCTTCTTTTTGATCTCAAAACAAGTTTTTATTGAAAATGAATGCTTTGATGATACATAATATAGGAAAAATTATTTTCATTGAACTAAGTGAGTTTTAGTAAAGGAATTACTCAAAACAAGACAATGAGTTTCAACTTGTGAATTTCGGTTTTATGAATATGGATTCTTAGAAGTTTCATTTGAATTATGTTTGGTATTAGATAAGTGTGTAATCTCTTAATTTTGTTTTGAGAATCTCCTTGCAAGTTTAGGACTAAAATAATTGGTCTAAGTAGTTAAATAGAGTAGATATGGCAATTTTTCACAAAGGCTCAAATCTGGAATTTTCGCAACCCTACTGTACAGTACGTTTCCGACCCTTAAATGACCTTAAATGTTTGAATTAACTTTAGAAATGGATAGCTCTTTCGAAGTAGGTATAAATCGGTATATTATAAGCTAAATTCCGAGTTAAAATGAGTTAGATATGACCTTTTTAAGTTAAGGATTCAACCTAGACGGAAATTGACGAACTTAGTAAATAAAATTGTTAAGTTTAATAGAACTTCATAAGAGATACTCATTGAGGGTATTCTTTGTACCTAGGTGAATTGGAGGACGGGTTACCACTTCCCGAGGACTATTACGACTAGTGGATTTTCACTACATGGACAAGTGAGTTCATTTCTCAATTAATTATGCTCT
This sequence comes from Combretum micranthum, assembly GCA_024138025.1. Lineage (NCBI taxonomy): Eukaryota > Viridiplantae > Streptophyta > Magnoliopsida > Myrtales > Combretaceae > Combretum > Combretum micranthum. The sequence continues at coordinate 49,047 of JAMXBD010000997.1, read as the reverse complement.
TGGATGTGCTTGTAGTAGTAGTGGCATTAGACTTAGGAAAAGATAAAATTGTGATTGAATGGTGATCTAAACTTGCATGAATGAACGATAAGTATATCGAGGCAAGCTTTGTTGCAATAATCTTGTATGAGCTAGTATAGATTTGGAATGTCTGAAATTGTATGGTCACTTTTAAATTATCTAAGTAATATGTCATGATTATATGAATAAATGTACATGCATATCACGTAGTGAGTCATATCATTGTCGAGTATGCTTTGGTGGGACAAAGGTGTATTGGGAGGCAGCGGGTCTTTAATGAAGGGGACTAGGGTTGCATGACTTATGGACCACCCCATTCGAATAATGAAACTATGGTTGCATGACTTATGGACCAACATTAAAAATTGTGGTTGCATGTCTTATGGACCACCCCACTTAAGATTGGGATTATGGTTGCATGTCTTATGGACCAACTTTGGAATTGTAGTTGCATGACTTATGAACTACCCCAAACCCCGAATGGAGGGCGTAAATTCATTCACTTATGACTACCGGAAAGTCATATGCTTGCTTGCTCATATGCTTGTGCATTCATATGGTTGCTTAATTATAACTTGCTTGTATAGATATTTTAGCTTGGTCGGGCATGTTACTTGAAGAAAATGAATCTCACTAAGCATTAGCTTATACCCCAACAGTTTTTGTTGCAGTGTTCCTATTTTTGGATGTTCCGAGAGGACATTTTGTGCAGGTTTATCACATGGAATTAAAGAGCTTTTGAGGAAGTCGGGACCTAGTATAGGCGTGGACTTCTAGGAAAATCTCTTTAATGTAATTCAGATATATGTAATTGGAGCTAAACGATGTAGACTCCTATTATTTTGGGGGGTATGCCCCCTTGGCTTTTGTAAAGTTTAACTATTTATCTTGTTGTGATTTATATTCTTAATGCTATGTATGCTTTCTTAAGACTACTCGAATCAAAGTGTGATCCTAAAAGTTGTGTGAGTACACCTTACACACGATATGTAAACTTATGGGATGACTAAGGTGTCATACTTAAGTTTAAATATCGGGTGTGGTGGACTGTCGCGTTTAGGGTACCCTTTGGGGCGTGACAGTTTAAGTTGGTATCAGAGCATGGTTAAGAGTTTACAATCATAACTACAAATAAATAGCCTTAAGAAAGGATAAAAAGGAAGGATAATAGAATTACTAAGGAAGACTTAGATGGGAAGACGACCATAGTATCGGCCCTAAAATCCTATCACTAACCCTTGTGGATAGTAACCACTAGGAAACAATCGACTTAGTATCGCAAAACCTTCATAGGTGACCTAATGAGACTCCATAGAATACCGCTTAGTTACTTTAGTTGCTTTTGGTATTGTGTTGTTATTTACATGTTGATTGTTTCGTTGTTGCTTATAGTATAAAATTTTACTTGATTTTGATTATGAGGATTTTTGCATGTTTGTTCAAATTTCAATAAAGCTATATTTATGTTTTATGATCTAGATTTTATTACTTAAATTCCCTGATTTACCTTTTTACACTTGTATTTTTCCGCTCGTATTACTACTTCTTTTATTTCCGTTACCTCGTTTGAAAACATTAATAGAATATATTGAGAAGATTACTTAACTAGACAAAAATAAAATTTGCTACAGCCGAGGTAGAAGAAGGAGACGTCAGGAGGAAAGCGCCTCCAATCAACCCAATATGGAAGAAGGGCAACAAGCCGCCCCTCCTCCAAATCCTCCTGCAGATGCTACACAGGTAGCTTTGCAAGCCATGCTTGGACAAATGGCACAAATGACACAAGTGCTCGAAGCACTTCGACAAAGTTTGCCGGCAGCGGCACAAGCACAAGCTCCAGCTCCAACTCCGCCACCACCTGCACCCCAAGCTTCTGTGGGGATGCCAGCACAGGAAAGCGCGCACTCTCACACTGCGCCTTTGCCTCCTCCACCACCTATGAGGCCATACAGAAGCTCCCTACCCGAGTTCATTAAGAGTAACAGATATTTTGAAGGGACTTTTGGGAGACCGGATGAGGCTGAGGATTGGTTAGCTCAGATAGAGCGATCCTTCAGGGCTTTTGAGGTGCCACACCACCTGAGAGTTGATTATGGCACTTACCTGCTTCGGTTGAATGCACGGGTTTGGTGGGAATCGAAAGAAAGAGAGCTCATGCCACCAGTTACTTGGGAAAGGTTCCGCCATGAGTTTTGGAGAATTACTTCCCCGGAGTCTCCGGGTGCAGTTCAGCTCAGAATTCCTGAACATTGCTCAGAAGGGAAGGACTGTGGAGCAATATGAAACTGAGTTTAGTCGATTACTGCAATATGCTCCGGATTCTTACAAGCACAGTGAGGAGCTAAAAATACGAGTTTTCTTAAATGGATTAGATGAGGAGTTGAGGATGAGGCTAGAAGAGTTTAATATTAAGAACTTTGTTGAGCTAGTAGAAAGAGCCCGGATAGTGGAAGGGGCTAAGAAAAGGAAGGGCAAGACTGCTGAGAAGCCACCCTCGGTTTTTGGAAAGAAGTTTTATGGGGGATCAGGATCTGGATTCTCCCACAAGAGGTTCAAGCCGTCTTATGGCTATAAGGGTAACACTAGTGGGGGACAGGCTACCCCTAAGAGTGTCAGTTGCTGGAAATGTAAGGGGATCACTACCCCAAGAAATGCCCACAGTTGGCAGATAAGTGTTATTTCTGTGGCGACTCATCCCACAAGATTGCTAACTGCCCAAAGAAGACTACGACCATGTGCTTTGTCTGCAAGCAATTTGGTCACTTTGCCAATGAGTGCCCTCAAAGGAAGAATGCTCCAGCTAAACCTTTTGGGGGATCAGCAGCAGCAAGACCCGGGAACGGGAATATGGGAACAATAATAGTAGCCGTGCTGGGTCAGCAATGCACGGAATGAGGATCTACAACCTCGAAGGGCAATGGGTATGCGAAGAGATGGGAAATGAAGACTGCGGATTGGCTGCTCTCGAGGAGGATAATGGCCCGGACTTCGGTCTTGTGACAGGTAGGTCCTAACTCTTGTCTTTGTTTTTCTGCTGCTTTGATTTGTTAAGATTCAAGTATAAGAAAAGAAAAACAAGTTTGGTTAAGTTAAAAGTTAGGAAGATAAGTTAGGATGGTGTGAAGGTAGTGATTAGTAAGTGTTGGACGCAGGACACATACGGATAGCTAAGACGACTGCTTATGCTCTTTTTGACACGGGAGCCACACATTCGTTCATCACCACCAGATTGGCTAGACAAGTTGGTTTACCAATAGCCACTATTGCCTCTAGCTTTCGTGTTAGAACCCCGACTGGGAGTGTGGTGACGACAAATGAGATGCTAAAGGATTGTCCAATGGAGATTCATGGGCATGGTACGAAGTGTGATTTGATAGTATTGGAGATGAGTAAATATGAAGTGATTTTGGGTATGAGTTGGTTAGCCATTGCTAAAGCCGTTGTGGATTGTCGAAGGAAGAAAGTAAATTTCAAGGATGTTGATGGAATGGATGTTGAGTTCACAGGTGAGACGGTAGTTTCAAGAGGAACTGATCTATGCTCATTTGAGTTGCTTATGGATGGAGAGGATAAGATGGAAAGTGAAGGTTGTCTTAATGCAACAGAAAAAGAAGAAGGATTACCTAAGATTGAGGATATAACGGTTGTCAAAGAATTTCTCGATGTCTTTCCGGATGAGCTACCAGGTTTGCCACCTAAGAGGGAAATTGATTTGAGATTGACTTGGTGCCAAATACTGAGCCGATATCTAAAGCCGTATCGTATGGCCCCTGTTGAGTTAAAGGAATTACAAAAGCAATTGCAAGAACTCTTGGACCATGGATTCATAAGACCAAGTGTGTCACCATGGGGTGCACCTGTATTATTTGTTAAGAAGAAGGATGGTTCAATGAGACTATGTGTTGATTATCGGGAGTTGAACAAGGTTACAATTAAGAATAAGTATCCACTTCCAAGGATTGATGACCTTTTCGATCAGCTACAAGGAGCAAGTGTATTCTCACGGATTGATCTACGATCAGGGTATCATCAGTTAAGGGTCAAACCTGAAGATGTGCCAAGACTGCTTTTCGGACTCGTTATGGACATTATGAGTTCTTAGTGATGTCTTTTGGATTAACGAATGCTCCTGCCGCCTTCATGGACTTGATGAATCGAGTATATAAGTCATTGTTGGACAAATGTGTGATTGTGTTTATGATGATATTTTGATTTACTCGAAGACAAGAGAGCAACACGAAGAGCACCTTCGCATGGCCTTACAAATCCTAAGGGAACATAAGCTATACGCCAAATTTTCTAAGTGTGACTTTTGGCTAGATAGGATTTCATTTTTGGGACATGTTGTGTCGGGTGAAGGCATATCAGTAGACCCCGAGAAGATTAAGTCTGTGGTGGAATGGAAGCCACCTAAGACCGTGACTGAAGTAAGGAGCTTTCTGGGTTTAGCCGGATATTACAGGAAGTTTGTCCAAGACTTTTCCAAGATAGCCAAGCCGTTAACTCAGTTAACGCAAAAGAATGAAAAGTTTGTTTGGACGGAAAAGAGGGACCAAAGTTTTCAAGAATTGAAGCAAAGGCTTGTCTCTGCTCCGATTTTGGTTTTGCCAAACCCCGAGAAACCCTATACGGTACATAGTGATGCTTCGAAAAATGGTCTCGGATGCGTTCTCATGCAAGAGGGAAAGGTGATTGCCTATGCTTCAAGACAGCTAAGGCCACATGAGCAAAATTACCCCACGCATGACTTGGAACTAGCCGCTGTTGTCTTTGCCTTGAAGATATGGAGACATTACCTATATGGACAACGGTGTGAGATCTACACCGACCACAAGAGTCTTAAGTATTTGTTCACCCAAAAGGAGTTGAACATGAGGCAGCGAAGATGGCTAGAGTTAATTAAAGATTACGATTTGGGGATAAATTATTGCCCGGGAAGGGTGAATGCAGTTGCCGATGCCTTGAGTCGCAAGAACCACGGGGAGGTCGCAACTCTTTTGACGGACCAGAAAGAATTGATTAAAGAATTTGAGAGGCTAAGCATCGAATTTGTTGGGCAAGACTTGGAAATGGAAATAGCAAATTTGGTGTTGGAACCAACTTTGGTGGAAAGGATTAAAGAGGCTCAGCGCTATGATGAAGTGATACAAAGGATAAAAAGGGAAGTTCAGGAGGGAAAGTATACTGATTTTTCAATAGATGATGAGGATGGTAAGGATGAAAGGACGATTGTGTGTGCCTGATGACGAAGAAATGAGGAAGGAAATCATGAGTGAAGCACACAATTCTGGGTACACGGTACACCCGGGAGGAACCAAGATGTACCAAGACCTTAAGGGACATTATTGGTGGAACGGAATGAAACGGGATGTGGCAGATTTTGTGATTAAGTGCCCAACATGCCAACAAGTGAAGGTAGAACATCAAAGGCCGGGTGGATTGTTAAAACCTTTGCCTATACCGGATGGAAGTGGGACCAGATTTCTATGGACTTTGTTTGTGGTTTACCAAGGACACCGTCAGGTCATGATGCTATATGGGTTGTGGTGATCGGTTAACTAAGTCTGCTCACTTCTTGCCAATAAGTATGACTTTCTCATGGATAAATTGGCGAGGCTTACATGAAGGAAATTGTTCGTTTACATGGGTACCGGCCGGGATTGTGTCGGATCGAGACCCGAGTTTGTGTCTAAGTTCTGGATAAGCTTGCAGAAGTGTTTGGGGACAAAGTTGCATTTTAGCACAGCCTATCATCCTCAAACTGATGGACAGTCGGAAAGAACGATCCAGACTTTGGAAGATATGCTTAGGGCATGTGTGATGGAGTTCAAGGGAAGTTGGGAAGCGCATTTACCTTTGGTTGAGTTCGCTTACAACAATAGCTATCACTCGACTATCAAGATGCCGCCTTATGAGGCCTTATATGGACGTAAGTGTAGATCCCCGTTGTTTTGGGATGATGTTGAGAAGGAAGTTCTTGGACCCGATCTAGTGCAAGATGCCACCGACAAGGTTCGGATAATCCAACAACGAATGAAGGAAGCTCAGGATAGACAGAAAAGCTGGGCAGATTTGAAAAGAAGGGTTCTTGAGTTTCAAGTGGGTGATCATGTGTATTTAAAGATAAATCCTATCAAAAGTATCCATCGAGTTCGCTCACAAGGAAAGTTGAGCCCCCGGTATATTGGTCCTTTCGAAGTATTGGAACGGGTTGGAGAATTAGCATACCGCCTTGCCTTACCGCCAAATCTTTCGGGAGTGCACAATGTTTTTCATGTCTCGGTTCTTCGCAAGCACATAGCCGACCCGGATCAAGTTATAGAATTGGAACCGGTGTTATTAAAAGAAAACCTCACTTACGAGGAGCACCCGGTACAGATTTTGGACACAAAGATACAAAAGTTAAGGAATAAGGAAATTAAGTATGTGAAGGTTCTTTGGAGGAATCATACACATGAGGAAGCAACTTGGGAGGCAGAAAGTGAAATGCGGCAGAAGTACCCTAGTTTGTTTGAGGATCAGGTACGTCTTTCAAGTTTTGCGGACAAAACTTTCTTTAAGGTGGGTAGGTTGTAAACCCCTGTTTTCTAAGCCCTAAACCTTAAGCCGGAAAGTCTACCGGAGACCTTAAGTCAAATCTTGAGTAAAACCCTACAGTTTAGATCCTGAAAACCCGAGTTCGTAAATCGAGGAGTCGAAAAATAATTAAAGTGTTTAGAATAGTCCGTAATAATATTTGATTATTAAAAATATCAGATTGGTTCATTTTCGGCTTATTTCGAACCCATTTGGATACTGCTTTGGAAAGCGTGTCCCGGGGCTCGGAAAATTAAAAATATATCTTTAATATTTTTAGACTCGTATTTTTATAAGGATTTCAAAAATATCAAGTTTATAATTTTTGGATTCTAAAAAATATCAGTTATAGCTCATATAAGCTTATTTTATTCTTACGGTAACTTAATTGTTAAATTTCTAAAAATAATTTAATTGATTATTTTATTTAAATCATAAAAATTCTGCCGATTAAATAAAAATATTTTTCTTAATTTATTTTATATATTTTCTTATTCAAAAAGGCACTTTATCAACCCATATCTCAAGTACACATATATTATCATTACTACACATTATTATGTCTTCTTTTGCTTTTTCTTACACTTCTCTTCCTCAAAATTGCAGCTGCCCATTCCCCATAAATTAGCCACTTTTCATTATTTTTAATTATTTATTTGATCTTTTAAAAGTCTCTTTTAGTTATAAATGGATGCAATTTGTTACACTTTCAAAAATACAAGTTAAAATCAAACTACACACACTCCCCCCCACACTCCAAAACCACGCCAGCCCCCCTTTGTGTGCAGCTGTTGTTTTATTTATTTTTTTAAATTATTTAACACACATTTATCTCTATTTAAACATCTCATTCCTTTCCTCTTTCACCTTTACAAACCCTATATTTTTCCTCTCTCTTTTTCCCTCTCTTTTTCCCTCTCTTTTCTCTTCTTCTTGGCTTGTCTTCTTCACAAACAAGCTGCCACCATTTTTATTTCTTGCTCCCACATAATTTTCTTGCAAGTATTTGAGGTAATCTTCCCCTTTTTGCTCTTATAAGATGTTCTAGGATGATACCATGGATGTTTCATGCATCAAAGGACATTCCACAAGCTTAAAAGGCTATGAATGATGATGCCAAGAAGTGAAACACTCTTCTAGATGATGATCTCTTTTGTTCTTAGTATTTTTGTTATATGGAAGGCTTGTTTATCTTCTTGTTTATGTGATAACTTGTAGATCTAGAGTTTTACCAAGCTTTAATTATGTTTATGTGTAGATCTAGAAGTTTAAGGCTTACTACTAAGTTTCTCTTATGTTCTCATGGTTGGATATTGAGTAGATCTTAGATTTGAGTTTGAATAAAAAAGTAAAATTCGTAACTTGTCAATGCACTATTTTAAAAACCCTCTTTCAAGTCTTAAAATGGAAGTTTTGTTAAGAAAATGAAGGTTTGATGGATGTATATCATCAAGACTCATCTTACAAGAATCAAAGTTGATTTTCAAAGTTTATTTTCAAAAACAAAAATTGTATTTTCGGATCAAGACAAAGATCCAAAATAAAAACATGTTTTCCAACTCACAAATGAGGATTTTATTCAAGAAATGAAGGGTTCTTGAGATATAATATGTAATGGGTTGTTTTCCATGAGTTTTGATGAATTTTCTCAAGAGATATGTCCAAAATAAATTTATGAAAATTCGGATCAAGACCAAGACCTATTTTTGGAACCCATCATCAACTTTAAAATGAAGATTTAGACAAAAATATAAAGGGCTCTTGGTATAGATATCTTAAGGAATGAATTTCATAAGTTTGAATGAGTTTTCCTAAAAGTATTGCAAATCAAATGCTTTGTAAAGACAAACTTTAGGTCTTGTTTCATTGTAAACTTCAAAGAGGAAATTCGTAATTGTGGGGAGACCAATTTTTAAAACCTTCTTTTTGATCTCAAAACAAGTATTTTATATTGAAAATGGAATGCTTTGATAATATATAATATAGGAAAATTATTTTCATTGAACTAAGTAAGTTTTAGCAAAGGAATTACTCAAAACAAAACAATGAGTTTCAACTTGTAAATTTCGGATTTATGAAAATGGATTCTTAGAAGTTTCATTTGAACTTTATGTTTGGTATTAGATAAGTGTGTAATCTCTTAATTTTGTTTTGATAATCTCCTTGCAAGTTTAGGACTAGAATAAGTTGGTCTAAGTAGTTAAATAGAGTAGATATGGCAATTTTTCACAAAGGCTCAAATCTTGGATTTTCGCAACCCTATGTACAGTACGTTTCCGACCCTTAAATGACCTTAAATGTTTGAATTAACTTTAGAAATAGATAGCTCTTTCGAAGTAGGTATAAATCGGTATATTATAAGCTAAATTCCGAGTTAAAATGAGTTAGATATGACCTTTTTAAGTTAAGGATTCAACCTAGACGGAAATTGACGAACTTAGTAAATAAAATTGTTAAGTTTAATAGAACTTCATAAGAGATACTCATTGAGGGTATTCTTTGTATTAGGTGAATTGGAGGACGGGTTACCACTTCCCGAGGACTATTACGACTAGTGGATTTTCACTACATGGACAAGTGAGTTCATTTCTCAATTAATTATGCTCTTGGATTGCTTGTAGTAGTAGTGGCATTAGACTTAGAAAAGATAAAATTGTGATTGAATGGTGATCTAAACTTGCATGAATGAATGATAAGTATATCGAGGCAAGCTTTGTTGCAATAATCTTGTATGAGCTAGTATAGATTTGGAATGTCTGAAATTTGTATGGTCACTTTTAAATTATCTAATTAATATATCATGATTATATGAATAAATTGTACATGCATATCACGTAGTGAGTCACATATCATTGTCGAGTATGCCTTTGGTGGGACAAAGGTGTATTCGGGAGGCAGCGGGTCTTTAATGAAGGGGAATATGGTTGCATGACTTATGGACCACCCCATTCAAATAATGAAATTATGGTTGCATGACTTATGAACCAACATTAAAAATTGTGGTTGCATGTCTTATGGACCACCCCACTTAAGATTGGGACTATGGTTGCATGTCTTATGGACCAACATTGGAACCGTAGTTGCATGACTTATGAACTACCCCAAACCCCGAATGGAGGGCATAAATTCATTCACTTATGACTACCGGAAAGTCATATGCTTGCTTGCTCATTTGCTTGTGCATTCATATGGTTGCTTAATTATAACTTGCTTGTATAGATATTTTAGCTCGATCGAGTATGTTACTTGGAAAATGAATCTCACTAAGCAATTAGCTTATACCCCAATAGTTTTTGTTGCAGTGTTCCTATTTTTTTTTTATGTTCCGAGAGGACACTTTGTGCAGGATTACTACATTGGATTAAATAGCTTTTGAGGAAGTCGAGACCTAGTATAGGCGTGGACTTCTAGGAAAATCTCTTTAATGTAAATTCATATATATGTAATTGGAGCTAAACGATGTAGACTCCTAATATTTTTGCGGGGGTATGCCCCCTTGGCTTTTGTAAAGTTTAACTATTTATCTTGTTGTGATTTATATTCTTAATGCTGTGTATGCTTTCTTAAGACTACTCGAATCAAAGTGTGATCCTAAAAGTTGTGTGAGTACACCTTACACAGGATATGTAAACTCATGGGATGACTAAGGTTGTCATACTTAAGTTTAAATATCGGGTGTGGTGGATTGTCGCGTTTAAGGTACCCTTTGGGGCGTGACAAATAACCCTCTAGTATTAATTTGGAAATCGTTAAATAAAGTTTCTTAGTGGGTCAAGATCCATATTTCACTAAACCCTGAGTCAGCTATGGCATGACACCCAAAATTTAGTTATTTAGGTAGGAAACTCTTTCCAATTACATCAAATGTAACTCTCGTTGTGGGATTGACATCACATGTCCCGGCCTACTAATCCCATCTAATGCCATAGGCCCAAAACCGTTTTGATAGCCTATTTAAGTCTAACCATTACGACATGTGGATAACACCATTATTCACCTTGTGTGACTAGGATAGTCTATTGCACCCTGCTTTGGTATAACTTATAATTAGACGATCTAAGTCTTGACAAGTGTCGAACTATGGAAGGCATTTTCATGACTTAATATTATTTGAGGGATTTAAAAGGGTGATATTTTATCTTATTATCACATGTAAAGGATATTAAGTATATGGTTGTAAACATGGTATCACATACATGTCAGCATATTATCATGTTATGCATAATATAAAAACGTGTCATAGCATGGCCCTTAATCTATATTGATCTTCATAAGCCAATATGAAGACTAATAGCACGATTTTAAGGTAAAGATCCATCAACATGGATCTGAGTTGAAAAACTCCTTGTATCTTCATCAAGGCTCTCACTTCTCCATCATCATGGATTGGGAAAGGTCTTCATTACATCTTCATGTCTTTCCATTATAATGATGAAATAGATACAAAAAATTCTACTACAACTAGTAAAATTAAATTACAATAAACAAAACAACATGCAGGTCGTATTTATAAAATTACAACACATGAAATGAATAAATAGAACCTGCCATTCAGATAAGTCCTAGAGGCCAGCTATGCACCATACATATAACTTAAGCACTCGCAAGAACATGTAACATAAAACACTTCAAAAGCGCATTAATGTTAAGTGTAATTAAGTCGAATACTTTAGGGGGTTCAAGGGGGCAACGCCCCCTTGCAGGGGTCAACGGGCAGCGCCCCCTGCGGGGTTTGGGTCATACACGAAACTCGACCAATAAACGACCCCTGTGCTTAATCATATTAAACATAGTATTTGCATAATAAATCGAAAATTTGAGTTGTGGGTTCCATTCAAAAATTGAATTTTTAATAAAAATCTGTCCATAAGAATATGTAAATATTAAGTTCAAAATTATTAAGACAACCTTAACAATTTGTTCAAATATAGCAGAAAGAAAACGTTAATAATCAAACCATTTTGAAAACTACAAATCACGATTTTTTTTTTTATTTCAGATTCGTTCAACAAGATTGAATCTGATATGTTCAACAAAATAATTCGTGATGCACTTTGTAATCCAATTACAACAGATTTCTTCAACTTTTCACAAACAATCAACTTTGTCCATCTGTAACAACCCCATGGAACAAGTATATCAACATATACATCCGTTGTAACCATTTTACATCGGATTTGTTCAACCCCTAGAATCAAGGCATTACCTTTTAAAAATTCAGATTTGAAGATTTCGTTTTTTTATATGATTAAAATGATTCCGAATTTCGTTTCCACAACGCCGAATTTCATAAATTCGTAATTCATGGCATTAACACATTCGAATTGAATTTATGCAGAAATATTACTACATCATATATAGATATTTACATGCATCAGCATTAAACGTCATAATCCAAATTAATTCGAATCAAATCTCAATCCAAAAAACGTATAACAGACATATAACATCACTACATCGATTCATTAAACAGACGTTCGTTTATATCATCTATATGAAATATATACAAGATTCGAATATCAAATAAAACGATTTATGCATATCATCATATGCAATACATAAAAGATTCGAATTTTCAAATAAAACAATTTCATATCATCATATGAATAGAATACGAATTCAATCATAAATAGGAAGGCAATTTATATTCGCATCACATGCAAACCATAACATAATTTCGATCAAATCAAAAACACAAGCGGCTCTGATACCATTGTTGGGTTTTATTATCAGTTTTGCAGCGGAATTTTTCCTTAAAATTAAAATCCTAATTCTAGTATCCATATGTTTTTGATTAGATACAAAAATGAAAATAAAAGTTCAAGTTTTAATACCTTTTAGATTTCAAAAAGGTATTTGATGATATGATTTGTAGACGTTGCCACATTGCGAACGCCCTCTACGGTATCCACATGAGAATGACCTTGATTTGGATTCTCCTCTTGCGTGCTAGCACAATCTAGAACGCTTCTAGATTTGGTTTCGAAGGGGCTCCTAGAGGTACGAATTTCTCACACTCTCTAGGGTTTCGAAAATTTCTTTTAGGTTTGCAGAATTTCTCTGCCTTCTAATGTGACGTCAAAGAGCCTGACCTAAAAGGCTGTCTATAGATCTATATATATATAGACATATAGGAAACCCTAGAAGATAAATATGATGAGATATTTATTTAATATTTAACAAAATACATTATTTCATTAAATATTAATTATATGTCATAATCATTTATTATTCTTAAACTATTTAAGAATAATAAATATAATAATTCCTATATGTTTAATTATAAACCCATAAAATGAAAATATCAAATATTTGACCTTGGGCAAAAACACTAACAACATGGACTTTCACAAGAAGAAGAAGTTCTTTTCAAAACTCAAATATTAAATTTGGGAATATCCTTTTCTATTTAGGGTTTGTGCTGACCAAGTCATCAGATGATATGTCACGCCCCGTCCCCTTAGGTGACGGCGACGCGATGCCAGGGCAGGCAAACCCACCACTAGCCTCCTAGTGGTAATGGCCGACACCACCATTGCATCATGGTGACCCCAACCAACGCATGCCCTAACGGGTACCACGGCACTATAGGTATTGTTACCCTCATGATGGATTGACCCCAATCTGCAGCCTCTAGGGATCGAACCCATGACCTAAGGCTTTTGTCTGCCCAAAGGCAGCACCTCTTACCAGTTGAGCTGCAGCTCAACTGGTAAGAGGTGCTGCCTTTGGGGCAGGCAAAAGCCTCAGGTTTTGGGTTCGAATCCTAGAGGCTGCAGACTGGGTTCAACTCATCTTGAGGGTAACAATACCTATAGTGCCTGTGGTACCCTGCGGAGCATGCGATGGTTGGGGTACCATGATGCAATGGTGGTGTCAGCCATTACCACTAGGGGGCCAGCGGTGGTTGTCTGCCCTGGCATCGCATCGCCGTCGCCTGCGGGGGCGGGGTGTGACATGATATATATCTCATGAAGAAGGGCAAGAAATTTTGCTACATTATCATAGTGGTCCAACTGGAGGCCACTATTGTGCAAATAGGATCGTTAAGAAAGTTCTCGAATCAGGTTTCTACTGGCCCACTATCTTTAAAGATTCACATTTGTTTGTTTTGTCTTGTGACAGGTGTCAGAGAGTGGATGAAATGCCATAGAAGTATATACTAGAATGTGAAGTATTTGACGTATGGGGAATCGACTTCATGGGTCCATTCCTTAGCTCATATGGGAATAAGTATATATTCGTGGCTGTGGATTATGTGAGCAAGTAACTGGAAGCTCAAGCATTATCGGCAAATGATGCCTGGGTCGTATCAAAATTTTTAAGAATTATTCTCTAGATTTGATGGTTCTCGAGCATTAATAAGCGATAAAGGCACTCACTTTTGTAATGCTCAAATAGAAAAGGTGTTGAAGAAGTATCGAGTTCACCATAGATTGGCCACACCTTACCACCCACAGACAAGTAGTCAAGTTAAAGTATCAAATAGGGAGTTGAAAAGGATATTGGTGTCACGCCCCAAAGGGTACCTTAAACGTGGAAGTCCACCGCATATAATATTAAAGCTAATGAATGATAATCTTAGTCATGTAGGAGCTTCGATATCATATGCAAGGCATGCTTCTAAGATAGTAGGAGACTCATAAGGGTATTACGTTTAAATAGATAGCAAAAGCAAGCATGAACTTAAATAAATAAACATAAGATCTTCATTTAATAACAAATTCGTATATCATCTTAGGGGCATTCCCCTGCCTTAAAGTCTTTGTTCATCTATACTAATAACAAAATAAACAAAATTACCACATAAGCCTACTATAGAGATTTTCCTAGAAGTTTATGTTCAAAACTAAAAAAAATACATAAACTTCTTCCAAAAACTCCTAGTAGCTTACACTCGTACCTAGCATACAGGGCTTCTTGGGGCCAACCATAGATAATCATACTGTAATAGAAAACTATAAGGGTATAAGCAAGACTAGCTTAGTGAGATAATTCTATCTATAAGACATTTCCATAATTCAAACAAGTATTTAATCAAAATATATGAAAATGAACAAATCATATGAACAAGCAAGATACACATGATTAACTGGAAATCAAGTGTAGCATGGATTTAATGCCCTCCATGACAAGGGTTGGGAGGTTACAGGCCCATACAACCATCAATATCCGCAGATTTACTGGCTCTTGCTTGCCCTGTAGACTTTTCGGCTCTTATTAGCCACCATGTAGACTTTCCGGCTCCTACCAACCACCACTACCATTTCCTCGTTTCCCCACACGAAGAATAGTAGTGAACAAATGTGACTCATGTAAATGATATGCATGAATTGATTTTAATATAATTTTCACCATAAATATTTAGTTCAAGTTAAAGACGATCAACACCATTTTCCTCATATCACAACAAGAATAAGAAATTATTTATCAAACCAACTTTCGATATTCTTAACTTGTATTCAATCATTCATATTACCAAGTCACATAATAATTATCCATTTTATCTTTTTCTTAATTGCTAGTGCTACTAATTTCAAGCACAAAACAAGGAAATGTAACTTAGTAAAAGAAATAACTCACTCCATAACGGTAGATCTAATCGAAATAGTCCTTCGGATAGATGATCTCGGGTCCCTCATCACCTAGACAAGATGAAATACCCAAAATGAGTCTTTCATAAAAACTTCTATTCTTGAAGATTCTCAACTTTTCTTAAAATCGTGGTAAAAATCGTATAAGAGGAAATTTCAACTTTAAATGGCCATAACTTGTTCATTTTAACTCGAAATTTCGTGTATAATATATCGTTTTCTACCTACTCGAAAAGATCTATGCATTTCTAAGCTTATTTTCATAAAACTAAGTCGTTTGGGTTCCCAAAAAGTAGTGACCAGATTCCTCACGAATTTGCAAAAACTTGAGTTCCTCTTTTTAACTAAAACTCAATTGAAGACATGAATGTTCCAAGTATTTTTATAAACTTTTTGGAAGATATATACATATATGTATTGAATCATAACAAATGGATGAAGTAAATGAAGTTGTCTCAACTTATGAAAAAGTAAAGTTTTAAAAGATTTTGAACTTTGAGATTTTGTTGGAATATTCATTTTACTTTTGAAAAGATCTTGAGTTATTTGAGATGAATATTCCTTTTTCTAAATTTAATCTCTTGTAATCACTTTAAATTCTTAAGGAGTGGTTTTTATTTTCTATACTTAGATTCCAACAACTTTTAAAAATAATAACAATTTCATAAAAAGGATGTTCTTGTTTCTTGTAATGATTCCAAAAGAATTTCTAATACTTGATGAAAAATAAGTTTGTATAAAACCTTTTGTTTATTTAAGAAAAATCTTTTCTAAGCATGTTCATGAGTTTTTAAGAAATCTATTTTCTTCATCTATTTCTTTAGAAAGAATCTTTAATTTAAGAAAGCACTTCCTTGTTTATTTTTGTTGAGACAAAAACATTATGTTCATGCATGAATATGAATCATAAAATAATGGAATATAAAGGAACATAATAACTTAAAAGAATAAGCAAATAACGAAATAAATCAAGTATTAGGACCTTAGCTTCATTAAGGTACCTTGGGACTAAGAAAAGACTAGTCCCGAAAAGAAAAAAAAAAGAAAAGAAAAGAAAATATTTTGACTTGATGAGGACAAGTCTAAGACTAGTCTTAAGAACAACTTGAAATTAAATAAATTGCAATGAATTAAATAAATCGCATGGAAGGTAAATAAATTGCAAGACAATGAGCTTATATGCTCTAAATATTATATATATAGCTATATAGATATTTAGATAGTTATTAACATAAAGGAACATAAAGGAATTGATATTATGAACAAAAACAAAGTATGAACCTATTGTTGCTTTCTTAACCTTCATGGTTTTAAAAAACACACATTAAGTTTGTCACGCTCCATAGGGTATCCTAAACGTAACAGCCCGCCATATACTAAATAAGACTCTCGAATTCCCTATCCGAGCCCTTCGGGAGTCTTATATAGATGTAAAGCATTCCTTTACGATAATAGAATACTCAACCAATGGAGTTAAGTAGTTTAATGTGGCATTCATTAGCCATAGATAATAAACCAAAACGCATAATTATACTTTACAAAATCTAAGGGGCATTCCCCCGTAAAATAATATCAAGTCCATTACAATCATCCAGAGTCCTTTAATTTCTAACGGAAGTCTATACAAAAAGAATGAAGTAAACTTCTATGGGAAACTCCTATCTCCGGTATCTGAGCTGTGGCTTGCCTCGGTCTAAGCCAGATAAACTCGTGCTGCAATAAGTAAAAACAATGGGGGCGTAAGCTAACTAGCTTAGTGAGTAAGAACTTCCATATCACAATTAAGTACAATTCATTCAAACAAGTGATTATTCAAGCAAGTGTATGCATCAAACAAATGAGTTCAACAAACATATGACCAACCGAAATCATATGTGGATGGACTTGCGCCCTCCATCCCGGGTTAGCAGATTAACGAATCCTGCGGTACGACGCCGTTTAAGCTCACGGTCAACTGAACAATAATTCGTTTTATGGATCACGATTAACCAACAATTTCGTTTTATGGATCACGATTAACCAACATATTCGTTTTATGGATCACGAAAAACCAACCAATGCTAATGCTCCATCCCCATCGTGATATGAATGAATCCAATTACAATTGAAGTCGAATATACATTAGTTCAATTCTTTTAGGTGACCAACAAGTATTCGCAGACATTCAATATAAGATACTAGCTAATCAGTCAATAGCTTAACACCCGGTTTCGATATTTCTTAAGTTCCATTTCGCACATCAACAGCAGACAAATATATAATTCCCATATACCCCATCATACATATCCATTTTTATCTTTGCCTACACCACTAGTGCCACTACATTACAATCACAATCATTAATTGAGAGTGGAAGTAGAACTCACTCGGCCATTGGACGCCGGTCTTTTTAGTAGTAATAGTCGGGAGGTAGGGTGTCGTCTTGCTCGGGATCACCTACCAAGTAAGAATAATCCTAATGAGATTCTCATCATGTAACTAATCCAAACTATGCATCTAGACTAGATGAATTCGGAATTCTCGCTATTTGCGGAAGCTCCGACTTAAAACGGCCATAACTTGGTCATTTTAACTCGGAATTTCGCAAATTTTATATCGATCTCTATCTACTTCGAAAGATCTATCTATTTCTAATATTAATTTCAAGTTTTGAAAACATTAAGGTCACGGAACAGTAGGATCAGATCTGTTCCGTAAACCCTCCAATTCCGAAAATTTGCTTTGCTTTTGATGAGAAATGTTCCTAGTTGATGATTCATGCATAAATGGTATATGAATGAATTCCTAACATGAATATCATGTAATGAACTCCATAAATGCATGGTTTTGATGATCTTTGATGATGGACTCTTATGAATTCCTAGTTATCAAGAATTTCCTTAATGACCCCTTATAAAAAGTTATTATCACCAACCTTACATCCCCTAATGTTTTTATGATTTTATCCTTAGAATTTACTTATCACCTAATTAAAAATGAGTTCCCAACATCCATATTAGTCATGACCTTCATTCATGCATAAAAACCCACATTTTTCATTGAGTAAATATGTTTTTGAATAAGCTACTCATAAAAATCCGAATTTTGTAATTTTTCTTTTCTTGCATTTTCCTTATGAGAAAACTTGTTTAATGTATCAAAAATTGGGGCTCCAATATATCTATTATCTAAAGACTTCATTTAGCTCATAAAACATGCCATCTAAGCTTAGATACTAAGTGTTTATGTGGGCATCACCCAAAAATACGAATTTGACTATACATCCATATCAATATTTCTTCATTCTAGCTTTACTACTTGTTTCACATTTTATCATGCCTAAACTCATCTAAACTTATGAAATCATTCCTTCAAGATACCTATTACACATACCCTTCATTTTTCATGTGAAATATGAGTTTAAAAATGGTTTTGGTGGTTTTTAAAGTAGGGTTCTAATTTCATCCGAATTTCCAACCATTCATATTTGACAAAACCTTTCATTTTTCAATGTTCTTGCCTCCTATATATGAAGATCTACTATCTAACATATCTATACATATACAAGACTACATTTTTATGATCATCAATGCATGGAAATCAAAATAACTCTATGATCATACATGTAAATGAAGATGTGGATGTCTAAACATTAGATCTACTAACTATAATGCATGAATCATAAATCTCATGGCATGAACATCAATATATATACAAGATCTCTACTTTACATGCATGAACAAGATGATATTTCAAACAAAACTCTTTCAAATACTAGATCCACTTCTTGTGATGGCTTGAGATTCTTGTAGTAGTGTTTTCATGTCCCTTGCTCATGCTCATTGGGATTAATGGTGGAAAACACACAAGAATGATCTTGCCATTACAAGATTTGGGATGAACAAGACTTAAAATCAACCTACCAATGGAGTCTTGGAGTAGAAAAGAGGAGAAAATAAGTTGAAAATGTGAGAGTGGGGGAGGGGGAAGCTCACGGCACAAATGGGAAAAGAAGGAGAGGTTTTCTCTTTTGTAAAAATGAAACAAGTGAAAAATGAGGAGAGAGAATGAACATTTAGTATATATATTAAGTGGATTAGGGTTTTAGTTGAATAAATTGAGTAAAAATAAATTAAATTGAGAGGGAAAGCAGGGGGGGGGGGGGGGGGGCACTTTGCTTGTGTGTGTGTGTGTTTTGAATTTTGATATTTTGTAATTTAGATAATTAAAATGTAATAAATGTAATAATTAATTAAGAGACAAAATTCATTGGAAAAGAAAATTGAAATGAGTAGTTGTAAGGATGTAAGAATAGGGTATGGGTAGTGTGTAGTGTAGGTTGTACTTGTGAATAGTAGACAAGACATCTACTTTACCGTTGTAACGAAAACACGGGAAAAGCTATAACTGTAATTTTTATAGCCCGAAAATTATAAAATTGATATTTTTGGAATCCTTATAAAATTACGGTTCTAATGAATATTCCGGAACATTTTTCTGAGTTCGTGGTCCAGGGCACGCTTTTCCGTAATTGAGCTCGGAAGCCCGAATTGAAAAATTCCCGAATTTAAAACTTTCAAAGGTCTAAAATATACTTTAGAAGGATAATTCATATTCATTTACTTTATAAAACTTCTTTTATTATGAAACCGAAGGAAAGCCGGATTTAGGGTTCCTAAGCTCCTCTCACTAGACTCAAACTGGACCGGATTAGGATTTCGCTTCCAATTCCCGGGGTTTCTTAACTATTGAGAATACCGGGGTTTACAAAGTTCATACTAGGTAGATGAACATAGGAGCTTCTTGAAGAATTTTTACCTAAAAGAGATGAACTAGAGAGAGCTTCTTGGAAGAACTTTCTTGGAGAGATTTGGAGAGGAATTTGAGTATAGTAACTTTAGTAAAGAAGTGGTGTGAAAGAAATGAAGGTATGAGGGGGTATTTATAGGAAAATATGGGAGATAAATTGTGTTAATTAAATAAAGTAAAAATAAAACAATTTGAGGCATGGGAAGGGGGTGGCTGGTGCAACAATGAGAGGAGAGAGTGAGTGAATTTTTTTTTTTTTTGTTATTTTGTTAATTAAAAGTAAGAAATGAGAGATGTGAAGTTGTATTGGAAATGAAAATGTGTAAGAAATAGGTGTATGGGTTGTAAGAAAAAGTAGAGATAGATGAATAGTGTAGAATAGTAGAAAATAGTGTAATGTAAAAGTAGACATAACAATTAAGTGCCGGTAGTAAAAAAATACGTGTATAAATATGATATCTGATATTTTTAGCTACCGAAAAATTACGAAATTGATATTTTTAAAAATCTTATATTTTTACGAGTCTAACAGTATATTCCGAATATTTTTCCTATTCCGAGCTCCGGAACTGTGTTCGATCGGGTTCTAAGGACACTTGAATTTTGCAAAACTAATATTTTTACGTAACCTATAGCTATTACGAACCATAATAACTAATTACTCAAACTTCGTTTTCTAGGGCTAGGGAAAATGGTAATGCCAGATTTAAGCGGTTACGATAAACTAGGGTTTTATTGACTTTGGAAATCCGGTTGACTTCCAATTAGGGTTTAAACTTTAAATTCGAATCCAAAATTTCAGGGATTTACAATTGGAGAAAATTGTGGCCACTAACCAAAAGGATTGGAGTGATAAGTTGGATGACAAATTATGGGCACATCAGACTGCTTTCAAAACATCCTTGGGATATACACCATATAGATTGGTGTATGGCAAGGCATGCCACCTTCCGGTAGAGATAGAACATAAGGCCTACTTGGCTATAAGGGCTGCCAATTTAGATATGGAAGCGGCAGGTAAACATAGGCATCTCCAATTGATTGAATTGGATGAGTGGAGACAAATGGCATATGAGAACAAAAAAATTTACAAGGAAAGAGTTAAAAAGTTTCATGATTCAAGAATCCATCATCTAAGGCAATTCAAAGAAGGAGATCCAGTTTTGTTGTACAACTCTAGACTTAGACTATTCCCAAGAAAGCTTAAGTCAAGATAGTCGGGTCCATTCATTGTGAAGAAAGCCTTTCCTCATGGAGCTGTGGAAGTGGAGCACGGATAAGGGAAATTTCAAGGTCAATGGTTAAAACTTAAACTATACTATGGGACTCAAGAGGATTGGAAAGGGAAGGAGGAGTTCAAACTCCTAGAAGTTGAACCAATGGTGTAAAACAACATCACATCGAGCTGATGACGTTAAATAAGCGCTTCATAGGAGGTAGCTCATGTCTAGTTTAATTTTTCTTTTTGTTGTTTTTGTTTTTTGTTGTAATTTTAAAAGACTCATAGCACAAATTTTGTGTTTAGTGGGTTTCGTTTTTGTACTTAGTGTGTTTCTTTTTCAGTTTAGATTCATTTGGAGGAAGACCAAGGATAGAGACATCATTTGATGGAGATAAATCAAAACATTTGTGGAAGATTCAAGTTAGAGGCATAAAAGCAGGAATTCAAGCATAGAGGAGAATGCACCCTGAATTACGGTCGTAGCACATCAGAGTAGGAAAACAGAGATATTACCCTATCATACACAGGCGTAAGTCAGGCCGTATCAACTAAAAACGGCCGTAAATTAGGCTGAATCAAGGAAGCAATTTCATAGAAGATATTACCATCCAAAATATGGCTGAATGTAAGTATCAGTAATTTCCTGAGAAATTTACGGCTAGGTTTACGGTCATAAGCCAGGTATGCAATTCTCCATCTTTTCCATAGTAGGTTTCGCGGTCAAATTTACAACCGTAAGATAGGTAGTCATTTTATAAATTTTCCATAAAAAATTTTTATTCCGGTCTAGATTAAGAGCGTAATCTAAGCCGTAACTCGACTCTATTTATACCTGCCTCCTCCTGTGTCTCTCCTCAGTATTTAAAAAAAAATGCGGTCGTCTTCTCCATTTCTCTCTCTCTCTCTCTCTCTCTCTTTATTTCACGCCCTGTTATACCCACACTCCTACACTTTCAAGGATAAACTTTTTTTTGTTTTCTTGCACTCGTACAACATTTGGAACACTCATAAGGTATGATTTCTACCCCCTACTTGTATTTTCCATGATCATCGATAGTTTTGGGTAAGAATCTAAATTTCTTTTTAGGGTTTTTTATTTTTGTTGTGTTCTAAGGGTTTTGAAAGCATGTAGATGTATCTTAAAGTTTGTACAGATTATCTATGCTTTTATTTTTTTTTATTATACATTTTTTCCACTGATTTGACCAAGAACCCTAATTTTTCCAAAAGTGATAAGTTACGATATTTTTTAGGCTTTTCAAAATTTCAAGATGGGAATGACTTCATCTACTAATTCAGACATTTTGATGCATGTATAACATGTTTGAGCATGAGTTTTGTAATCTAGCCCCTTAACCCTAACTATTTCTAACGTAACCCCAAGTATATTGAAAACCCTAGTGTTCAAAATTGGGGGTTTGCAAGGTTTTAGTACCTAAGGAGCACCAAATCTGGAGAATATATGGTATCAGAAACATTTATGAAAGGTTTACAAGTACTCAAAACAAGTTTTTCGAATGTCCCATGTATTGTGCCCATTTTAAGTCAAAATTTCCATATATGGTAAAGGATATTTGTGCTTATGAGTATGTGTCACTAGGTGCTAAGAGTGCTTAATAAGGAATTTATTTTGATTTTAGAGATAACTTATGAGTACTAAGTGAAGTTTTTCTTAGGACTCATTTTGAACTGACATAATATACTTTTTCTTCTCATAAGATGGCACCAAAGAAGAATCAACCGGCATCTAAAGGTACCAAACGCTCCAAATCGGAACGTTTACCTCAAGGTAAAAGGGGTGCTAGTTCCGGTAGTACATTAAGACCGCCGACTGGGATAAATGAGAATCACCGCCTCCGGTTTACCCATTTGGAGGCCAACAAGAGACTAATTGGTAATATGATTATAGATGAGAAGGTGCTGGGGGACTATGAGATCTTACAAGCATTTGAAGGACTACTTCCCAAAGGTCCATGGCGAAATTTCTTTACCTTGGAAGAAGACATGTACAGAGAAGTCACATTCACTTTCCTGCCTTCCTTCGAGTTCAGATTTTTAAGTATTCATTCGAGCATTTATAACCAGGTGACATTCTTCACCTTTGGGAAGTATTATGAGATGATTATGACGGAGTTCATACGGGGCATGGGTATCTATACCGACGAGCAAATCAATTCACTAGAGTTTCAAGGGTTGCCGGTCCTTATACCCCGAGAGGTTCAACATTCTAAATTCTGGTATAAGCTTGCAGGGCAATCTACTTTCCAAGCTTGTAAGGCATGCGATCATCCATCAAGTTGTTAAGTCACCTTATCCTCTATTACATCTTAGTGCGATCACTTAATCCAAGATTTGATAGCCTTAGAATAATAGCTGAGATGGACCCACTTTCCCTATACAGCATTATCAAGGCTTTTCCTATGAATGTAGGGGTTATCCTGACATTTGGTTTTAGGCACCAAGCATCGGACTCTAGCTCAGTTGTCACGCCCCATAGGGTATCCTAAACGTAACAGCCCGCCACATACTATATAAGACTCTCGAATTCCCTATCCGAACCCTTCGGGAGTCTTGTACAAATGTAAAGCGTCCCTTTACGACAATAGAACACTCAACCAATGAAGTTAAGTAGTTTAAGGTGGCATTCATTAGCCATAGATAATAAGCCAAAACGCATAATTATACTTTACAAAATCTAAGGGGCATTCCCCCGCAAAATAATATCAAGTCCATTACAGTCATCCAGAGTCCTTTAGTTTCCAACGGAAGTCTATACAAAAATGAAGTAAACTTCTATGGGAAACTCCTATCTCCGGTACCTGAGCTGTGGCTTGCCTCGGTCTAAGCCAGATAAACTCGTGCTGCAATAAGTAAAAACTATGGGGGCGTAAGCTAACTAGCTTAGTGAGTAAGAACTTCCATATCACAATTAAGTACAATTCATTCAAACAAGTGATTATTCAAGCAAGTGTATGCATCAGACAAATGAGTTCAACAAACATATGACCAACCGGAAATCATATGTGGATGGACTTGCGCCCTCCATCCCGGGTTAGCAGATTAACGAATCCTGCGGTACGACGCCGTTTAAGCTCACGGTCAACTGAACAATAATTCGTTTTATGGATCACGATTAACCAACAATTTCGTTTTATGGATCACGATTAACCAACATATTCGTTTTATGGATCACGAAAAACCAACCAATGCTAATGCTCCATCCCCATCGTGATATGAATGAATCCAATTACAATTGAAGTCAAATATACATTAATTCAATTCTTTTAGGTGGCCAACTATTATTCGCAGACATTCAATATAAAATACTAGCTAATCAATCAATAGCTTAACACCCGGTTTCGATATTCCTTAAGTTCCATTTCACACATCAACAGCAGACAATTATATAACTCCCATATACCCCATCATACATATCCATTTTTATCTTTGCCTACCACTAGTGCCACTACATTACAATCACAACCATTAATTGAGAGTGGAAGTAGTACTCACTCGGCCATTGGACGCCGGTCTTTCTAGTAGTAATAATCGGACGGTAAGGTGTCGTCTTGCTCGGGATCACCTACCAAGTAAGAATAATCCTAATGAGATTCTCATCATGTAACTAATCCAAGCTATGCATCTAAACTAGATGAATTCGGAATTCTCGCTATTTGCGGAAGCTCCGACTTAAAACGGCCATAACTTGGTCATTTTAACTCGGAATTTCGCAAATTTTATATCGATCTCTATCTACTTCGAAAGATCTATCTATTTCTAATATTATTTTCAAGTTTTGAAAACATTAAGGTCACGGAACAGTGGGATCAGTTCTGTTCTGTCACTTTCTCAATTTCGAAAAATTGTTTCGCTTTTGATAAAAATGTTCCTAGTTGATGATTCATGTATAGATGGTATATGAATGAATTCCTAATATGAATGTGATGTAATGAATTCAATACATGCATGGTCTTGATGATTTTTGATGATGAACTCTTAGGAACTCCTAATTGTTATAAAATTCCACAAAGGTTATTCTTAAAGAGTATTCTTCCCAATTTTACATTCCCTAGGGTTCCTATGATTTTATTCTTGAAATTCACTTGTTATCTAAATAAAAATAAGTTCTCAAAGTCTATATTAATCATGACCTTCATTTATGCATAAAAATCCACATTTTTCATTTGGTAAACATGTTTTTAAACAAGCTATTTGTAAAAATCCGAATTTTGTAAATTTCATTTCCTTGCATTTTCCTTATGAGAAAACTTGTTTAGGGCATCAAAAATTGAAGCTCCAATATATCTATCATCTAAAGGCTTCATTTAACTCATAAAACATGCCATCTAAGCTTGGATACTAAGTGTTCATGTAGGCATCACCCAAAAATACGAATTTGACTATACATCCACATATCCATATTTTTCATTCTAACTTTACTACTTGTTTTACATTTTCCTCATGCCTAAACTCATCTAAACTTATGAAAATTATTCCTTCAAGATATCTATTGCACATACCCTTCATTTTTCATATGAAATATGAGTTTAAAGATGGTTTTGGTGGTTTTTGAAGTAGGGTTCTAAATCCATCCGAATTTCCAACAAACCATTTCTAACAAAACCTTTTCTTTTTCAATCTTTTTGCCTTCTATACATGGAGATCTACTACCTAACATATCTATACATAAACAAGGCTATATTTTTATGATCATCAATGCATGGAAATCAAAATAACTCTATGATCATACATGTAGATGAAGATGTGGATGTCTAAACATTAGATCTACTAAATATAGTGCATGAATCATAAACTTCATGGCATGAACATCAATATATATGCAAGATCTCTACTTTACATGCATGAACAAGAAGATATCTTAACATAAACTCATCTAAACACTAGATCCATGTCTTGTGATGGCTTGATATTCTTGTTCAAGTGTTTTCATGTCCCTAGCATGAGCTCATTGGGATTAAATGAGAAAACACACAAGAGATAGCTTTGCCATTACAAGATTAGGAAGAACAAAGCTTAAATCAACATACCAATGGAGATCAAAGGTAGAAATGAAGAAGATTTGAGTTGGAAATGTGAGAGGAGAGGGGGGGCTCACGGCAACTTAAGGAGGGGAAAGAGAGAGTTTTTCTCTTTTGAAAAAAAATGAACAAGTGAAATGAAGAGAGAGAATGAACATTTAGTATATATATTAAGTGGATTAGGGTTTTAGTTGAATTAATTGAGTAAAAATAAATCAATTGAGAGGGAAAAGGGGGGGGGGGGGGGCCGGCCATTAGGAGGTGTGTGTGTGTGTGTGAATTTTTGATATTTTGTAATTTAAGTAATTAAAATGTAATAAATGTAATAATTAATTAAGAGACAAAATTTCTTGGAAAAGAAAATTGAAATGAGTAGTTGTAAGGATGTAAGAATAGGGTATGGGTAGTGTGTAGTGTAGGTTGTACTTGTGAATAGTAGACAAGACATCTACTTTACCGGTTGTAACGAAAACACGGGAAAAGCTATAACTGTAATTTTTATAGCCCGGAAAATTATAAAATTGATATTTTTGGAATCCTTATAAAATACGGTTCTAATGAATATTCCGGAACATTTTTCTGAGTTCGTGGTCCGGGCACGCTTTTCCGTAATTGAGCTCGGGAAGGCCCGAAATTGAAAAATTCCCGAATTTAAAACTTTCAAAGGTCTAAAATATACTTTAGAACAATAATTCAATTTCATTTACTTTATAAATTTTCTTTTATTATGAAACCGAAGGAAAGCCGGATTTAGGGTTCCTAAGCTTCTCTTACTAGACTCAAACTGGACCGGATTAGGGTTTCGCTTCCAATTCCTGGGGTTTCTTAACTACTGAGAATACCGGGGTTTACATCAGTCATTCATTTTAGGCCCTTCGTTACTCGGATTTTGAAGAACTTAAACATTTGGCCGAGGAATGAGCCTAAAGATCAGGTTGGAGCATCTATTCCTTTACCTGCCGCTCCATTTAGTAAGTGGAGATACTCCAAGGTGGCAAGTCCAAATATCGATATGAGGCTCCATGTGAGTCAAGTGGCGCACCAACCCCATTCCTACATTTTCCACAGGAAGTTTGGCTTTATTGGAGCGATGGATGGAAAGGCATGACACCGAGTTGGCTGCCTTGAAAGAAGAGCATAAGTCTATGATATGGCTTATTCAAGATGGATTTCAAGCTGTGTTTCAACAGTTGAAGATTCCCATGCCTAGTTGTTTTAGAAATAGCACTTCACGAGATGAATCCGGGCCAAGTCAGCCCCCTCCTATTGCCCCTATCACAGAAGAAACAACTGGTCCTAGCAAGGCTCCAGAACAATCGCAACAAGTAACTCCAACTCCTACTCATGAGAGAACTGAAGAAGGTAGTGAGAGTGGAGATGAGGAGTCTGGTTCAGAGGAAGAAGAAGAGGAGCAATAGCTCTAGCCTAGAATCTCTGCTAGGACAGCACCAGCACAACAATAGCAAATTGTGCCAGTTCAAGCCCTACCAGCAAGTCAACAGGTACTTCCTCAATAAGTATCGCAGCAAGTCCCTAGTGGCTCTGATGGAGAAAGTGGGAGCACCGAATTCAACTCCACTGCTAGGGATGAAGATGATAAGGAAGAAGAAGAGGAGCCCCAACTCCAGCCTTGATCCATCATTAGGAGGGAGGTCGTTCCTCAACAGCAACCTCCTCCAACACTTAAGCAAGCACCCCGTCAGCAAGCAGCGCAGCAACTCTCTAGTGGATCTGAACAAGAAAATGGGAGTGAAGAAGAAGAGGAGGGGAAGAAAAAGATCTCTAGTGGTGAGACCGATGATGGTGATAAATCCGACTTTGGTTTAGAAGAAAAAAGCGAAGAAGAAGACAAGAATGGCAAGAAAGTGGCTACTAAACCAAGCAATGATAATGGCAGCACCGAGAGTGAGAGTGAAAAGAATCCACATAACTGATCTGGCATATCCCATTTCTTTTTCTTTCTTTTAGTTTTATCTTTAATTTCTTTTTGGGAGCTGTTTGGCCTTATGTGTCCTGTCAAACCTAAAGAGACTCCATTTTCTTTGTTTAGTTTCTTTTTCTTATTTTTCGTTTATGTTTTTTTGTTTTTATGTGTTGTTGCAAGATTGGAAATATGGAGTATGGTATCGAATGACTATTGGCTTCTTCAACTGGAACTTATGATGGAGCAAAAAAAATTTTTTTTTGAGATCAGGGCAGTTTCAGTCTATTTTCTTTTGCATTTTCATTTCTTTTCCTCTTCGTTCTGTTTTAAGACATTGGGGACAATGTCCATCTCAAGCGTGGGGAAGGGAACTTATATATGGAGTATTTATGACCTCTATTTATCAAATTTCTTTCCATTTAAGCATGTTTTAGGAAAACTCATTTGATGCAAGGTTACATGTTAATATCTATCATATGAAGTAAAGTAACTAGGTGATTAATTTGAAAGTTGTCAAATTCATTACTTGTTTATGTCCTTCCATTGACTTGTAAAAATTACATGGTAGAATCTGAATGGTGTAGTCTTATTTGTTATTTAACTAGGAATTTAGGTATTGGATCAGTATAAAGCTTTAAGTAAGGGTTAATTGGTGAAAATCCTAAACTTAACTTTTTGTATGGGTTTTCATTCAATTATCTAGTAAGACCAATTCTTCTCATAAGAACAATCCAAATAAACTTATTAAAGGACATGCCCATTATTTGCATCTAAAAAAATGAAAAAAAAAAAGAGTTAAGGATGTGGAGGTTTGATGGGGTCCCTTTAAAACCTAGTTACATATAGTCGCCTGGCCTGGGATAAACCGACCAAGGAAATCTCCTTAACAAAATAAATAGAGTTTAAGGAGTCTCGTATCTCGAGTGATTAAGTCCGCGGGATGCCCTAAAAGGGGAATAACATCTGTTAACTTGGGTGATGAACCCGGGATTATCGGCTGAAAGCTTGCTACATGGGCTACGGGATTCATTTTAAACTGGACATTTAAATAAAGGGGCTAAGGGTACATAGATTGTCATTTGAGTTGAATGGTCTTTATGGATGATTGATGGTTATCTATACATTTATGTTAAGAAATCAAAATTAGCTTATTCTCTTTTACTTGGAGAATTTGTATCTGATTTTCATATGTGGATTCCTATTTAAATGATGAAGGTAAAGGCTGGATTATTTAGATTAACCTTGGAATTTTTGCAAAATTAATGGATGGACATGTCATAACAAGAAAGGAAGGATTATAATGCATATAAATTGAAAAGTCACTTAGTGAACAATTTTAAAGTTAAATGAGAGATATTTATGTTAATCATAAAGGAAAGCATCATGTATGAGTAGTTTTCCAATAACTTAGAAACAATTTTCTTTCATCAGCTTCTTGCTTGAGGACAAGTAAGGCTTAAGTGTGGGAAAGTTTGATAGGGGCAATTTACCATACTCATTTAGGTGAAATTATGGGCATTTATGTTCTAATTCTTGTTGAATTCAAAGATAATTGGTACTTAATTAGTGAATATGTTCATTTCAGGTATAAATGTGATAAACATCAGGTATTGGATCAAAAATCAACAGGGATTTAAGCTAAATAAGTCATTCAAGCAATATTGCGACCATATTTATGCCGGGGATCTTCTCGAATGATACATATAGAGCAACTACGGACCGCAACCTACAGAAGAAGAGAGGAAAATTTCATCAGAAAAGAATACGGCCTGAGATATGATCATATTCCAGAGCGTGATCTCCTCTGATTATTTCATCAAAGAAGGAAACGATCGTAAACTAAGGGAGAACTCGTAGCATAGAGGAGATTACGGCTGAGATAACGGCCGTAATAGATAGGGTAGTTAACTGCAGCATTTGTTCACCTGCGAGCTGCGACCGTATTTGCATGCGGAATTGGAGACTAGAGATAGTTACGGCCCGTGTTCCGACCATAATGGCAATTACAAATAGCTTTTTTTCACACCAATTCGGAATCAAAGTGTCTTTTTGAAGAGAAATGAAGCCTAGATGATGCCTAACTTCCTCCATTTGATGTGTTAATTGGAGGAAAACATATAATTAGTCCTCTGAATCATTGCAAAAGACATGAATTATTGTAATAGAGTAGACACATTCTTTCTAGATGAATTCTCTCTTTGTTTCCTACCAACTATCTGTAAAAACTCACTTCTGTTCCATCACCATTTGTGTTCGTATAAGAGTGTATTTGTACCAGATTCTTGAGTGTTGTTTAATCATTAAAGGTTGTTCTCTATCTTTTCTGTGTATTTTTGTATTTTATATGTATCGTTGTGTCTCCATGATATGTGAGTAGTTTGTTAGGACTCGTGTAGCCATGTTTTAGCATGTATATACATGGAATAATTGCTAATGTTATAGAATTCACTAATCTCTATAGTAAGTTAAATCATGCTAATTCTAGGTAGTATACGACTTAGGGTTAGGCTAGATTTTCATAGGAAGCGATTGAGAAATCTACCTATGGAATAGATCTAAGCTATAGGGAAAGGTTGGTCATGATGCCTAGAGATAGGGTTGTGAAACTTTCTGCATATGTAATTGAAATTACCATTGGGAGCAGTTTCTTAATGCAATTATAGTCGGCTGTTAACTAGGAAGAGATTTCAGTTCAACAAGGCTACGATTAGAATTCAATAGACTCGAGAGAGATATTGAATTAAATGGTGGAATCCCGCAATTAGGAAGGATATACAAATAACGAAGATGTATTACATGTTAACTCATTGGTGAAGCAAGTCTGATTTGTCTAACTGTGAAAGTTACACTTAGTTGTTAATTCATGTTATAATATAGCTTAGTTATAATTTAGTTTGTTATTTTATTGTAAATCCTGATTTGATTCGATTGCTAGATAATAATTAAGAAGGCGAGTAGTAGTACTTATTGACAGCCCCGAGGAATATGACCCTATAATCTAATCCTATATTGCAATTGATAGGTGCACTTGCCTAAAGTTAACCTAAATATAGGAAAGGATTATCGGACATTAAATTTGTAAACTTAGGTTACACCATTATCGTGGAGATTATCAAGGGAATACCCTATAGAAATTATAGAACTTTATATTTTGATGAATTATCTTAAGTATTATTTCGTATGTTCCGCTATCATTATCTTATAATGCATAACTCCATCGATCTCCTTTTGTTGTGAACATATGCCTTGTACCAATATGAAAGCTTCCAAGTGACTAAAGGAGTCATTCTCAAGTTTTAATATTGTGTAGGGTGGTCTCTCACATTTAGGGTACCCATTGTGGCGTGACATGGTATGTAATTCATAAAACTAAAGTTATTTAAATCAAGTGCCATGCTGATGTGGCAAATTTGAAATAAATTAAACAAATCAGATCTTAGGGGATGTCAAGAATCGATCCACAGGGTCAATCGTGGGCATGGTCACACCATGGTTACCATTTGTGAAGCACATTCATCTTATCAACAGTCATGATTGTCCCTATGGTTGGGTTTGTGATCTTTGCTCGATGACTCCTCTTGGAATCATCCTTGGTCGTGGTTGAGATCACGGCTGAAGATTGCAGGCAGCTAATCATGGGCATGTGATCTTGTTATTGCTCAACTTGTTGTTTTAGTTCTATTTCTTTGTCAAAACTTCATCAACCCTTCTCTTTAGCACAATAAAAATAAAGTTAACAATTTAAATAAATGTCAAATTTATGAGGATTTCAATAAATAAATAGGCAAAATAAGCACAAATCCTCTTGAATTAACTAGAGTAAATTCTAGTTATCAAAACTTCCTCACACTTAAGCTTTGCTCGTCCTCAACCAAATAACTATCAAAACAAGGACAAGAACAAAAGCAAACCTTCTCAAGATAGGAAAATAAATCATAAATGGTACTTTTCAAATTTTAACTTTACAACTCTTATTCATTTTAGCTCAATTGTTTCACTCTTATCCTTTTCAACCATCTAGCAACTTCAGCAATCATCACACATGTTACTCCACTCAATCACATCGTTACATGTGTCAAGGTTACTTGTACTAGAATTACGAGCTTAATTTAAGAAAATTAGCCTTTACCCTCACTATTTAAGGTTAAAATCTAAAGTAGAAATTATCTGAAAGATTAATCAAAGTAAGAGAGACTCAACCAACTTCATTTCCTTATATTCATAAGTATAAACTTCTTTTAGCCACTTCTCTAAGAATTACACTCCAAAGTGAAGGCATATACATCAATTCATCCTAAAATCTTTTCCTCTATATGTACTTTCAATTCAATATTATATATTTTTTTTATTGCATAGTTGATAGCAGGGTCAAAACATGCTCTTTTAATGGACCAAGATCTGCTTTATCAACCAGCCTTTTTAGCACACATTTTCGTTTTTGTTTTCTTTACCAATTAGTAGAGGAGCCGAATATCATCAATCTAAGGGATTGAGAGCTACTCATACAAACTAAATTATTTTTAATGGCTCATTTAGTTTGCAGTAGGTTCAAGCAATTGCTCTTCTCAGGGACCAACCTTGCCCATACTAATTTAAGCCTTTAATTTTTATATTCTCCACATTGTTTTTAGTACAAGGAAAAAATCAATAAGTTATAAATCTCATTTGAACCTTCATAAAAGACTATAAACTCTCAAAGCAGCTAAATTGAAGAGTATATTAACCATTTAAGCTTAAAAATCAATTGAATAACTCTTAATAAGGATTTTAAGTTAATTCCAAATCTAAATTCTTAGGTTAAACAACGAATAAGACTATCCTATATGGATTTCACAAAGTAATTCTAACACGACAAAAATAACACAAATGCTAAAGAATGGTGTTCAATGCTAAGATCACTTAAATCACATGGTACTTTACTTCAAACAAAAGTAAGACAAATCGAAATTTTTTTCTCATTTAGTACCATTTCATTATTTTCCTATAAGTACAAGAGAAAATTTTTGATCAATTTAAGGAAAATTATTGTATTCAAATTCAAATTCAACTTCAAGTTCATCTTTTCATTTTGCTAAACCCTTCCCCTACACTTAAGATAGACATTATCTTGAATGTCTAAGAATGAAAATCAAGTCGAGAAATAATATCACAATCAATCTAAAAGCATGACAAAAAAGAAAAGAGGAAGTAACACTGCCTTGATTATTATCACAAGTGTGATTCAAATTGAAGTAGATAAATGAAGTTACTTTAACTATGGTCGTGCATTCCTTACGATTAAGACTGTGAAAAATCAAAACAAATTCAAATATATAATAAGACAATTCAAGTGAATCACAGGTGTGGCTTATCCATAAATTAAATCTTAGAAATAAAGAATAATTAGATAACTCAAACCACGAGTGTGTTTCAAAGCACTATTGAATATGATAAACTAAATTTTAAAGTACCATTTAGTCTACTGTTGTGAATGAACCGTAAAGGCAACCACAGGGTAATCTGCAGCCAAAATTATTAGGTAGATTAGACATATGTAAAACATAATTCAAGCATAGTTTCACTCACATGATAGATCATTGGTGTAAATCATAGTGAAATTCAACTTTCTTGAAAATTATCATTAAAACCCATCTCAAATTCAATCTTTACCAAGATTTATTCCTAAAATAGATGATAATGTCAGCAAAACTAAAGAACAAAGAACAACTATAAAAACAACAAAGAAAAGCAAAAAACAAAAATAAAAGAAAAGTTAGATATGGTTTGCCTCCTAAGAGCTACTTGTTTAATGTCATTAGCTTGATGAATAATATCTTTAATCTCGAAATTAACCTATATCCCATGGGAAAGAATCCCAATCATGTGAAATACAAGAATGATTATCCAATATATGTTTTAATTGAAAATCCATTTTACAAGCAACAAGTTTAGAGCAATTCTCATTTTCATTTATCAAATTAGAAACTATCTTTTCAGCACAAGTAAGAGAACTCTTGAATTCCAAATCTAATGGAAATTGCTCAACATGTCCATTTTCATTAACAAAAATCAATGAATCTTCATGAATCTCTTCATTAATTGACTCAAATGAACTCTCCACCATGACTGTACCTTGGTTAACATATTTTTCATTCAATGAATGCTTAGAAACTGTCACTTCACATTTCATTTCATCAGCATTTTCCACCATCAGGTCATACTCAACACTTTCACAATCATGCATATGCTCTACTTGATCAAATAGTTCTTGCAATGATGATGGATTGAAAACAAGTAATTTTGATTCTTGAGCTAAGGTGTTTACATTCTCATCAATTTATTCTTCATCTAGAAACAATGGAGGCAATTGAATACATGGGGAAGCATCATAAAAATAAAGATCAGCACATAGACAATACCACTCTTATTCCCTATTGTTCTAACACACAAAATTCATTACATTATAGAGTTCATTTAGTTTAGAATCAGTGGACACATTCCAATAATGAGTTTTCAGAATCCACCAGCCATTATCCATTATAATGACCACTACAAATTAAGCGCAACAAAGAGATTCTTGATAGATCAAAAATGAAAAAATATATATATAAAAGAAAGAGAATATCAGTGACTAGATTAATGGACATAAGCTTTTGAGTAATGCTAAATTGAAATTCAATAAGGAATTCAATGGTGATTCCCGGCAATGATGCCATAAAACTTGTTCAAATTTGTGAAACGATGCTTTAAAAATTTATAAAAGCTAAAAGTCCTAACCAGCTTCGGTCATAACTTTATAGGTAAGTGCATATATCGAAGTAGCATAGAACAATTAAGTTGTATTCCATGGAATCATTAGCACCTACTATACTCACTTTTGTGTATTATCTAACCTAAAGACTTACATATCGTTTATGGACATGATTTTAACAAACAAACTACTTATATATAAGTTTCAAATCAATTCACAAAATAATAGGTCTAGATTACAAAGAGTATCTTAGATCATGCTTCACCAAAGCCTTATCATGTGATTTCATAAATAAACTTGAAGAGATCATTGTTGAACATCTTGAACTGTTGAATTGACTAAAGTATGCAAAAATCCCTCTTGAGATCATTAACTTCTAGCTAAGTTTAACAACCGAAATTTCTTTCTAGCCATTAGCAACTTAGATTTGCATTAAGATCAAGAATCCTTTTATTAACAATCACATTTCATGAAAATCAATCAAGTGATAGAAGGATTGCGCTACTTTATCTCCATATGCTATGAGCAATTCTCATTAATAGTATAGATCTATTTAAAAGTATGATCTCTCGATATATTCAATTAAAATTTGACATGAATTCATATGGTATACACATACAAATCGAAGAAATGTAGCTCAAGTAATTAATTTCAAGAATTCAACAATATTTCAATAAAAACACAATTGAAATCACATGAATTAGGTTTGGAACCACAAAATCTAAGCAAGATTCAATTATTTCTCCATAAAATTTAACAAGTTGAGAATGAATTCAGAGAAATAATGAAGAATTATGATAGAAAACACCCAAGGAGCATGATAAGTTAATTTTACTATGTTCTTTTCATAGGAATTCAAGCCTATTTTGATCATTTTTTAGTTAAATTCTTATGAATTTAGTGATTTTAATGTTAAACTATTAATTTTCAGTTCCTTAGATCAAAAGAAGAAGAATCAAAGTGTTTTAACCAGATTTAGAGCAAAATCAACAGTAAAAGTAAGGAACAGATCTATCTACCTTGAATAACATTAATCAAGGCCAAAATGTAAGGCAAAAAAGAAAATTGTTTTTCGCACCTCAAATTAGCCCTCGACATGACCCTTAACACTTTTTCTAAGGAGATTAAGCCCAAACTTGAAGAAAGCTCCTATCGCGCCTCAATGTTGTGCCCTAAACTTGACCCACGACAGTTGCTGAAGTAAAGTACAGACCTTTGCCTCAATGTCACACCTCAAACCATCAAAGAATCAAGCTATCAACAGTCTCAATATTGGCCCTTGATGGAAGGATGGACAGAAATGCTACATTTTTATCTGCTCAAGTTGAGCCTTATCCTTGATTTAGCCCTCGAGCACTCAACTTACCCCTTGACGAGCGATTATTTGAACAACCATTTAGACGTGCACGTGAATAAAGAATTTTCTTTCTATTATACAAAATGCCACGTTAGCAATAAAATCTTCATGATTTTTATTCCTTCAGCCTATAAATAAACGTGCAAAGGCACGCGATAGAGTCTATAGTGTACATACGATAGAATAGTACTAATGTAGTATAGAGAGAATTTCTAGAGCGAAAGAATTTTATTTCTTCTTGCTTTGGAGATCTCGTAGTTTTTTAGGTAAAAATCATTTTAACCCATTGTTTGTAATTTTTGCAAGACTTTGTTCTGATTTGTAATATCCTCCAATTAATTTCATTTTATTTCTTCAAATCATGTTCTTAATTTTTACATCTATGGAGAAATAATCTCCTACAACTTAGGGTTTGTAAATCCAAATCCTGGTTCATGTGAAATCAAATGAGCTTTCACGTCAGTTAACTGAGTATTGTGACTAGTAGCTTGAATCTGATTGTGTAGGTCTGATTGCATGGTGTAC
This sequence comes from Combretum micranthum, assembly GCA_024138025.1. Lineage (NCBI taxonomy): Eukaryota > Viridiplantae > Streptophyta > Magnoliopsida > Myrtales > Combretaceae > Combretum > Combretum micranthum. The sequence continues at coordinate 12,271 of JAMXBD010000997.1, read as the reverse complement.
CTATTAGACCCATGTTTGATTTCAACTAAACAGGCATTCATAATCACCTTAAGAGAGGGGTTGTGACTCTTTCTGTCTCTCATTTTTTATATACCGAAATGGACTTTTAAATAAAGGATTCTTAAGCTTTATGCGGGTCTAAGCCATTGATAGCCTAAGAAGAGATTCTGGTAGTCTGGTCTAGATATATAACTACTGACTTCGAGAGAAGCTTTAATTTAACTCAATGAATCTGACAATGCAAATACATCAGCAGCAACTCTCTTAGAGTTTAGATTTGAAATCACATGATAAAGAATTGGTAAAGCAAACCCTGGGCTACCGTCTTGCATTTTTACAAACCATCTTTAATTTTGGCCTTAAAACCTTTGTGAATATCTCTAATGTAGCATAACTTCTTTTTGTTTGTTATGTTTTGCTGAGCTTCTTTTCTTAGCTAAATAATAAATGGATGTGAGTATAATAGTTACCACCATTCCCTTGGGTTCCAACCTAATTCTTTCTACACTACTTCAATGGGTGCGCTTGCCATGAATGTTGGAAGTTGCCAAACTGAAGTTGAAAAGAACAATTAGTTTTATAAATTTTGAAAACTTCAACCATCCCTAACACACAACTAGAGCATAGAGATCCTACCAAGATGAACTCGAATTAGCTCTTGAATTGATCCAAAATCTCCAAACCTTAGCAGAGAAGGAGCTTCTCTCACTAGAATTCTCTCTAAAGTTAGTTATGATACAAATATATCTAAAATTGTCAATATAAAGTATCAGAACGTATCAAAAGGTGTGTGATTCATAAAACTAAAACTATTTAAATCAAGTGCCATGCTGATGTGGCAAATTTAAAATAGATTAAAAAAATCAAATCTTTAGCAGGTGTTAAAAGTTGATCTGCTGGGTCATTCGTAGGCACGATTCCCACCGTGGTTGTCATTTGTGAAGCACATTCATCTTATCCATGGTTTTGATTGTCCCTATGGTTATGTCTATGATCTTTGCTCGATAACTCCTCTTTGAGTCATCCATGGCTGCGATTAAGATCATGGTTGAACATTGCGAGCAACTAATTATAGCACAATTGATCTTGTTATTTCTTGATTTTGTTGTTTTAGTCCTATTACTTCATCATAATTTCATCAACACTTCTCTTTAGCACAACTGAAATAAAATCAACAATTCAAATAAATTTTAAATTCATGAGGACTTCAATAAATAAATAGGCAAAAAAAGTGCAAATCCTCTTGAATTAAATAGAGTAAATTCTAGTTATCATTTCTCATCTAAAGGTATAAGTAGTGGTGGTCGACCATATACCACTACCAGCTCAAATGGAGTAAAATTACTCTCTTCATGTTTAGAATTATTATAAGTGAATTTTACCCAAGGCAAATGAGACACCCAATCTTCGAGTTTATCCATCATAAAACATCTTAAGTATTGTTAGATAATCCTATTCATTACCTTAGTTTGGCTATCAGATTGAGGATGATAAGATATACTAAAATTCAACTTTGCCCACTTAAGCTGAATGATTCCCTCTAAAAATGACTCAAAAATATTGAATCCTTATCATAAGTAATGGACTTAAAAATCCATGTAGCTTAACAACTATGTCAACAAATAATTGAGCAACCTTAATATCACTATAATGAGAATCCATTGACCCCAAATGACAATACTTTGTCAATCTATTGACTACTACTAATATGGCTATCTTGCCACATGACTTTAGCAATCAAGTAATGAAATCCATGGAGAGATTCTCCTAAACTCTTTTTGGAATTGCTAGTAGCTCTAATAAACCTTGAGGGTCTTTAATAGAATGCTTTACTTGCTAACAAATAGCACAACTTGTAATATATTTAGCAATTGATTTCTTCATTCCTTCCCAATAAATCTAATATGCCAGCTTATAGTAAGTCTTAGCAATCCTACGTGACCACCCATAAGTTAATCATGAAACTCAAATAGCAACAATGGTGTAAGTTGGGAAATAGGGACAAAGAAAATTTGGTGATTTTGATATAACACTTTGTTAACCCATTGGAGATCCCATTTCATCTTTTGTCCTTGATCAAACTATTGAATAATAGTCTTAAAATCCACATTCCTTTCATGCTCCACCTTCAATTGAGATATGAAAACAGTTTAAGGAATAGAAATAGTGAATAAATGTCCTTCCTATTGCCTTGACAATGCATCAGCTGCTTTGTTATTGTGACCAGCTTTATAGACAATACTATAATCATAACTTAGTAACTTCACTAAATACTTTTGTTGATCAAGCATTTGTATTCCTTGAGTAAGAAATTCCTTAAGACTCATATGATCAATACGAATTATAAAGTGTGTACCTAAAAAGCATTATCTCCACTTCCTCACAGCCTCCATTAACACATGTAATTCTCGAATACATGTTGATGTTTTCATCATGTGTACCGGGAATTTCTAGCTAAAGAAAGCAATGGGCTTCTCTTCTTGTAATAAAAAAACTCCCATGCCTATTCTTGAGGCGTCTATCTCTATTACCAAATGTTTATTGAAATTCGGTATTTGCAATAGTAGAGTCAAACACAGTGTTTGTTTCAAAGAATTAAAAGAGTTATAGCTAAATCCAACCAATGAACAGTGTCTGTGAGTACATTTGTTAATGGTGAAGCAATATAAGTAAACCCCTCAATAAATCTCCTAGAATAACCAGCCAAACCCAAAAATGCTCTAAGTTACTTCACTAAACTAAGTAGAGGCCAATTTTTGATAGCTTCTACCTTAGAATGATCAGGTCCAACAAATTTCTTAGACATTATATGACCTAAGTACTCAATTGAGTTAACATCAAACGAACATCTAGTCTTCTTCAAATAAAAAGTGTTGTTTAACAATATTTGGAACACCACTAATAAATGAGCAACATGAGCTTCCATTGACTCACCATATAATGATATACCATCGAAAAATAGAATCACAAACTTCCTCAAATGCGATTTAAAATTTTTATTCATGATAGATCAGAATGTAGCTAGTGCGTTGCATAATCCAAATGGCATCACTAAAAATTCATAATGGCCTTCATGTGTTGGGAAAGCTATCTTGTGAATGCCATCCTTAGTCATCCTAGTACGATAATAGCCTGATGTAAGATCAAGCATAGAAAAAATAGAATGCATGCCTTAATTCATCCAATTGCCCATCTATAGTGGGGATATGGAATATATCTATCATAGTCAATTAATTCAAAGCCCTATAATTAATGTAAATTTGTCAAGTTCTATCTTTCTTTTTCACCAACAACACTGGTGAAAAAAATGGGCTTATGCTATTTTGAATAGTTCCTTGTTACAACATTTCACACACTTGCTTTTCTATCTCCCCTTTCTAAAAGAGTGGATATCAATAAGGCTTTACATTTATTAGCAAGAAACTTGGTTTAAAATAAATACTATGCTCAATTGACCTATTTAGAGGAAATGATGATGGGGTCTCAAAAATCTTAGAAAATCTACCTAATAGTGAATCCAATTCATTATTGATGGTGGTCCTCATTGTAGTTAGTTCATCTGTCTAAGCTACCAATTCAAGCAATGAGGCCACTGCATCAACCTTGATCATTCTTCTTAACTAATGGTGTGTAATTGATTGTAATGTTTGTTTAGTACCCATTAAAGTATTTTTCTTGCTTCTATCCACAAAAGACATACACAATCTATTGTAATCAATAATAATTGCTCCCAAATCTTTCAACCATTGTACTCCTAACACAACATCAGCTCCTTGAATAAATAAAACATAAAAAGTCACTACAAATGTGTAATCTTAAATTGAAAGAACTACATTATCACACTATCCCTCACATTCCAATGTCTAACCATTTCCAATCATGATGTTGAATGAAGCAATTTGTGTAATAGGCAATCCCAAGTAATTTGCAATTCTACTCTAAATAAAGTTGTGGGTAATCCCCTAATTAATCAACATATTAACTGTAGTGTTATGACCATGAAATCGCAATGTTTGAGGCACTAAGTCTCCTGACAGCGCATGATAACTAATAGCAAAAATTTCATCATAATCTTGTACATTACATGTATCATGTACGTCATCAACTACATTCTCACTATAATCATCATCTATCATATCAAATAATAGAATCATGAATTTTTCTTTACATTTATGAGACTTATTGAACTTCTCATCAAAATTAAAGCATAGACATTTCTCTCACCTCTATTACATCTCCTTCGTAGTCAATCTTTAAATACATATGACCTTTTCTTTTCTTAAAATTTGCTTTAACTGGTTCTAATGTAACTGGTGAAGAAAAGGAAGTCTCAAATAAATATTGAGGCTTTGAAGCATTATTTACAGTACTCCCTATTTCGTTATCATATCGATACTAATCATTGTATTTTGATTCAAGTAACGTGGCTAAAGTAGTTGCTTGTATCAAATAACTTGGTCTAGTTGTTTGTAACTCTCATCTAATATGTATTTTCAATCCTAAAATAAAGAAACTAAATAAAAAGCTTATTAATGAAGCCATAAATGTCATATGATATTGACTAATTGATCCTTTTTGCTTTAGTTTAAATAGGGCACCTTATAGATTATCATACTCCGAAGGTCTAAATCTTGTCTACAATGCTTTCAAAAAAATAATCCTTAGTTGAAATACCCCAAATTTCCATTTAAGTTAATTAGATATTGTTAGATGACTAGTATAAAAATACGGGTAATTTTAAAATTTAATTGAAATTTAGTTTAAAGATTGATTTTGAATGATTTATCTAGTGGAATTTTACAACCATATAATATAATTAGATAGTTTAACCTAATTGAGATAGTAAATAAATTTAATTGAGAATAGATATTTTAATACTGTAAGTATTCGATTTAATTTATTAAATTGCTTCAATCATCTATTTTGACAAATTCAAATTTATTCAATACCTTTTAATTATTAAATTGAATTCCATTTGTTAAGTTCAATTGCATAAACCCCTTGTCGAGCATGGGTTTTGATTTCAGTTCAATTTCCTTTAATCCAATTCGTACTAAACCCTAACCCATTCAATACGAATCCTTAACTAAGAATTAAAGGAAATTTTGAATTTTGAAAATATTTTGGAGTCGCCACTCAACTAAAGTCGAGAAAAAAGATAAACCAAAACCAATAGGTAGGTTGATTTCGATTTTGCTACTGATTCGCGAAAAAATCATTTTGAAAACGAGAACTAGAAATTAACTTGAGTCTGGGGACTAACCTATTAAAACCTAAACGGTTACCACTTTAGCTTTCCAATTTTAAATTGCTTTCTTTTAAACATTTATTTCAAAATCTAAACTATTTATAAGGCTCTAACTATATACAAATATGTATAAATTTACTTAAACTAAGAGAAACAAACAAAATCACAAAAATAATTTTTTTTACATATTTTGAGTCGCCCATTTAGGTGCCTACGTACCCGCTAATCAGGATCAGACCACACGTAGTTCTTTAAGAAAAATTTAGTTTGTTGGTTAATTTTAGTATTTTGAAATCTTATCACTTTAAGTTCATTAAGTTTTATGATTTAATAAAAATTATCTAATTTTATGTGATTCTTAAATCTATCAAATCAATATTGAATAAATTTATAAAAATCAAATTTTTCTAAGAGTCAAAACGATTTTTTTTTTTTTAAAAAAAAACAAATCATCATAACATTAATCATCACAAAAACTCATGTAAAACTATCACAATTTTTTAATAAACACAAACTTCACATTATTATCATATATTAACATCAAACAAATATTACTATGATTAATATTATTAAAGCTTCAACTAATTTCACTTATTAATTTATTTCTGCGAAAACATATATTTATTACTAATTACATATAATCTATTATTATATTATTATTATATAATATATACATATGCACATATATGGTAACGAAAACTTACCTAGATGAAGATGGCTCCACATGCAGGAATTGAAGACGACCAGGGATGAAGACCGCGATAGCATGCAGAGGATCGACGAGCGGATGAACGAAAGATGACTCGCGACGACCAGGATTGAAGACGATGATGACCAGGAGCAGTCCGGCGATGGCAGCAGCAACGGCAAATGATCGACGATGACGTGGCAATGGACGACCAGCGAAGGCAGATCGGCAAGGATAGAAGATTATTGATTGAGGGGTTTTGAAGTCCTCACGATTCCGAACAAATCAATGTAAATTAATTATCCTAATTTTCCCTGGAAGACAAGAAATTTGACGATTAGAATTGAAAACCCTAAATCAATAACAACTTAAGAACGAAAATCCGAATTATTAAATTGGACAGAATTTTGAGAAATCAGACCTTCCTCCCTACAAAACAGAAGATGAAGATGGTATTTATAAGCTTTAATTTGACCAAAACCTTCCTAATCAATCAATCCCGAACCTAAAGCTTGTAAAACACATTTTAGGAAATTTTGAATAATCCGAGTCAAAATCGATGTAACTTTTCAATTAAATACAATAAATAACATGTACTCCCATATTGTAAACGTTCTAAATCATCAAATTGCCTAAAAAACAGCTTTCACACGTTTTTGAATTTTTTAGGAAAGTACCAAAAATGAGTTTTTCCCAAATTTAAAGTCCATATTTGAAAGAGAAATTATTAATGAAAATATGTGATTTTATACCAAAACAAACTATTCCATGCCTAGTTTCCAAATCTGCCTTTGGTTCGTAGAAAAGGTCCAGAAGTGGGTCAAAACGGGCTCGAAGAAGATGATGAACAGTAAATTTTTTCAAATTATAAAACTATATTATATACATGTATATTATATCTATTATATTTATTTCCTTTAATTTGATTTATTTTGCCTAATTTTTATTTCTAACCATGATGCTCAAAAATGCAAAAAAAAAAAATTCTTCAATTTAGCCATATTTGCACTAATATTAACATTTAATTATTAACAAATTGACAAAAATAATTGTCAAAATGAGGTCTTTACACCCTAAATCATCAATTGAGCCATTTTAATCTAAATTTCAACTTCTTAAATTCTAGAATATAAAATTAAAGATTTACTTTCAAATATCAATCCCTAAATCTTTAAAACCCTAAATTCAACTGAGATAAACATTTTGCTTCAATTAAGTTTCGTAGATTTAATTTCTAATGCAATTAGCATGCTTTCCTTTCTAAATCCTTAAGTCCAACTTCAAATGGCCAAAAGCTCATAATCTAAAGCCTGTTTCATGAAAGTCTAAGCCCATTGACTTAAGCCCAAGTCCATAATCGAGAAGCCCATAAGCTCATTTTCCTTTTATCCTTTTTCTAATTTTTCAAAGCCCATAATCAATAACCCAAGCCTAACTACCCACAGCCCCACCTCATAAGCCATGCACCATCAGATTGTCATGTACACACACACATTCAATTAAACCCTAGAGTCTAGAGAATTTTAAAGAGGGTAAAATGATTAAGATACCCTTAAACCCTAAAGAATTCTACACATATATAAAAACTCATCCCAAGAAGAAACCCTATCCCATTCTCCATGAAATTTGTAGCAATTCTCTCCCCACTTCACTCTGAAAAATCTTTCAAAAACACTCAAAAAATATACAACAAAGTCCTCTCCAATATCAACAAACATAAGGTAAAGTATTACCTAAGTTCATGCCTCTTAATATCCTCTTTTATTCCATTAATCTAACCTCTATTTCAATCAATTCTTAGTGAAATTAAAGACTAGAAACAAGGCTGAAGTTAGGAAAAATAAGCTTGAAGAACTTCATCGGCTCTTGAGTGGTAGAAGTAGTAGTAGGGGCAACTATTTCGTTGATTTTACTAATTCAAGTAAGTAATTGTAATTAGTATGTATTATTATGTTAATGATATATATATATATATATTTAAATCCTCAAGTATCTCTTCGAGCCCGTCAATATCATCACCTCTTGTTGGATTTTACCTCTCCACATTGGTCTCATTCACATTCTCTATGAAAAATCTTACCTCGAGATATACTAAGTTGCTTCGCCATGATATCTAGCATTGGTATGATATATCTATCCATTACAAGTAAGCGCGCTCTTATCACATTCACAATATGTAATTTGTTGTTCAAACATTTCCTACATGGACAATTTAAGTTGCTATCTACCACATATTGCAAGCACAAGTACGCAATGAAATAATCTACACCTCATTCACACTCTTTATTTCAACATCAGAAATCATTCAACTCTTATCCAAGTAGTCTAATATAATTCAAAGAAAAAATCATTGAAAAAGATTAACTTGTCATAAAATTTATATAACATGTTCATGAGATAAGGAAGATAAAATGAGTACAATTTATGCCACGAGCACCTATCCATGATTTTGTCCATATGAAACATGAGGAGCATTCAATTTCTTCACTTGTATACGTCATATTGTACACATCAGCATTCTATACACTTAATTTATGAATCTAACAGCAGATTATAGAAATGTTATAAAATCTTGCCATAGACAAGTAAATTACAACAATATCATTTCACTGCCTGGAACATATAGTTAATGGCATTATTACATGAATATACAAAATATAAATTTTATTTATTTATTAACATAATTAATTCATCACATGAAATGTTTGTTTCATACATCATAGTTGGAAAAAATTCAAAGCAATGCAAAATTTATCAAGAATAACAACCTACCTTTCCATTAGCTTGACTAAGTTTGGCTAAACCATCCTCAACTTCTTCACTCACCTGTTCATTGGAATAAGTAAACATAAGATTGAGGAATGTTTAAATTGATATTATAGAGAGAAATCTATATCACAGGAAAAATAGAAAGCATATTGAAAATTCACAATGGGGCTAAATATTAGCACTTCAATTTAAGCATTTTAAACCAAGCAAGCACAAACCAAGACTAAGCTAAATGCTAGTCAAAAGCAACAAAAGATATGAACTCCGATCTGCTAGCACAGGCTCAAGAACGGTTGTGTTGATGCTATCCTCCAGTGATACTATTAGTGCATGGTGTGCTCATGTTTTCTCGGTGCTTAGAGATGCTCGACATCAACAATGGTGTTAGTGCTCAATTCTACTATATAATTAAAATATAATCAACAAATATGTGCTGCATAAATTGAATTTGGAAACAAAAGCAATATATGTTGTCTGTTTTTAGCACCTTTTGTGCATGTGCACTGATGTGTTCTGTCAATGTATGTGCATTTCTTGACCTTATTATTGGAGCTTGCAATGATAGTCCATGTTACTAGTTCTAGTAGGGTAATTTACTACCCTCAAAATTGAATTGATTGGAAATTGGCATGGTACCTGTAACTGATGATCCAAGAGCTATTACGCATGCTCCAGTTAATGTTGCCAAGTCCACTATTGGAAAAATATTATAGCATAGTGTTAAAATATAGTTAGAAAAGAAACCGATTCCTTAAATTTTCCCTACAAAAATTTGATTTCATTTAATCAAATATTAAACTCAATCATATTAATAAATCTTAATACGGTTGTGAATAGAAAAGTATGTAATGTTGTTATTCTTCTTAGTTTTTTTAATGGACAATAATCTGCTTAACTCATAAATACTACAATCAACAATAAGAGCAACAATGACAAAGCTATCTATTATTTTAATAGCTTCCAACATACACATGTCAACTAATTGACAATAAATTGAGTGCTCATCTAATTTTTTTTAATTAAAAGAAAATAAAAGAAGAAAGACAACTAACCCAAATATATTTACCAAGAAAGAGAACATTTCTTATGTTCTTTGGTAATGAAAAGGAATAGAGATTCCAAATTTCATATAATAACTATGATAAGCACATGGTTAGCAACTAGCTTATAAGGGAGATTTATAAAGGCATTTTACATTACTTCATCTAACAAAATGGCTCATAGGCTATTCACATTTAAGTAAGCAGTGGCTTGAAGAAAGAACTAATATGTTCAGATCATGAGCCGTATTTGAGACATGCCTTGTCTACGCCTTGGTTATAAACATAGACCAGAGCATCAACTAGTGTAAGACGTCCTTTGGCATGAGTGTTATTGACCTACAAAGACCAAATAGTTCCTTACCTAATTATGAAGCCATAAACATTTGCAAACAAATTAAGAGACGCTAAATAATAAAACAATACCTACAAAGGCAATTCAATGTGTTGGAAATGATCTATAAGACAACAGCATTAGAAAAGTCATGTAATAGAGGAAAGGGTTGTAAACCTTGAGAATTTTCATACAACTAGAAATGAATAGAAATACAAATATAGAAGATAGAAAGTTAACATAAGACACAACAAAGACCTTAGAATAAAATCACAAGTAGTTATGAACCTATATATATCTTCAAACCCTAAAGCAAAGTTCTATAGATAATAATAGATTTTAAAGTTAAAATTTGATAGCTTGTATCAAAAATTCAAAGTATAGAAATAATTTAAAAGAGATTTCAAGTTTATTTGAAGTAAATAATCAATCAAGCTTATAGTTAGAAAACGGTAATTTAAGAATGTACCATTAAGGTTATAAATACACAATAGAATATAAACAGATCTATAAGTCACAATCTAGACTCCAAATAAATATTTGGATCACACTATTGTTGTAGTTGGAGAATTATAAAGCTATTAGAGAATTAAAAGAAAATTGGCCTTTAAGCTTAGAAAACCCTAATCGAGTGAGATCAAATCCTAAAAATAATTAATCACATAAACTTTAAATCTAAAGTTGAACTCAATAATAACCTAGAAAATTTGTGGAAGCTCTAATAAATTATGAAAACAAAACTTCTACATAACTGTCATATTTATATCCATATAACTTAATAAACTATATTAAAATTTAGATAATTACTTAACTAAATAATATTATAATAAGTTTTCTTTCTTTTCTAGTGCAATTTGGCAAGGATTTGTGGTTGAAATTTTATAGATTTTCCCAGCCAAAACTTCATACAACTTGTCCAAATAATTTGCCATGAGTCAAAAATTCAACACATGATAGCCAATAAAAATAATAAAACTTAAGCTCTTATTAAATGCTACAAATACATACACTAATATAAGGAATTCAGTGGAGACTTGGGCAAAATTCGTAGCAAGTTGCGGCTACTTTCTTATTCTATGTATATATATACAAAATCATAATTGATAAAAGAACAAAGCCATTAACCTACATAAAATCACAACGTTCATAGCCATTAAAGTCCTTTAGCAACAACCCAAATTTGTCTATCCTCCCCACCATATAACAATTACAAATACAAACCCATAGAATAGCTATACAAGCCTAGAAAGGAGAAAAGGAGGGTAAGTAAATTCGTTTTTAAGTTAGTTATATGTTAAACAAAAGCTTAAACATTATTATTGTTAACTCTAGGTTCGAATCTAGCTCTGAGGGAGAGTGTATGTCACGCCCCAACGGGTACCCTAAACGTGACAGACCGCCACACTCAATATTAAAGCTTAAGTATGACAACCTTAGTCATTTCCAAAAGCTTTTATATTAAGTGTAAGATATATTTTCACAACTTTAGATTACCATGTATGGAATTACGAAGTTTAAGAAGATATAAATAACATATTTAAGAAAAGAGGATTCATAATAATCATTCATTCATATCAATGATTTTACAAACTTAGGGACATTTCCTCTTGATCACTAATCTATTCACATGAGTATTTATACATCATTACTAATACTACACGTTATCTAAATTTCTATTACCCAAAAAGAAATTACCTGCCCGCAGGGTCCACGTGGCCTTAACCAAAGGTAGGAAACTGCAAAAGATATCTATTGGGGTATAAGCTAATACGCTTAGTGAACTATTTCCATAAATAACTTCTTATAACAAGATTCAATCAAGTTGATTAATCAAACATATGTAATGCAACAAACATGTGGGCAAACAAGCATATAGTTTTCTGAGAACTATACGTTGAATGGATTTGCACCCTCCATTCGGGTTTGTGATACATAACTCAATTCAAGTAGTTTTAATTAAAAAGTTTTCATGCTCGCGAGCACTCATCGCCAAGCATTCCGAATCTACTTGATTGACCTTGCTTTCGGATCTTCCGCAAGCATTTTCCATTAAGCCGCCAAGCAATCGCTTTCGGATCATTCGCCAATGTTGCTTTCGACATGAGCTTACTATCCTTCTCACCCAAGGATAATAACCCAAAATGCAATGTGACTCACTTCGTGTGTATGCATGAATTATTTATTTAAAAAAA